>CM031242.1:844282404-844882404 GCA_018340775.1 Taxus wallichiana var. yunnanensis | reverse complement strand
GTGGCCATATTATAAAATACAAATGAATATAAATATAATTTCAAGATTATTTAGATATATGAATCACAACAACGTCCAAGCAACCAACAAGATCATTTGCAATTTTACTCAACAACTATATCGTCATCAAATAATTTCCATTTCGAGGTCTACCCACAATATCCTAATATCACATGTTTGAACAACATCCATAATATAACCAACCATGTCAAACACCATATCATCATCAATATATAAAAATGTCTCTAGTAATCATCATGTATCATAATTGAATCAAGGTCAACAATAATCCATGATCTAACATCTAACATCATACTATGATAAATTCCATAATCATATCTATAATATAATTAGTAGTATCATAATTAGTATCAAAAGATATCAAAGGGAAGTGGGCACTACGGTTACATCCAACCTCCTTCAACTTTCCATTTAGTCAAAAGTATCATTATTTTAAATTTTTTATCTTATTTCCCTTTGAACATATATTAAAATGATTTAGTATATCTAATTTTTATTATGATTATTTTGTATATTATTTTCAGTATTTATATTCTTTCATAATATACATTTACACCTTATTTAGACCGATTAGTTATTTCCCATTCTATTTCGTATGACGATCAATGAGATTGAACTGCGATAATTACATTGTTATCCTAACAAATAATCCTCCGAGAGGATCCTATCATGAGTTGATAACCCTCGAGGATGCATACATAAAGGTGCGCGAGGATGGGCACTACACTTTTGCAAATGATATGATGGAGAATATGCACCACTTGAGAGGGGATAGTTGATTGTTAAAGTATCCTTCAAATATTTTCACCTACACAAGTATATTATTAACATGTGGAAAATTTCATTAGAAATAGTTTGAAATGCATAATCTAAACATAAAATAAGCAAGTTAGATGATCAAAAATAATGATTACTTCACCATTTAGATTGAACATATCAAAATGTAAAAAATAGAAAATTTTATATTCCATCTTGATCAAATAATGTTTTCGAGCAATAAATTATAATATTCTATTATTCTGATGTAAATTTATTCTATTTATAAAATCTAATATAGTCATCCCATGGAAGGGGGCTACTATAATTTTATTTAAGGTTACTACTTAAATAGCACAGGAGAAATTCCCAACAAAGTGATCCCATGAAAATAATCATAAACCTACTTCTTTGATGGAGTATTAATACCTTACTTTTTTACAATGGGAAAATTCATGAACCCTAGCACAAACCCTCAATAGTACATGAATCCAAAATAGAGAACTAGTAAAAATAGGTTTTTCAAGTCGATTACCTCTAACAAATGACATGTATTTCATCAAAGCTACACTATACCTTGCGATATATCCCTTTGTTTTCAAAGGACAATGTTTCCTTCCTTAGAGATCTTATCTAGTGTTGTGTGGGGGTGGAGATGTCTAGAAATTTTTTATTTTCTATTCACCTAATATAAATCCTCTCATGACAATTTTTGTATTGGGTACACGAATGCTAAGGCCATTTGTGTTGGTAATCCTAAGAGTTATGATGACACAAAAGCAAGGACTATGGAAGCACTTGTGCACGAGGATCCAAAGGAGAAAGTGATTTCTCTTGGATTGACCTTGCTTTCAAAGGTAACAAGGAAAAAGGAGGAAGTGCCAAACAAGGTCCCTCTGTGAACAAAAGAAATGGTGAAAAGAAAACATGAATCTAACCCAATGCATGGATGCTCCACTAATGAAGGTGGAAAGACTAAAAGAAATCTGGGAATCACAAATAGAAGGATGAAAATTCATGGGAGGGATCTCCTTTTAGTCGGGGAAGAAGAGTAATGAGGAAAATAGGATAGGAAATGGAGCTCCTCTAAATCATTTGCTCTAGTTATCTAGAACCAAAAATATAATATAAAACATGTTGAAAATGTGCTAATACAAGCCTAGAAAAATATAGTACTGAAAATTAAGGAGGATATATTGCAAATAGTCCTAAATGAGGACATGATTCTAGTACAACTTGGCCTCATTTGTAGATTGTGAAAATTCTATCTAACGCTGTATCACCCCACATTTTCTAGCCTCGGTATTTCGAGACTTCTTAACCCGTAGTTATGTTTTGAAAGGGATTATGTCATATTGTGGACATTATGTTATTTGATCTTCAAGGAATATATAGTGATTTGGGCTCATAACACTAATTTAACTTGGTTTTGTATGTTTTCACATTTCATTTGATGTTGTGGATATTAACATATTGTTATGTTATTTGGGCCTAATTTATATATGATGGATACATAGTTTAGTCATGCATCTTGAAGATATATATTATTCTATTATTGATGAGAACACATGATATCATTAGTATATGTATTATAATAGCTAACACATGTTGAATTTGTTTAATATGTGCATGTCTCTCATTTACGATTCCATGTTGATGTTGTGATATCAAAGATTGAATTTTTAGACTTGGTTATTTAGTGAGTAGTTGATTTACACTTGTATTGGGTAGATGTGTTTAATGTGTGCATTTAGTGTGCGAGGTTATAGGGCATACGAGAATGTGCGTTTCAGGAGACGGCTATGCAAATTGTGCAAGTAGCCCGCAGGGCTAAGTCCTATCCATGTTAGATATATGAGGCCTTTTGTTTGTTTGAATTATTTTGGCACCATAAGTGACCCTTATTTCTAATGTTGGACTTCATGCAAAAATTAGTTGTGATTAGGATGTGTTATTTTGTTAAGTAAACTAGGTTGGGGGACGTAATGGTCCCCACTTTCATTAACTTTGTATTTGTGTATGTGTGTGTTAATTAGAGAGGATTAGGGTCACATGTGCACCCTTGAGTGGGCCCACATCCTCTACACTTGTGCCCAAGTGTGCCAAACCCGAAATTGGGCTATTTGTGTCATTTTAAGTGACCCCTTTTAGTGTTGGGATTTCACTTAGCATGAAAATAGGCCCTTGGACCCTACCTATTAGGTAGGGGTGCTTAATTTCAAGGAATATATGGAGTTTCCCTCCCATTTAGCCTCTCTTCTCATCACCATACATGTAAGATGGATTGGAATGTGTGTGTTGTAAAAGTTGCACAAACTTGTCTCACTTTTATTTCTAGGTAATTTGGGAGAAGGCTATTTAAAAGTGCATTTATCTTTTCTTCTTTTTATTTTGGGAATCTTGAATGAGAGGGAAGAGAGGGCGACACATGTCACCCCCTCATTTGTGAGGAAATTTTATTTTATTTCTTCAAATAATCCCTCATGTGGGAGAAAGAGGAATATTGTTTTGGCTCTTACTTGGTGATGGTGGCTTTTGAAGTTAGATTTTTATTTGGACAAGGGATTGAGAAAATATTAGAGTTTCTCGAGAGCTTGTAGACGTAGGTTCTTTGATCTTATGTTATGTTATTTAGCATTTTAGATTTATTTTTTCTTATGGTTGAAGTATTTTTTTGTTGCATGTGTTGAATGGTTTACTTGTTGGGTTATTTGTTATTTTCTCCATTCATCATATGGCTTGATGATTTTGAGTTTTATTGGGGAAGAGGGAGGGATTTTCCCTCTTAAACCTCATGGCTTGATGGGCAAGCCATGTTGGTTATTTTATTCCCGTCATATGGTTTGAGGTGGGGAAGGTGGTTCATATGGTTTGAACCCCCTTCCCCATCCTTAGAGAGGAAACCCAATGGGTTTGAAAATCCTCCCAAGGAGGATTTTAGGTGAATGGGTGAAACAATAAGGAGGGATTGTTGTCTCAGAGGGATAAGGAGGTTTTATGAAGAATCTTTTAAGTGTCACTATTACAAGGGGGTGTTTTGAGACAATAATAGAGACAATACTTCACCAAATTGTCTATAAAAGAGATAGTAAAAAGTTGTATATTGTCTCTACTATTGTCTCAAATCAGGTGTCTTGAATATTGTCTCTAATTATTGTCTCTCCAGAGACCATATGGATTGATACATATTTTGTCTCTTGAGAGACAATATCATTTTTGTCTATCTAGTGACAATATAATTAATGTCTCCTAGAGACATTACAAAATACTAATATTTGTCTATCTAGAGATAATACTAATTTCAATTTTTATTGTCTCTCTAGAAATGATATGAATTTAATGAATGAAAAATCTGAATTTCAAAAATAAATAATAACCAAATATCATATAGTGTAATCGACGGGTACATATTGTCTATGATGTCAAAGTGGGAAGGTAATTAATATTATAAATTAAAAACAATTTGATTTGAATTTTGTGCCCAACAAATGGGTTCACAAACATTTTATTGATATCAAATACGATAAAATACAGTCTAAATGTCGTTAACCCTTTAAATACGGTGATAAAATACAAAAGGGTGCCTAAATGCCGTTAACCTTTCACTAAAAATATGAACACCTTCTCTCCACCACTAGCTTCAGTGATCCATCTACTTCCACGGTACTAATTTGAAGTGATTTTTATTAACTTTTATTTTGAGAAACAACTTCTCTGCTTAGGATATTTCATCTTCATTTTCTTCACTTTGATTGCCACAATTTCGATACAATTCTCTACTATCGATATCATCGAAGATGCATTAGATTATGTGATATTAAGAACACATATTTTACTCCAGTTCTGCCAAAAGTATTCATAAATTAAATTCAAACTAGGAAAATAAATAAAACCACACATAAAACTTACATTTTACTAGACTTTCACTCCAATTTTGTAGGGAAAAATAAAACAAAAACTTATTTGAAGCATCAGTAATTTGGGAAATAAATAAAACCACATTCTTGGGAAAATGAGAACTAAATAGCAAAAAGTAAGTTCCCAAAATACCTTTGGATGAGCTTCTTAAGACTTGTGTGGCTATCAAGTGAATCCATGTGTAAAATGTAGGTTTTTTTTTTGAAGGATCAACATCTACAACCCACTCTTACAATCATCTAGTTATAAATTTCAAACAGATCAAAACTATTAGAACTCACCTTCCGTAACCACCCTCGATTGTAAATAAAACACACACTCCAATGTAGGCTACAAAAATAGGATCAAGGATTTACACCGCATGAAAATATCCTAAAATTGAAACTATAGAATGTTTTCTCAAAATAAAATGCAAATATAAATACCTATAATTTATAGGTATGAAAGTATAATCTTTCTCAAACAAAGTTCACTCTTCGAGTCCATTTTCTGACACGCTGAAAAGCTTGTCTGTTAACTACTTCAATATCAGGAGCCTTATCCAAATCAGCTAGCTTACGGAAAAAAACTTGTTAAAGAAGTGACATGATTCTCTCTTTTTATCAAAAATTGTAGTTTGGAGATACCGCAAAATAAAAAAATAGACACTTATTGATTTTACAAGAACCGTATAAGGCAATTAAGTTAAACCTTGAATATACTTCCATGATACATTATTATTCATCCTATCTTAAATCAAACATCACACGATTCCAGACACATTCAAATTATTATTAGATTTTAACATTGACTAAGGTATTAAAACAATAAAGTATAAACAAGGAACACATATAAATAATGCATGCCAAAAAAGTGATTTACAAAATATATACACCCATATCTCTCTTCTTTCTTGCACATCCTTCCCATATAAACTATTATTTTTTCTTCACTAAGGTAGCCACTGCAATCTCCTTTCTATTTTTACTTTATATTGCTAACATCTCAATTGTATAATTATCCTATAGCTTGATCTCAAAATTTGGATTATTTTTTTGTCATTTTGCATGAATGGATTAATAGAAACAATATTCTAATGTTTTAAACAATCCATACCATAGATGTGTTATGATTCCCATTAATATTAAGTACGAAAAACTCTAAGACCCCTTGTAGAAATAAATACAGCCAACTTGGTAAAAAGGTCATATTTTCCAAAGCTCTCTTTATGCATAATAGGCCAGCGTAGAACTTTATATGACTTATAAATAATGGTATTAAAAATAAAAGCATGAGATTGTTCTTAAATTTCATAGGGCCCTACTCTAATATTGCTTTATTAACATAAACATCAAATAAAAAGAAGCATACCAAAAACATTTAGTGAAAAACAAAAAAAAAAATTCACTTACTTGATATAAACATCAATTAAATTGTCATTAATGAAAATTTCTTGTTGTAACAACACAATTTCCCCATAAATGGTAACAACATCTTGATCTCCTTTAGGGAAAAAAATTCCTTAAATTTGCAATAATTATTACTATCATATGGGTGCAAAAATAAGCTATTTTTAGAACATAGTAAGTTGTCATGGATGTGTAATAAGAAAAATACTTTTATCATTTACTATTCACAAACCGAAAGTAGTAAGACAAATGAGGAAAAAATTCGTTGTACATTTCTTAAACATTCAACTATTAGTAGTTTGATCTCAAATCCAAGAACATAGTACCCTAATGAGAGTAGTTAAAATTCACAAGCAACTTATATGCAAAATCGATAAAATAAAAACTAAAATTCATTTAAACATAATATTCAAAAGAATAACAGAGGTCTACTTAAGAAAATAATCATGAAAGGAAGAACAATTTCCTTGCATTAATTTCTTAATGCTACAAAACAATATGGCATTTGTCACACCTTAGAAACATGTAATTTATAAAGAGGAGACTCCAATAAGACTGATGCTCCAACTTCTCCAGGTGATAACACTAATGTGTAATAGGACTGGATGATTTTTTACTTAGGAATAACCATCTCAAGATTGTATCAAAACTACATGTGAGTACTTTATCAAAATAAACCATCATTTTCCCTTCAAATTTCATTATGTCCAAATATGAATGAAATGGCTGAAATTATGCACATTTATGATAGGTTAGCACATTTATGATGGGTTATAAGGATATTTTTGAGTGCAAAGAAGACACAATGTCAAAATCCATAGTAGGGTCAATGCCTTGGAGGAGACCAAATTTCAAGGTCTAGACTATAAACATTGCTTACCAGCATATAGGTGGAAAAGAGCTATGATTTGTTATCACCAATTCTGCCCTAAGGTTTTATATCAACATATTTTGTCCAAAGATTTAAAACGTGTAGTTGTATGGTCTAGAGGGAGAGAGCTCATCTAAGGTTTACTATGATACATTCTTAAAGGTTGTCCTTGTGTAGTTCGCACCAAGAGAGACAATAGTCAAAAGCTATAAAATTTGTAATCACCAATTCTAACTAAGGTTTTACATCGATAGTTTTCTTCCAAAAATTTTATCATGTGTATTGTGTGGTCATGAGAAAAGAGAACTCTTCTATGGTTTGAGAAGATACATTCTTAAATGTTGTCCTTACATTCTTAAAGGTTGTCCTTCCCTAGATTGTGCATGATAGCCATACATATTCCAGTCTTTTCTAAGACTAAGGTTTCGTATGACACATCCTTTAAGGTTGTACCTTCCCAGATTGTGCATGACAACCATATTATTGCATCTAATTTCATATTATTGTTATGTCCTTTTGGATTTCAACCACTCACCAATCATGGGTATTTTACTAAATGCATGTCCCTAGAATGCAACTATTGCTAAAAATTTAAAACAACAAAGCACCCAAGAAGGCTAGGTGCTCATCTCAAAGGTAATAAAACTCAATTTCCCTTAATTTTTTTATTGAACATGAAATTTATCCTCGGTTAAAAATAATGTTAACAAAATTAGACTTAACCTACTAGGGAAGAAAGGTAGATCTTGAAGTCCACAACATTTGTGAAAAAAACTACAAATTGAATGTAAAAGTTTTCAGAGCCAAATTCACTTTGTAGAAACTTCATCGACATGTATATTCTCGATAAGTAGTTGCAAACATATTTCAAAACTTTCAAAGCATTAGTCAAAGGTAGACATTTTAGTGAATGATATGCCAACATGCCTCAAAATGTAAATCACATTTGGGAAGTTGTTCAGAGCTAATTTTCCCTTAGCACTGGACTATTATAATTACAATGTTTAGATAGTTCAGTACTTAGAATCGTATAGAAATGATAGGATATACTGGAAAGAAACAAACATAATTTTTTCTGTTTAACTCCCAAAAATATCAAAAAAATCCATGGTTGAATCGCATGTAAAAATTCTTTGAGTGGAAAACCCTTTTTGAGGAGAAGAAGGTTGAGTTTTCTTGCACTAAGTTTGTCAGGACATGCATTGATCTAGTGGGATCACCTACAAAATGAAAGACAAAGGAATGAAAAGGGAAAGATCTCGAAACTAGAATAAAATGGTAAAGAAGCTGAAAAGAAAACTTTCTTCCTATGGATTATGCTTAGACACTCTTTCGAATGTTTCAAAACCTAAAATAGAAGGATCTCATCTTCTCAAGCCAGAGCAACAATGCGTATGACTTATGGCGACACCCTTTGATTGAGGAGTATACCAATAAATTTTATAAGTTATCAATCGGGGTTGAATAGGAAGAGTCTAAAGAATAGAAGGATACACATTAGATAAATGAATTGAGTTACACCATACAAGATGAGCTTAGTATGCTCCAGATCCATATCCTAGATGATGCTTATCAACTCACATTAAGGGAAGAAGAAAAAAGAACAAGGGGAATAATTTTAGAAGAGGTGTGAAAAGAGGGCCACCATCATCTCCAAATGAAATGCAAGAGAGATTTGAATCTACAAAAGGTGAATCCTCTAATGCGAGAGGGCATGAGGTTTATTTTCAAAGCCGTGGTAACTACCAAAGAGGTAGGGGTTTTAGAGGGAAGATTTTATAATGGAGGATGTGGATGGAATATCCCCCAAAGGTAATATACATGTTACAAATGTGGTGAAGAGGGTCATAGATATTTTGAGTGTCTTGACTATCCTATGTAATATAGATGGAAATTAGAACAAACACTACTAAGTTTTGTTGAAGCTGAAGAGGAAGATGAAATGGAGGTTACCTAAGATTTAGGTGAAACCCTAATTATAAGGAGGATGATGATTTTCAAAGGAAATATAAAGAACAGGATGTTGCTGGTGCTGATTCATGATTACAAAAAAATAAATTTCGAACAAGATGCACCTCTGGAGAAAAGGTATATAAATTTATTATTGATGGTGGTAGTTGTGAAAATATTTTTTCGAGTGTGATGGTTGATAAAATCAATCTGAGATGTGAGAAGCACCCATATTCCTATTCTATATCATGGTTTAAGAAATGGGATGAGGTAAACATAAATAAAAGATGCCTTATAATTTTTTTGATTGGGAATACCTACAAGGATGTAATCCCAATGGATGGGAATACCATAGATTATCCCAATGGATGCATTCCATGTATTACTAGGGTTGCCTTGGCAATACGATAGGAAGGTTACACATGATGGAGGAAAAAATACATATACCTTTTGGAAGGATGGTGTAAAGGTGGTCTTGTTACCCTTGAGGAAGAAGACAAGTGTAAGAGGCTTATTGGCTACAAAAGAGTTTGTTATGGAAATGGAAGAAGTTCGCTGGTGTTATGCAATGATGTCAAAGAAGGTGGAAATAGAGGACTTTAATATACTCGTTTCTACGGAAAAGGTATTAAAATAATACAAAGATGTTATACCGATGAGTTACCACAAGGGTTACCTCCGAAGAGAGATATTTAACACCATATTTATTTGATCCCGGATCGGCCCTTCCAAACCAAGAAGCCTATCGAGATGATTCCAAAATAGAGTGACGAGTTGAATGGAAATGTGATATATCTATTACTCGAAAGGATTAGTGAGAGATAGCATGAGTCCATGTGCAACCCCATCTCTATCGACTCCAAAAAACATGGATACTAGAGAATTTTTGTAGACAAAAAGAGTAGGGTCATAAATAGTTCACAATTAAGTATTAGTTCCCAATTCCAAGATTGGATGATATGATGGATGTTCTAGCTAGAGCTCAATATTTTAGCAAGATTGACTTTGGAGTGGGTACTACTAGATTTGGATCCGTGAAGGGGGTGAATGGAAAATGGATTTCAAAAATAAAGAAGGGTTGTATGACGACTAGATGGTGATGCCATTTGGGATATCTTATACACCCAACATTCATGACGACTGATGAGTAGAGTACTTTGAGAGTACAATGGTAAGTTTATTTGTTGTCTATTTTGATGATATTTTGATATTCATTAAGACAGGTTGAAGAACACTTGTTACATATAAAATTATTGTTAGAATTGTTATGCAAAGAGAGTCTATATGTAAAATTATAGAAGTGTAGATTTCTTGAAGAGTCTGGTTTTTTTGGGGTTTGTGATATTAAATGATGGAGTGAGGATGGATGAGGAAAAAGTATAGGCAATTTTGGAATGGCCTATTCCATGGAATGTGATAGACGTTAGTATTTTTCATGGATTTAAAACTTTTTATAAGAAGTTCATCAGAATTTCAGATCATTACTACACCCATAACAAAGTGTACAAATGGGAGGGGATTATGTATGGACAAAGAAAGAAACAAATAGTTTTGATTTTTTTGAACAAGAATGTGTCAAAGCACCTATTTTTATATTGCCATATTTTAGAAAGGTCTTCGAGGTTGACTATATGATTCCTCACATGTTGGGATTGGAGTTGTACTTAGTCAAGAAGGATGACCTATTGCATTCTTCAATGAAAATATAAATCAATCCAGGAGTAAATATTCTACTTATGATGTGGAATTTTATGCTATTGTTTAGGCATTAAGGTAGTGGAGACATTACTTAGTAGCAGAAAAGGAATTTGTACTCTTCACTTTGACCATTAAGTATTGAGGTATGTAAACACTCAAAATAAACTAAATAGTCATAATGCAAAATGGGTTTCATTTTTTAAAGAATATACTTTTTCTTAGAGCATAATTCAAGTAAGTAGAATAAAGTTGTTGATGCCTTGAGTCGGCGTGTAGCACTTTTGACAACAATGGAAAATGTAGTATGTTTTGAGGCGGTTAAGGAATTATATGAAGGTGATCGAAATTTTGTGATGTTGTGACCCAACTTAAAGATCCTATAGTAGGTAGTGGTTCTTTTTATTATTTGTTGCAAGATGGTTATTAGATCGGGGAAACAATTATGCATCCCTATTGGTTCAATGAGAGAAAATATTATAAGAGAATTGTATAGTGGGGGTTGGTGGACACTTTGGTATAAGTAAGACAATTTCTCTTGTTGTAGAAAAGTATTATTAGCCAAAGTTAAAGAAGGACATAAATAGGATTTTAGCAAGATGCAGAGTGTGCCAAATGGCTAAGGGCTATACAAAGAATACTAGGTTGTATATGCCATTACCTATCCCTACAGGCCATGGGTTGATTTGAGTATGGATTTCATGTTAGGAATTCCTAACACACAGTAAGGGAATGATTCTATATTTTTTTTGGTTGATTGATTCTCTAAGATGGCACATTTCATTTCTTGTAAAACAACTAATGATGCTTCCAGAGTTGTAGATTTTTTTTTGAAGTGGTTAGATTGCATGGAATTCCAAGAACGATCACTTGAGATTGGGACACAAAGTTTTTGAGTCACTTTTGGAAGACTCTGTGGAGGAAATGGGACATAGCTACATTTTAGTAGTTCATATCACCTGTGGACCGATGGTCAAACAAAAGTAGTGAGAAAAATCTTGGGAAATCTCCTACGTTGCATAGCTGGAGAAAAACCAAAACAATGGGACCTAGCTTTACCACAAGATGAGATTTCATATAATAGCTTGGTAAACGAGTCAATAGGGAGGTCTCCTTTCAATATTGTATATGGTATGAATCCCAAGGGCTTCTAGATTTGATTTTGCTACATAGTGAAGATAAAACTAGTGATGATGCGAAGCATTTGTAGAACACATTCTATAGCTATAGAATGAAGTGAGGTAAAACTAAAAGTGATTACTTGCACAATATAAAGTAGTTATAGATGCTAGTAGGAGATTAAGTGTATTTGAAGAAGGAGATATGGTGATGGTTCATCTTAGAAAGGAAATTGTTTGTAATGGAACATATAATAAATTCAATTATAAGAAGATTGGGCCATGTAGGATTCTGAGGAAAATTAGTGATAATGCCTACAAGGTGGAGCTACTTGACAACATTTCTATCACACTAGTTTTTAATGTTTCGACTTATATAAGTATCCTCATAATGATCAAAATGTTGTGGAGGTGGAATAAATAAACTAGGAGCAACAATGATGAAGAATGAAAAGGATAGGGTAATGCGTGTCTTGGACCAAAAGACAGTCACTACTAGACATGGGAACTACAAAAGGTGTTTGTCCTCAAAATAATCTAACCCTAGTTTGCCTTTGAAAATCTATTGATTTGCAGCCTCTGTCACTTTCTTTTTCTTGTGTTGTGCCTGGTTAATCTTTGTTGCCATTTTTAATCTGTTCCTCAGTCATAGATAACTTATGGGTCCATGGTTTGCTCCTTGTTTCTTTGTTACTCCTAAAAATCTCTCAGTAATTTGGGTCCCCACTCTCTATTTTTCTAAAAACTAAAGATTTCCCATATTTTTGATCTCCACATTTGGGATTTGTCTTCCTTGTTATTTTTGCCCTAAATACTTGAAGAAAATGAATGGATGTATCTTTGAGAAACATATTTGAGTCTTATAACATTTCTAAATTCTCTCTTCTTCGAGAAATTTTCATTTTTAAGCTCAATGATCATTTTTCTATATTTTATGGTTTGATAGGTTTTTTTCCCTGTCAAATTTACATCCTTGCATCGACAAGGAGCGTGGTCACTTTTGTTGGATGCGGCTCATCTAAGTTATTTCAAAAATTTCATGAAAAGCCTCAACTCAAAAATTTTCCATGTCGAGGAAAGTTGCTTGTTTGAGGATCTAATTTTTTGGTTTGGCCTTGGAGTAGCGCGGGTAGGAAATGTGGAGGTCTCCGTTGTTTTTCATAGACTTAGAAAAATTTTAAATAACTAAAATAGTGTGGTAAAAATGGGGACACATGGCGAGCCCGCGCTCATTCAGGGTCTCCACTTTGGGCACCATTTTGAAATTGCACCATGGAGACACGTGGAGGCTTCCACTAGGTCTTCCCATACTTAGTCTTTTTCAAAGGGTTTTGGGAGGTTTGGGACATGTGGAGGAACCGCACATGTTTGGGGACCGGCCCTTGAGTTTCATTTTAAAGAAGTGCTAGGAGGACACGTGGAGGCATCCACTCACTTTATATTTTTCTTAAACTTTTCAATGACCAAAGGAAATTGCCTTGGACCATGACACATGGCGCCTTCCACTGAGCTTCAAGCATTCAGATAAAATTTGTCAGGCCAGGACACATGGCAAGCCTGCCCTCGTTCAAGGTATCAAATTTTTGGGACCATCTCAAGGTGTGCCATGGTGACACGTGGCAGTTTGAAAAGTCAAAGGGGTGGGGAGGTATACCATTGTGGGTAATTTGGATTTTTTTCCCCTTGACATGCAAATGACTAAGAACATCAAAATGGCCCACAGACCCGATAAAGGAAAGGTCAAAGCTTGCTTCGGTCAATAAAGGCAGAGGTGCGACTCTTGGGAAAATTTGGAAAATTTCCTTTTCGAAAAAGAGTTAAAAGTAAAGGGAAAGTTCAGTTCTATTGGAACCACATTGGGACACATGTTGGGCCCACTTTTCAAGGGTGGAGCTACGGGAAAAACATGGAAAATTTTCCTTTTTCTAAAAAAGGGTCAAATGGCGTAATTTATCTGTAGTTCCTTTGGGACCCACCTCAAGACACATGTTAGGATCATTTCTCAAGGGCGAGATGCGAGAGGAAAATGAAAAATTTTGCCATTTTTTCAAAAGTTGTAAAACATCGTTTTTTTAAGTTTGAATCTTCCACGTGGATGGCCCAAAATCATACTAAAGATCAATGATAACTCGGAGTCTAAATCTGATTTTCCCCCATTTTACTGAAACACACCTAGAAGTGTGAGTCTTCGTGATTTCTTGTTATTTCCTACACGCCAAGTAGAGAGCGAAGTTAATGTTGATATTTGAGTTTGGTGGGCAGATTTGGAAGACATATTTCACCATTAAAATGGTCTTACTATCATGCTTTACCAGTTTTTCTATTTTTATTCTCCCGAGCATGCAAAGAGCCAAATTTGATGATTAGGAGCATAAGTAGTTGACAAATTGATGAAAGAGTGATCTACCAAAGGAAGGATTTGAATGCGGGACATATTTGATGAGATCTCGCCCTCGAGCACCTGAGACTTTTTGTAGATTTGATTATGAGAATCATGATCGTGATCATGGCAAGCACTTGGTAGTACTCAAGGTTTGGATTTTTTTGGGAAAAGGGTCCCTATTGTAAATGTTATAAATGGCATGAAATTTTCATCCAAATGGTTAGAGTGTTAGGGGTCGGGAATGATTTTTCTAATATAAAGCTTGATAGAGCCCATCTTTTTTTAAAGCATTTTGAGAAGCTTGTATATCTCTTTTATATTAAATCTTATCATGTCAATATTGTTATAAGTGTAGAGCCATTGAAAATCTCTTAGACTATTCTAGATACTTTCCCTACTCGATAGATTTAATTAAATTTGATTTATTCTATGTTTTCTTGAGGACAAAGTGTTTGTTTTATTTCGAATGTATGCGATTGGTTTTTCTTGTTTCGTTGCAATCTTGTATTAAATCTGATTCAATCACACAACCCTCAATCCTTGTGATAGTTTAGTGGCATCTACAATTTCATTCCTCAGAAGATATTTCATCTGGAATTGGAATAAATGATTTAAATCACTTTTCTTTCATTTGTTGACAAAGATTATCTGCGTAAGCCTCTGGGGGTGTACCTCAAGCGTGATTTGACTCAAATCTTGATGATTTGTTGGATTTTCTAACTCAAGCCTTTATTATAGAATCTCAAATATTGTGTGAAAGAGTGCTAATTTGGGCCCCCATTGAAGCACATATTCTGGTTAAAGAAACATTTTGGCTATTATGTGGCATTTTGTTGGTATAACCTTCCATTTTGTAAGATTCCTCAAGGATCTGGTGATTCAAGTTCATCCTACCCACCTCTCACCAAAAATTCATTCAAAAACAACCAATCCTACCCCCATTTTTCCTATGTTCATACAAATGCAAAATCTTTGTTACCAAAACATGTAGAAACAAATCAAGATTTTAAATGTCTTTAGTAGCCTGAACCTTGCTCAGAAAATATCTCCACTATCTAGAGTGACAACTCGTGAGAGTTAGATTTTGTTGCATTGATCATATTTTCTCCAAGGTATCCTTAACCTCTTCATTAGGAAGGATATCTCCATCTCCTCCATAAACAACATGCTACAAAAGGGTCCTCTTACCCTTGTTGAAAGGCACAACCTAAAATAGTGACACCAGATCAAATCCTCTTGAGGGTGCTATCCATTTCTCCACATTTGAGTGATAGAGGGCAAGTTAGATCTCATCCCTAGATACAAAATGACTCATCATGATCTAATATATATCTAATTTTCCTATCAAGTCGGTGATCCTACTCGGAGAATCTAAGGAGAATCAATTTGGATACCAAAACCTAAGTGGCACCATTTTCGGGAGTTCAGTTCAAAATCAATACCCTAGTAAAACACTTCTTGTATGCTCCAAGTGTTGTGTGTAGTTTTTCAATTTTCACACCTAGTGCACTATCTTTCATGTGATAAATGCAAAGAAATTTTAGAATTTTTCCATTTCCAATTTCTAGCATTGATAGACATTTGACAGATCATACTTAGTGCATTTACACAACTAAGGTGGAAATCCTTAGTGGCGACTCCCTGTTGATCTAATTTTTAATGACTACCAGTGTCTTAGAACTCTTTAAAGTGAGATTTATTACTAATATTTTCAAAGATGGAAGGAAGAATATATTTCTTTGTTGGGGATCCTATTAGGACATTGTTTCTAGAGCTATGAAAAGTAAAATAACATGGAAGAAAATACTCGAAGAGTTATGGGAGAACAACGAGAAAGAAGAGGGATCTCCATTGATGAAAGTGATTGGCCTATCATTGAAGACTACCATTCAAGTGACTCTGAATGAGGCAACCTCTTTTTGGAATTGAATTCTCTAGCTAGAGAAGGGCCTTTGTTTGATTTTGAAAGGTTTGCTTCACATTCTACACCTATCTTTTATGAGGTTAATAGGGATTTCCAAGAGACAAGGCCTTTAGGGGGTATCCATTTTGAAAATTATACTCATGTGTTCCAAGGACCCTCGGCCCTTATCAATTTGTCACCCCTCTAGGGTCACCTTCTCGAATCAACATGGCTCACCCCCACCTGCACCCCATTTTGTTGTAAATACCTTTAGGCCTATAAATTTTGTGGGAATGGCCGGTTAACCAAATGCAATGCCTCAAGATGTAAGGAAAAGAATTCCAAAGTTCCAAGGAAACAATGCTTTTATTAGTTATCAACATCTAAAGCTTTTTATCAATATGATGGAATATTTTGAGATTGAACATGACGATGTATGTATCAAGTTGTTTATCCATACCTTGGAAGAAGATGTTAGGGATTGGTATAAAGCATTGTAAGATAACTCTATTAATTCTTAGTAAAGGAGATGAGTAATGCATTTAGATTGTAATATGGTGATAGAACTAACCCTAGGTTTCTTTTGACAAAATTTGAAAACATCCAAAATAATCCTAAAGAGTCAGTACATGATTTCAACACAAGGTTTAATAAGATATTGAGGAGATTTCTGTTAGTATAATTCCTTGTGATGAGTTATGTTTGATCAAATATTTGATGTATTTAATAAAAATGCTGCATATTACTTAAGAGACAAGAACCCCACAAATTTAAGGTAGGCCTTCACCATGGCTCTACAAATAGAGAACAACATCAAGGAAATTGGAAAGCCTCCAAAAAGGGAGGGTGTAAATTTGGTTAACCTAGAAAATCCTTAAACAAGAAAGGCTTGATTTGGAATAAGTTGTGAAAGATTTGGCAAGGTCTGTCAAAGAAATTTCCTACAAACTAGCCTGGGATGAGAAAGGAATTGGGTAGAACTCACAAGGTCAACACAAGTAACAAGGCCAAGACAGGTTCACAAATCACCAAAGATCTGATGACAGAGGCAAGGGACCTATTGGATTTGGAAATAGACACCCCCAAGCTAGGGATAACAAAATGATACCTGATCCTTTGGCTACCAGAGTTTTTTTTGTGGAGGAGACACATGTCATTGATTGGTGTGACAAATGTTTCATGCCTCATTCTCCTTGTGAAGAAAATCAAAAAGAAGAAGAACAAGATGATGATAATGATGATGATGTCTGCATGATGGGTTGTTCCAAAAGCTTACAATAAGGGGCAACATCAACTGAGGTGATAAGTGCCTAGTTTGCTGCCACTTTTTGGGACTACATTCATAGGTTACCTATTCTTCCTCCCTCTCATATTTTATAAGTAGATACTATACATGCTTTTGAATTACCCAATAATGACTTTTAATATTTAAGGGCTTTAATGATAAAGAAGTAAGATGGAGGAATTCCATCCGAGGAGGATAGACAGTTACTGATGAATGTTGTTGTTGCTCAAGAGAATGAATATAACACAAGAAGTAAAGCTATCAAAGGGACAGGGCCTCAAGCCAATCCAAAATATCCCTTACTTTCAAACATTCCTATAGAGGCTCCTCAAAAAGAGACATCTACTAAAATCCCTACATTCTAAACAAAAATCATATCCCTCCTCATGCCCAAGTTATCAAAAATCCTGTACCACCTAATGAGTGTGTTGGCTTTCCTTCTAGTACTACCTTTCCAAGGAATGTCCCATATGATATTGCCCAAGTTTTAAGTCAAATCAAAGTCTTTGTTCCAAATTTGAGTTTCTTAGGATTCTAAGCCAAAAAAGAGATCATTTGAATTCTTATGGTTGAAAGAAGAGAAGACTTCCCTAGGCAGAAATGTAAATAATGTGGAGAATCCTCTAATTATTCAAGAATTAGAAACACCACAAGCATTTGAGGAACTAGATGAACCACCTGAGGTCTATTTGGGGACATCCTTGGTGGAATCTCAGATGAATGTGGATCCATTCTTCACCACTTTGATCATTAAGGACAGACTGTTGCACAACTGCATGTTTGACTTAGGGGCATCATGTAATGTCATGCCTCTAGAAGTCATGAATGAGTTGAATATCAAAGTGACAAAAACATATGGGAAGTGCACTATCATGGATTCTAGAGAAGTTCCAATAGTGGGATGTGTGAATGGTTTGGTGGTGCAGCTTTCAGCTTACCTAGGTAAAAATTTAAAAATTGATGTTGTCATCGTTGATCGCGTAGCCAAGTGGGGCATGTTATTATCAAGAAAATGGGCTGCTAGTGTCAGGTTTGAGTTTCCAAATGGATATTTCATAAGCCACCATTCCAATTGAAGGTATCCTTGTTAGGTTGTATGGAGAAAATAAAATGTTTCATCTTATTGAGTATCCCAATAATGCATCCTATGAAGTATTGTACATAAATGTTGATGCTAACAACTTTGTAGGATTTGTTGATGGAAAGGAGCATAAAATTGAGGAATGCAGGTGTCTTGAACAAGCAGGATCTCCTTGGACTCTATTTTTTGATAGAGCTTGCTCCAAGTTTGGGAATGGTGGCGGTGTTGTTCTACTTTCTCCTCATCAAAAAGATTTGTTTTTTCTTTCAAACTCAACTTTGAGTGCACCAAAAACATTTTTGAGTATGAGGCATTATTTTCAAGTTTAATAATTTCTTGGAAATATGGTATCAAGGACATCATTGTTAAAGGAGACTCAAAATTAATTGTAAAACATGTCGAAAAAACTTTATGCTACAAAGAATCAATGAAATGAAATAGTATAAACATGCGTTTGGGATCTTATTGAGATGTTTGATTCATTCAACATAGTGCATCATGATAAGAAATTCAATGACTTGGCAGAAATATTGCAGTGTTGGGGTCTCGGTTTGACAATTGTATAATGTCCCCATATTGTGAATATGATGTTAAGGTATTGACAAGACCTTATGTCCCTGACAACATTAAACATTGGCAGGTTTTTGATGATGATGCTTAGATCAAAAGATTTCTACAGAACAAGGGAGAGTTTTTGATCAATGCATTGATTTGGAGCCAATGGTATGTACAATAGAAGGAAAAGAAACCTTGTTTGGCAAGGGCATCATCCAACTAAAAACCAATACCATTCCTAGAGGATTGGTTACTCTTGAGTCCAATTTTGATAATGTTGATCACATTGTTAACAAAAGCCTCAAGGGATATTAAGGAGCATGACCTTGGCACAAAGGAGAAGCCAAGGAAAATTTGGTTAGGCAAAAATCTTAGCAAGGAGGAGAAGCATTCATACATCTAATTGTTGAAGAAATACCAAGATTGCATGGATTTGACCTATTATGAACTAAAAGCATATAGAGAGGACATGTTTCAACATGAGATTCCCTTGGAGTCTAATGCAAAGCCATTCAGGTAGAAACAGAGGCCAATCAACCCACTCTTATCTCTCAAGATGCAAGAGGAACTGAAGAAGCTGAGAGATGGAGGGATTATTCAACCCACTAGGTATTCTTCTTGGGTTGTAAACCTAGTATCGTAAGAAAGAAGAATGGTGATATCAGGTTATGTGTGGACTTTAGGAATCTGAATAGAGCATCAATGAAGGATAATTATCCTTTACCAAATATGGAGAACATGTTGCAGTTAGTGACTGGGTCTGAATTTCTCTCTACCTTGGATGGTTTCTCTGGTTATAACCAAGTTGTGGTGAAGGAATTAGAAAGGATCAAGACAACCTTTACTACTCCTTAGGGAACATATGTGTATGTTAGGATGCCCTTTGGTCTGATGAATGTTGGAGCCACCTTCTAAAGAGCAATGGATGTTGATTTTTTGGTTACATCAATGAGTTTATTGTTGTCTACCATGATGATGTGACTATGTTTTCTAAAAAGATAAGTGACCACTTGCTACACTTGGAGAAGATGCTTTGATAAGATGTAGAGAATATGACATCTCACTCAATCCAAAGAAGTTCCATTTTGGATTGCGGAAGGTAAAGTTTCTTGGTCACATTGTGTCGGAAGGAGTGATGATTCATCCGAGAAGTGTAGAGGCCATCAACAAGGTCCTAATCCCAAGAGCCAAGAAGGTAATTCAAAACTTCTTTGGGGAAAACAAACTTCATCGAAGATTCATATCAAACTTT
The DNA here is from genome assembly GCA_018340775.1 of Taxus wallichiana var. yunnanensis. Classification (NCBI taxonomy): domain Eukaryota; kingdom Viridiplantae; phylum Streptophyta; class Pinopsida; order Cupressales; family Taxaceae; genus Taxus; species Taxus wallichiana. The sequence continues at coordinate 844,862,228 of CM031242.1, read as the reverse complement.
GTGAGTTAACCATTCCAATCACTTTCATGTTGAAGAAAGACTAGGTCATCAAATGGGAAGAGGCTATCATCCAAGCTTTCAGTGGAATCAAGGAAGCATTAAAACATGCCCTTGTTTTGGAGCTCCATATTATAAGAAGCCTTTTCAATGTATTCCTTGTCCCTACTGCGAAGGATTATGAAGGGGCTGAGAGGCCAATTTCCTATTTAAGTAAAGCCGCATAGGGGCTAAGCTGAAGTACACTATCATGGAAAAACATGAATTTTCCTTGGTAAAAGTAATAAAGGTTTTTATACCTTACATTCTAAGTTCTAAAGTGGTTGCTTATGTTCCCACACCATGGTGAAGGAAATCTTGTCGAGATGGAGGTCTCAAGAAAAAGATGTAGGTGGGTGAACAAGTTGCAACAATATGATATGGATATCCAAACCACAAATTTGGTGAGAGGTTTGGGCTTGGCTAAGCTTATGGCTGAGAGAAACTTACAAACTATTGAGGTAAATGAGGTAGAAGAAGAAAGGGCAAGTGTTTTTGAAAGTTTGATGGGTTCTAAGTGGTACAAGGATGTGATTTTCTATCTCAGACACTTATACTACCTTGAGAATTTAAGTAAGAACTAGAAAAGAGCTCTTAAGTTGGCCTCCCAGAAATATGTCATTACTGATTATGGGTTGGCTTGGAAGAACCCAAAGGGAGTATTCTTAAGATGAATAACTAAAGAAGAAGCCCAAGATAATTGTTGATCTCCATGGAGGAGTATGTGGAGGACCTTTTTTGTAAGAGTCACAACACACAAGATCATGAGGGCTGGTTATTGGTGGCAATTTCTCCTCAAGGATATAACTCTTTTGGTTAGAATATGTTATAGTTGTCAGCACTTCTCTAGAAGATCAAAGCTTCAAGCTCCCATCCTTTGCGCACCTGTATTAATTGAAGCTCCATTCAAGCAATGGGAATGTATTTGATTGGTGAGATTTTATACCCTTCAAGTGTTGGCCATAAGTGAATTCTTGTGGCCATTGATTATTTCACCAAGTGGGTGGAAGCAATCCCCACCAATAGAGCAACACACCAAATTTTCATGGATTTTCTATTGAACCATATCATCTGCAGGTTTGGGGTGCCAGTCAAGATTGTTGCTGACAATGCCATGAGCTTTAGAGCTAAACCTTTGATGGCAATGTGCAAAGAGTATGGAATCAATTTGACATATGCCTCCAATTACAATCCCCAAGGAAATGGACAAGTTTGAGTCTAAGTAACAAAAACTTGTCAAGATTATCATAAGAACCTTGGAATGGTTAGGATTTGTCTTCCTTGTCATTTCTACCTTGAATACTTGAAAAATACAATAGAAATAAAATTAGAAATTTTCAAATACAATGAAAACTAAAAAAAGAATCTTAATATCTTATTAATGGTTATGGAATATAAATATCTATTAATTTTGATTTTCAATTAGTTTTTTTAATTATTTTTTTTATTTTTATTTAATTTTTCGTTTAACTTTCTCTATAGATATTGATTCGTAATTGTTATTATTATTATTATTTATTTGATTTTTTAAATAAAAATTTGCAACTATAATTATTGCAATAAATGTAAAATTTGAAGATTGAATTTACTACAAATTGGAATTTGGATGCAAGAAGGTAGAACTCATTTTATAATTATTTATTTCAATTTAATTTTAGTAAGTCATTTAAATTTATTTTTTCAATTTTGTGTATGTAAAAATTTACTCAATTTTTATATTTTATAGTAGTTATTATAAAAATAAATTTGACATACACATTATATTTTGAACGTCAAAATCTAGCAATCGCTTAGTAGCCATATAAAACCTTGGTCATTTTTTTCATCGAATTTGAGACATTTAATGGAATCAAGATGAACAAATAATCGAACCCAATGCCTCCATGATTTCGCAATGGTAAAATGGCTTCGGTTTCATGTTATTCCTTTAGATTCGTGATTTGAAATAAAAATTATAGGAAACTTATTTCTTTTTTCTTTCTAGCTTCCATTTTGGTTATCTTTTTAGTTCCGGGTGATTTGAAATGCAAATGCGGATGTAAATTAGTTTTCAAAGTGAGGTGCTGATATTTTATGTGTCCCTAGATTTTACTCAAACTTTGTCAAAAAAAAAAATTTTGTCTCCTTACTCTTTCCTTCTCCTTCACCGCACTCTTCTCCTATGTATCGATACTATTTATATTAATTTCAATTATTATTGAATATGATTTTACTTAAAGGATCAAAGTACTTAACTTTAACTCCTTGTTTTCTCATTTTTGGTATTTTTAGTCTAACATATAACATTTCATAATCTATAAGTAATATTGAATGACTATTGACTCCATGGTGAAAATTCTTGGCTCTTAAAGAGCAGCCCGCCAGGGTTCAATTTTACAGTAGTGCCAACTTCCCTTTTGACACCTTTTGATACTAATCATGCTAATGTTGATTATATTATAAACATGATTATGGCATTTATTATACTATGATGTTAGATGTTAGATCATGGATTATTGTTGACCATGATTTAGTTATGATGCATGATGATTATTAAAGACATTTCTATATATTAATGATGATATGTTGTTTGACATTGGTATATTATGAATGTTGTTTGACATGTGATATTTGGATATTGTGAGTAGACCTAGAAATGGAAATTATTTGATGATAATATAGTTGTTGAGTAAAATTACAAATGATCTTGTTGGTTGTTTGGATGTTGTTTTGATTCATATATCTAGATTATTTTAGAATTTTATTTATATTATTTTTATGTTCTTATATGGCCATGAGTCCAAAGGAATTATTTGTGTTTTGTATGTTAAAATATCACAACAAACATCGAGGGATTGAGACCAACAACATTGGAATTCTAGATGAATTCAACAAGGTCACCATGGCAACTTGTATTTATTTGTGTGTTTGATTGTGTTAGGGATTCCCATGGGGTGGTCACCTTTAAACATGACCAAGGGTCATGTTTATTTATTTATTTGGTTCATTTTTATTGATGTTTGTATGTGTTTATTCGGTGATGCATTTATCCCTTTTACTTAAATAAATTATGGTGTTAATATTGTGAGTAATCATGTTGTTAAGTTAATTAATTAAAAGATATCATGAGAGCGAAATTAATAGAGTTTGTGGTCTTGGTTTAAATGTTGTAAGAGATATGTAAGTGATATGTAAGTTAACTTTTGAGTGTGAAACACTCCACCTTCTTATAAATTCGAATTTATCCTTGGAGGCTGATTTTGGAGGCTTATGGGACAAGTTAATCTTGTCTCATACTCTTAAATTTATTTACCAACCATACCTATGGTTGGAGAGTTGAATTTAGACTTTCATTATGCATTTTGAGAAGAAAAATTGTAAATTTTAATTGCACTTTTCATACATGGCTTGATTTCAGTCCTTTTGGGTGTGGGTTCGAATTGAGTATATAAGTAAATGTCATATTATTTACCCACTTATTTATTATGCATTGGAGAATTAAGTTAAATTTCGGGTTGGGGTTGAGGATGGAGATGTGGCATCCTACATGGCTCCACCTCACCCTCATCTCTTCCCTCTTTATAAGATTTGAATTGCTTGCTTTGTTTTGGGGTTGCTTCACTTTGGAAAGTCTTTTTGGGGATGAATTATTTTACTTGTTTTGGAGCTCTAGCTTTGGAGAAGCTTTTTTTGGAATATTTTTGCATGCTTGTGCTTGATGATTTGGATTTTTGCATTGGGATAAAGCTTGTTGTTTTGGAACTTAGAACAACTCTATCATCGAGAGGTAGGAGCTTGGCTCTTGTAATGCTTCTTTTCTATTTATGAAATTGTTATTGTTGAGAATGTTTTGGCATGTTTATGGGATGTTTGAGAAGATGGCCTAGGAATGGTGTAGGAGAAGACTATGAGGTTCATTTTTGGGAGGTAAAAAGTGTTTTGGGAGGTATAAGTGTGGAGGGAGTTGGGATTTGGGTTCCACCTTACAAAGAAATAGCTTTCATTTATTTACTTGTTATGGGGTGCCATAAGAGGTTAGGGAGGTAAAAGAAAATGTGAGGAATAAGGGGTACTTGGGGGAGGCATAAGGGCATGTCAGGGCTTTGATATACTATATTTTAGCATTTTGAAATTAGGTGGTGATACCCATTTCCCCTTTGGGAGGCATAAGTAGCATCCCCCATAGTTTCTTGCTCCTTTGGGTTGCTTAATGAAGCCTTAGTGTTGTTTGTCATGATTTAATGTAGTTGTAGACTACATTCTATTTTGTATGGTGTTTTAAATCTAAAAATGTTGCTTGTGTGTTGTGGAAGCCTTTATTGCATGAGTTGAATCACATCTTCTATTGCATTATGGCTGGGGCTTGGGGGCCATGAAGAATGATGACTTCTCCTTTTCATTGGATTTCTTGGTTGGGTGGAGAGCGTTGCCTTTCCCTTGATCTTGTTGTGATCAGAATTGGAAGAATGATAAATCTACATGTTGTTCTAGAGAAAAGGAGAAAAAGAAAATAGTTTAACAGTCCCTTGTTGAAATGAAATCTTATTGTAACCTTTCCCACTTGAAGTGGATGAACTCATATATGTTTTGTAATGGAAATATATTATTCATGGAAATAATAGAAGTTTTCTTACATTGTTTTATAATGGCATTGTTATATTGAAATCTGATCATTCAAATGCACTATGAATCATCTATAGGAAAGTTTTAAAAAATGGGTTAAATGTGTATGAAGGAAATGTATTAATCTGTTTTGTCTGAAATTGTTGACTTTGGAAAAAACATATAAAAGCGCATTTGTGTTTTTATGCTTTGGATTGAAGGAAAGATGAAATATACAACTTACTAGCATGGAATGAATTCATAGTTTTAAGTTGGTGAATGTAACAAATCTTTTCGAATTTGAAGTTCTGTTAGGTAATTTTTCTTACTGAAAAATATTAATCAAAATTTAATAGCATGACACTATAAAATCTAAAAGACCAATTTAAATATAAATTTGTATTTGTAAAGGAAAAACGACACCAAACAAACTAAAACACTTAAGAAATTTTTAAAGAAACTTTCAAATCGAGCAAAGGAAAATTACAGACCTTTTTTGCTATAAAAATTGGTAATTTTGAAATGCAACTCAATCAAATAAATTTAACCTTGCAACCTATCCCAAAACCTTCCTAGTGAAATCCTCCATGCTTGGTAGGCATGTTGAGAAAGAGAAAATGACAAATTTGAACAAAATTTTTACAAGTTAAAATGACCAGTTCACTTTATAAGTGATAGAAAAACACTTTCTCAAAAACTACTATTTTAACTTCATCAAAATTAAATTCTTAAGGTTTTTGTGCAAAGAGGGTGTCGAGAGCTTTCCAAAAAGTCCTCGTTTTCTAAAAACTGAGTTCCCTATCAAAATTTATGGCCTTCTGAAGTTTTACTTCATTTTTGGCCTCAAAAATAATCTAACTGTCAAATTTAAATGATTAAAATATTCACTAGCGGACCCACGGGTTTAAGTTTTCCCCTTTTGCAATTTTTTCCTGAAAGCGCTATATTTATGAAGTTTTTTGCCGCTCTGCTCGCCTTCAAACCCCATTGTTATCAAAATTAGTCTAAGTTCGGAAAGGGAAAATTTGGAAAAATTTCCCTGTGTCCTCGCTGCCCTGCCCTTCACTTTTGGTATGCAGTTCTAGCAGCGGGTGCTTTAACGTAACCCTTTTGATTATAGCCTTGGAAAAATTTATGAAAATTCTCTACATCCCCACACTTTCCTAGGAAATGTACTTTCACAAGCATGTGGGCCCATGCGTTCAATTTAACTTTATTATTATTATTAAAGCCCTTTGGAGACTTTCCTAAGTTTCTCCGTTATCCTGCATCCCCACATCCAATGGTTGGTTGACACATGGTGGCCTTAGGCATCATGGAGGTGTGGAGCATTTTAACCCTCTGTATCATTTTTCTTTAAATTCTAAATTTCCTAAGTCTCACCTCAGGCGGCCATGAACCCGCACTAATGAGATCCTACCACGTGGCAACATTTTGGCATCGGCGGAGATGCGGGTAAATCTTAACCCTTGCATTTTTTTTAACTCAAAGTCTAAAATTCGTATGTTTCCCACGTAAGTCCGTTTTCTCCATTTGAATCAAGGATCGGCATGTGGGACGTAGAAATGCTGACATGTTTCCTCTTTCGGGTTCGCGAGCACGTGAAGGTAAATTGTGCCTTTTTCCCAAAAGGGGAAAAGCACTAAATTCCTTCCCAATCCGCCACTCCACGATTCCTTCTTTAGGTGAAATTTCTCCTTGCGAGTCGCAAGACTACCCTCGGGAAAATTTTCCTCCCTAGGCCCACAGGAGACCCGTTCCTGGGAAAATTTTCACCCCAAGGCCCGCTGGCCCATAACTTGTGAAATATGAGGAGTTACGAGGACTTATTTATATCACTGGAAAGGTGAGGAAATTTTCTATCTAATGGAAATGTTTTGGGAAGTTTTGAGAGCGTGAATGTTGAAAAAAACTCAATTGAATCTTTTAAGCTTTTAGAGAGTCATATAGTGTGAAATTACCCTCTTAACCTAATTGATTAATCTAACCCTAATTTTGGACCTTGTGATCTTTTACAATTATTGTATTAATAAATAATTAAGCTATTAATAGTATTTGGCTTTGAAACTTTCTTGTGAAACTATTGTCTTATAACTTTGTTGTAGACTCCTTTAAAAAAATTATTCCATAATTTTCTTAAATAATCCTAGGTTGTTCTTGGGTCTCAAGTGGGTTGTTTTTAATGGCGTTACAAATTCTCATTACAAGTAAATTCAATAAATGCACCATAATAAGGGATGCGGCAGGGATCCTACCCTAGATGAATTTGACAGAAATGATACCACTCAGTCCATTGCTGCTTAGCTTAAGAAATCTGCCAACTTCACCATGAGGGAAGGTGGTCCGTGGACCTTCAGATTTCAATCAAATAAATAATCTATAACTAATATAAATATTTATATTATTAACTAGATCAAGATAATGTTTTTACTTATAAGTGTTTTTAATGATAAATATTGAGTCAATATTTAGTTCATGTCATTAGACTGATTAGATCTTTACTTGATTTTTTTTTTAATTTATTTTATATTGCATTCCCAAAATTGTAAACATTTAATAAACAAACCAAGGTTACACTCGGTGAGAGTTCTAGTTGTTTTCTTTAACAAATTTTGAGATTGCATATTTGAGTTGTAGATTCTGGCATTGCATTTTGTTGTGTAGAATTTTGTTACCTTTTAAAATTATATTGCAATGAAAAACCCTCCAACAAAATTGGTGATTTTGTTTTGTTGGAGAAATTTTAGTCATTTAGTTTAATGTTTTTGTTTGATTTTGTATGCCACTAAATAAACAACATTAGTGGGTTTCTTATTTTGCTCATAAACTGATGGACTTGAGGAGTAGAGGTTATGAATAATTTATTCCCATCATTCTATATGTTCTTTTTATTTTGCATAGAGTATCATATATTCTTATTGAATCAAATATGGAAGTATCTATCAAAATAAATTTTTAGTCTCCAAAGATAATTTTATCAACTCTTATTATTTTCTTCAATACAATTTTTGATATGTAACATATGAAACAATTCGGTGCTTTTACAAATACAGGGAATATTTCCTTGTATTTCGTAACTTGTAAAATTTGTGACACATGTTTCCTTTATTTTGATTCTCTTTTTGAAACCGTAAATACTAACTTTCTTGATTTTATGCCTAGACAAGAAAAAAAAATTATTCCAAGAATGCAGTGATAGCTTTTGCAAAGATCTATGCAAATTAAAAATAATGCAATACCTCTACACCATTTGATATCTAGATTAGTCGATGCCTTTTGTGCAAGCTCAGACAAAGTAGAAGAAGATGATATCCTTGCTTTACGACTTGCACAAACAAAATTCAATGATGTTATATGCATGCTAAAAAAAGTTATCATTGAAATTGAAGACGTACAAAATGTCCTCACTGAAAAATTATATATTTATTATTATGAACAAAAAGCACAATGTTACAAAAACATTACTATATTTTATTTTCTCTTTTCCTCTTTGAATGCACACATAATATTTCTTAGTATCTTGTTATGCACGAATAAATATTTTTCTTAATCGATTATTACTATTATGTATTACCGGTTATTAATTATTCCTCCATCCCTTTATTGCATTAAATTTGGTAGGATTTTCCATATCATGTCCTCATTTATTATGGGTATGTGAGAGAGATTACTATTTCAAACAAGAACTTGTCTTTCTCTCATTATAGTATTTCTATTTTGTCTTTGATATTCTTGTCATGCTTTTTTTTTTTATGTAAGACAATTTTCTATAAAACATGGCATAACTAACGCTATTTGAAGATTATAAAACTCAACACTTACACTATACTTTTCATACATATATAATAATAAATCTGCGATTATGAAAAATCTACTCATAAGGTGAGCGAATGGCTCAGTTGGAAAATAAATAAGATTCTTCTATTCAAATTATCTTGTTATTTTGTTGTGCGTACAAGTATGACAAAAAGGAATTGATTTAAAACTATCTACTATAGTTTATTAGGTAGTTAAAGGAGTAGATAAGCTCGAAGAAGAACACAACATAAATCCTAACATGACTAGTATTACAATCATATTAACTAAAATTACAAACAAATGATGACTGCAAAAACTAATGATGATTGTACTCAACCGGAGTAGGTAGTGGGCGAAGAGTTTATAGTGCATCCTTCAATCTCCCCTATGAGAATGAATCTCAACTAATTCTTGAAAGCAACAAAACTAGCTATAGTACAATTTGTATAAAAATATCAACAACTTACTCCATTGTAGGGAAAAAATTTAATTCCACTATCCATCTTGAACTAAGTCTCGGATGAAGTGATGTCGAATCACAATATGCTTCGATCTATCATGAAACACAATATTTTTAGTCATTTTGATGTTACTACTATTATCACAAGTAAATAGTGGTTGGGTGTTCCCAACCAATTTCAAATCTTCTAAAATCGGTTGAGTCCATATGGTTTGACAACTAGTTGTTGCTTTACTGCAATATACTTTGCTTCTACGAAGAGAGAAATGGTTGTTTTCTTTTTAATACTCCCGAGATAACTCCATAACCAAGTGAAAAATATAAGTAGATGTTGATTTTAAATCATCCACCGAACCAGCCCAAGCAAAATCCGTGTAACCACATAGCTCAAACTTATGTGTGGGAGAATCATGAATGCGAGAATTGTGTGTACCACTCATATACCTTAAAATTTTGTTTGTAGCACACTAATGAGACTCAATTGGATCTGTGTGAACCTAGAGATTAGGATCAAAACATACATAATATCAAGTATCATGGTAGTGAGGTACATGAGGCTCCCAACAATACTTTTGTATAAAGTAGCATATACTTTGGAGCTTACATCTTCCTTGGTGAATTTTACACCAAGGGTGATAGGAATGCAATCAGTGCGAGTGCATGACAACATTCTAAATCAATTCAATAGATCACCCACATACTTGTTTTGATAAATGGATATACCTTTCGATTGTTGTTGTACCTCCACTCTAAGAAAATAATGTATGAGTCCTAGATTTGACATCTCAAATTCTTGTTTCATTTCTTCTTGAAATTTCTCCATTAGAGATGGGCTATTACTTATATAAATGAGGTCTTGAAAATAAGGCAAACAATTAGAATATCATTACCAAGATGTTGGATATAGAGTGTTTACTTTGATGAACTTTGAATGAATCCTTTCTTCAAGAAATAATTGTCAATCCTTGCATAACCGAGCATGGGGTTGTTGCTTGAACCCATAGAGATCCTTTTTAAGCTTTTAAAAAAAATGTTATTTTCTTGGAATTTCATAACCTAGAGGTTGTTCCACATAGACTTCGTCACCAATAAAACCATTTAGGAAGGCAAATTTCACATCCATTTCATAAATTGGCCACTTGTGTTGTGCAACCATAACAAATATAATCTTGACTATATCAAATCTTGTATCGTAGTGAAAGTCTCTCGAATAATCTACTCCAAGCATTTGTGCAAATCCATTGGCAATTAATCTTGCCTTGTGTCTATTCATAGAACAATCAACATGATATTTCACCTTATAAATCCATTTAACACCAATCACTTGTTTATCTTTAGAAATTTGCATTAATTCCCATGTATTGTTTTTAACAATTGCATGCGACTCTTCATTCATAAAGCATCAATCCATACTTGTTCTTTCATGGCTTCTTCATAAATAGAAGGTTCAACATGAATGGTACTAAACAAAGAAAGATTAGAAACTAGATTCACATTATAACTCCTTTGATAAATTTCATTTAAACTTTGTACCTTTTGTGAAGAACTTGGACTTCATTGTAAACTAGAACTATTAGTCGAGAGGAACATGGTGAAATTAGTGAATCGGGGCTTGACCTTCCACTTGATCTTGTGGGGAGAGGAGAATATTCATCATATTCATACCCATGATTAGGGGTGTAGTTTTTTTAAGACCTTTTTGCCATTCCCATACTTGCCCCTTCATCAAAAACCACATCTCGACTAATAATCCATTTCTTAGTGTCAAGATTATAGAATTTGTATGCTTTTGTGAAATCTTAATAGCCCACAAAGATACAAATTTGGGATTTGCATCCAACTTCTTCCACTATTTTCTAGAACATGAACATATACGGAAACCAAATACGTGAGAGTGAGCTACTTAGGGCTTGAGATCACTCCAGGATTCCTTGGGAGTGATATTATGAAGATATTTGATTGGGCATCGATTTAAAATATAAGATGTGGTTTCTACTGCAACTCTTGAATAAAAATTAGGAAGGTTTTAGGAATGCAACATACTTCATGCCATCTCCATAATGGTATGGTTATTTCTTTCTATGCAATGCCATTTTGTTGTGGGCTATAAGTCACATTGTAAGTTGTCTCTTGATTCCATGAGTATTAAAAACATAAGAAAACTCATTGCAAGTGAATTCTTCCCCTCTATCTATTATGAGTATTTTGACAGAATACCCGCTTTGATTTTCTATCATAGCGTTTGTAGGGCTTCCCATGCATCTTTTGACTATGTCATACTAGCTATATGATGTTAACGCATTCTTATCTGCGGGTTCCATGTATCCTCCTTCTACTAAATCCCAAATATTTTGGGATAATAGTAGGGTCTTCATCTTTATATTTCAGAATCGTAGTTGTCTCGAGTAAACAACGGAAACTCAAATGAGAAATTGCGACCATTTGACATTTTGATAATTTTGGCAGAGAACCTTTAACTTGTAGCTTCAAAACAAATATTTTTGCAACCTTCTCTAATACCAATTCAAGATTTTAAAACATGACACTTACACTATACTTCAGATACATAACTAATAAAAAATCTGCAATTATAAAAAGTCTGCTTACAAAGTGAGCGAACAGCTAGGCTGAAAAGAAATAAGATTCCTCTATTCAAACTGTCTTGTTCTTTTGTTGTGCGTACAATTTTGAGAAAATGGAATTGATTTAAAACTATCTACTACAGTTTATTAGGCAGTCAAAGGAGCAGAAAACTAAAGAAGAACACAACCTAGATCCTAACATGACTGCAGTTACAAACACATTAACTGAAATTACAAACAAATGATGACTGCACCAAACTAATGATGACTGCAGTCGAACTGGAGTAGGCGGTGGAACTGAAGAGTTGATCGTGCATCCTTCACTATAGTTTTAAAATTCTGAAATAGATTTTAAATATTATGTGCTTGAAAATAAAAAATCAAATACAGGTACAGATAATCTGATAACCTTGGATCTCAAGAGAGTGAAATAGATTACATTCCTATGGTTCAAACTCTTCAACGCACTGAATGTCAAGATTATCCCATTTGTTTCAGAGTTAACATTGTCAAGATGATAGATAGATTCTACACAAATGTCTTGCTATTAATTAAATTGTTTCTTTAATAATTTGCCGATATCCATGTTCTATTTAACATTAATTATAGTTATCCAATTTTTTGAGGCTTAGCTCTTAATTTTTTTGTCATAGGTTCATGTCATTTTAGCATTTTCATTTACACAACATTGGCATGTGATAGCAAAACTCTAAATGGAATACAAATAACAAAAAAAAATAGGGGAAGCTAACAAACAAAAAAGTATTCTTTAAAATCACTCATCAAAGGAATCATATGATAACTATCCGCATTTTCACGGGAACAGAATGGTATATCTTACCTTTGCAAACTTCAAGTCACTACTAAAATCTGGCAGAAGGCAGCAAAATTCAACAGCTCAGAATCAAGGTAAATTCATTCAATTCAATGTAAATGTATTCAATTCATTAAAGCAGATCCATCAAGCAAGCACAAAAAATTCTATTAATTGATAGATTTTAAAGTTTTTTGAAAAATGCACCAGTCATAAACAAAAGACATATATTTACCTGAAAAACATTATAATTAAATAATGTATGTTTTCCAAGACTGAGTTAAATAGCTGTATTTTTCATTCAGATCTAATGTTTATACAAATTACTAACAAAAGGTGGAGACAATATTATCCTCCTTGTGAATGCATTTAAAATTAGTGGAGTACAACGCTTACATATATTATACATCATACTTGTGAAGGAATAAAACTACTCGTTGAAATATTCTGTAAACTAGTAATAATTTAAAATATGGTAATTTTCTCGTTTTCATTGCATCCTATAATTCTTGGTCCTCCTACCTGATGATAAGTTCCGTAAAAGTAAGTTACCCAGAAAGACAAAAACATTTAATGACAAAATATAGCTTATATTAATGTCCTTTTCTGATACACATTGAATGTTATCCTTCAATGTTATCCTTCAATGGACAAGGACGTTTTTTCGTTTGGAAAATAAAATTTGTGTGATATACATCATAACATACACAATGCAATAGAGGATCAAATATGTTCCCTGCTTACAGTGGCATGAATATTAGCAACGGATTTATGCATTGTGTATCAAACTCTCCCTCATCTTGCGGCTTCCTTGGCAATGATCAATAGAACTGAGAATGCATCGACCATTGCCATATTCACTGCTATTCTACCTAACAAATACAGAAACATAACAATCTGTAAAATCACTAATCTCCGTGACAATCTTTCTTATTTGGTGGGATTTCCACATAGGTGGTCTTCCAAAAAATACATTCATCCAATGCCCTTTAAATACTTTATTACAATCATAACAAAACAGGAATAGCCTAGCCAAGACTTGTAGTTTTGGATTAATATATTTAATTTTTTATGAATATTCTATGATAATCCGAATTTAGCGAAGCTGCTTTTGAACATTGTGAAAAGGGAAATTGTTTTTTCATAGTTTTGTATTCTTTTTCGAACCCTATCCGATTGGCAATTAACATGAATCCAAATCCATTTACACACTAAAAATCGAAGGTTTAATGTTCGTGTTGAATCCTTTTACACAGTAAAAGTCGAAAGTTTTATCATCCTTTCTCAGTATTACATTTAACCATCTATTACATTGTTGCCCATATCTCCCCAAACAAGAATAAACGATTTAAATTAGCTTGTCCATTTCTCCGGCAAACACAATGAACATGCATAGAAATTCATTTGTCTACATCCACCAAAACAACTAATAACAAGGATCTAAATTCTTTTGTCCATATCAACGTAGAAAACAACTACAAATGGCATTTTCCATTAACAATTTTAAAGAGGGTTCTAGGCTTTTAGTCCTTGGCATTAAGCCAAAGAAGTATTCAATCAAAATGACGGCGACGGAGACGGGGTAAGAAGTGGATAAGAAGAATTTCAAATTTGGGAGAGATGGGATTCTGCAGAGACACATCGGTGCGGTTTAGTGGGGCATCTCTCATGGGCTGACAGGGTTCGAGGTGGACATGATATGGACCTCCTTCCTCTCCTCTATTTGTGCCCAGTTTGGGAAGAAAATGGCCCTTCGTTACTCATCCCTGATGGTTTGATGAACATAGCAAAGAACAGGTATGCCCTTGCCTTCATCAAGTGCTTCGCAGGCATTAGGCCCAACATTGACACAGTTAAAGACTGTGAAAGAATAAAATGGGCACCACTTGGAGGCATAAAAGTTGTGGCCATTTCCAACAAATCGTTCCTACTTTAGTTTAGGATGGAAGCAAAATATCTCAAGGCCATTGATGGCGAACCCTAGTTTTTTTGAAGAACAATGTTACACTTGGCTAGAAGATGCCATGGATTAGATTTTCATAAATTTGAGCCTAATGCCTACCGTGTCTAGGTCATGCTCCCAGCATTGGCGTGGGATTTTCGGGTAAAAGGCATTCTAATGGGGATTACAAAGGCATTAAGGGATCTATTGTCCATCGACCCAACAACTCTTGCTCGATCAAGGATGATTTTGGAAAGGATTTACATGAATGTCATCCCTGGTAAATCTCTTCACTCTTCCATTCATCTTATCTCTTCTCAGGTAGTTTTTGATCAAGCTTTAGAGTACAAAATCTCCCCTGTATTTTGTAGCAAATGTAGGGGTGTTGGCCATGGGTTTAGCAGTTATACTGCCCTTGTTTTGAATAGAAACCCAAACCTCCCTCTAAGTCCCCTTCGCGGATGGTATTCCGTCAGGCCTCCGTGGTTAGGGGAAACAATGTTGGGTTCCCTAAGGATATGACGAATGGTGGAGATGCACTTTGCTTTTGTTGTAATAAAGAGCTTGTGTTGAAAAATTTGAAAGAGCCAGACAGTGTGCTAGAAAGTGCTAGTGTGACACAGATGATAGACCCATCTACAAGACAAAAAATGAGGTTATTTCATTCATTGGCTCATTGGAACAGGGGCTCCCCTGCATCAGGCCTCAGTTGACGTGAATGAAAACATGAACATTTGAAATGAAGACTGCAACAAACGGTTGATCCCATATAAGGTGCGTGTAGATGGTGTGAACGAAGACTGCGAGGATCCAAGTGTGGAAGACCATTCTAGAAATGAGTCGGATGGGCCTATTGCGTTTTTAGAAGTGGCATCCCTTGCTTCTTTGGGAGGTTTGATTGATGTTGGTGATTCGTTTGAAGATAAGAAATGGAGATTCTATGAGGAGAAAAACAGAGCTCTTGAAGTGCAAAAATATTCCCCATTTATCAGATTTTAAAATGGTATGGAGTCACCCCCAAATGTTACACAATTGGAAGTCAAGAGCTCAAATCAAGTTATGATTAAAAACCAATACCCTATGGAAATTTGCAGGTTGGTTTAACGAACACCAACAAGAAGATGGAACCACTTAGCACCCCTAGTTTGATCTAAAATCCCTCAAGGTTGTTGACTTTTGGGAAGGTGAGAGATATAGCGAGTATATCAAATCGACATTTTGGGGTGGAGTTGTTGATGACTTGGATTATGGGTCAAAGACGGTGTAGTCCAAAAGGGAAAAACATAAGCATTCAGTCCTGCAGTGTGAAAAAATCACAATGAGAATGTACAAAAGCTATCTGCATCTAGTGCCCATTTTATTCTCACATGTTACTATTTTTCTGCAATATCGTTGTCATGCTGCTGTCAGTTGGTTGTCTTTACATCTTGTTCTTGTTGGTTTATTTTTGGTCATCTCATTATTCTATCTGGGTGGTTAGATTTTGTAAATGATTAATTCTTTGATTAATACATATTTATTTTAATTTAATATATTTAGGTTAAAAAGAATATATCCTAATTGGGAAGTAATGTGTATCACACTATCCATTAGGTCACACTCCCCTTGGTCCCTCATCTAGCCAAATACCTTAAGACATTCTTAGTATGTTTTCATCCCTAACTAAGACCTACCCAAACCCTAAAAATTCAATCTCCCATATTTATTATTTAACCATCATTCCCATAATGCCCACATTCCAGAAAGAAGCTTTCCATATGTTGCTAATAACTAAGACCTACCCAAACCCTAAAAATCAATGCCTAGATCCCTCTAAAATTCCCAGGGGATCTACCTAGTTTAGTAAACCTAGGAAATCCCACCCTAACGATGTTGGTTACCCTAAACCGCCGCTAGTTAAGCCAAAACCACCATCGGTTACCATTTAACCCCAAAACAACCTTATTTCTGAGGTTGGCACATTTTTGAGAGATAATCACATCTTTTGAGAACAAGTGACAAAACCAGAGCTGCATACAAGTAGAACCAACATTAGTATACACATCAGAGCATCCATAGCTAGCACCGGAAGCAATCACACAACCATTTTGCCTTCATGGAACATCCGGGGAAGCACCAGCACCACACCGAATTCCTTCCATTTGATCACCCACCATTTCCAACTAGACATTAAGCTCGTACAAATAGTAAGTTTTGTTAACCAACACTGGTTCATTAGCATTTTAGCAAATCTTTTTACTTATGTTGTTAGTTTTTACTCCCATTCCCATTCCCCACCATTTTACCTCCATGCAAACTTGACCATCCCTTTACCCACACCATTGAACTACCCACATCTAGACTTTCATCATTCGTGCATACCTAAGACCCACAAGAACCTTGTCATTTCCCTGTCATTCTCATCTAGCACCAGATCTATCACCTTGCCAAGTTTTATTGAGTTTTCTGTACCTCGACCATACCAACTCGGTTACCTGCAACCATCATCGGTTAACCTAAACCAACACCAGTCATACTAGACCGACGTTAGTGTCTTTTACCAAAAACCAAGAACAGAGCTTCTAAACCTCCACCAAATACCCAAAACCACCTAGAATCTCACCTTGACCCATACCAATACCCTGACCAAGACCTTGACCTTCAGATTCAGTCATAGCTTATCCTGTTGTGAATGAATTTGCTTATTGTAGATGAATGAGATACCTAAATCATTTTAACTACAGTAGGATTTCCTTTATTATTAGCATTAAGTTGTTTAAACAGTGGATTGACAGCCATCTAGGAAGTATCACACTTCCCGGATCTAGCACATGCTAGGCAGTCCACTGCATATACTATTTAATTTTTATTTGGTGGTCTTGTATTCCATTTCAAGTAGTTCCTCCAAGAAAAAGGAATCTCTCATGATCAGTTGTGGATCCAGAAGTCATATGTGTGCAACAACCTACAACCAACATTTCAACAGGTATTCCTCCTAGCCCTTTACCCTTATCTATTTTTGTCAACATTCGAAGAAATGCATCTAGAATCAGGTGAAACATTTTGGCATGCCTAGTGGGACCCATTCAAGGTTCTTTGCATTCTTTCATTTCTAGGTGAAAACGTTGTATGTTTGTTTCTTTTCTAAAAGTTCTTACATTAAACTTTCTCCCCTGGAACCTTCTTCTCTTCTATTGTCTAAAAGCAATCTTATTTTGGTGCTTAAAATGAACATTTCTTCCCTTTCATTAGTATCGCATTAGTGAAAGAGCATCCCTTCTCTTGTTCATCTATTTGTGGCATCAAATTCTACATTTTGATTTGGGTTTAAAAATCATTTCATTTCATTATGCTTTTCTGCATTAGCTCACATTAATTGAGGGCAACCTATATGCTGGAAGTCATTCCCAGCTGATGGTTGACAAATGAATCGTAGAAAAGCACTTCCTTTCTTTTTTCTCTCTCTAGTCTTACCCAAACATCACAAATTTAAAATATATACACATTCTTAAACAACATCTCACCCGGAAGAAGTTGTAGGTGATCACACGATCATGGACACAATGGTTATCTCTATCCACCCCATCGATTGGCCCCCCCATCATAACATACCTAAAACCTCTCCTTGTAGATCTCCTTCTTCGTAGGAAGCCATCCTCACCAAAAAAATCTATTCTAAAGTTCATGAGTCAGTCCTTAAATAGCATAAGCTAAAAAAACATAATAGAAAAAGCACTCTTAGGATCATATTTTTCTTAGTGTTTCTACTTGGCTTGTGTTTTGAGGTGAGAGGATCATTCTTCATTTTCTTATTTCCCCTTACATGCTCCTCATCACGGTTGGTGTATTCCACTTCATCGAGTGTTCTTGAACCATATTCTCATCATTCTCAGAATTATGGGTTTGATTCCACATCAAATTTTAAATCACAACCACATTTTCTTCATCTGTTTTCAATTTCACAAGAATCGGTGTCGGTCCAGGTGACCATCGTTAGTTACCCTTCGACTCACATTGGTTTCACCCAAGTGGCATTGGTTCATTATTCTTTTGGTTAACCTACCCAAAAGGACACCTATTCACCTTCTTTGACTAATCATAGTCTCTATCACTCTTATCATATTCACTAACCTGGTAAATTCCATCAGCATTTCACATACCTGGCAAAATTATGGCCTTATACCTTGTTTTTGACCAACTATCCACTTTCCACAGTGACCAACCAATTAGTGATTACTGTGACCGCGTCGCTTTACCTAACCAACATCGGTTAACCTGTGTAATTTTCTAGCTGACATTTTAACCCCAATTCACCTACCACCACCTATTTATCCTATCTCTATTATATTTATGTGTCATTTACAGAAAGCAGTCTTACCATGTTAGTACTTGTTCACATGGTACTTGATGCATCGACAAGCAAGCGCCCTCATATTCCATGCCAGTTGTCAACCACTCCCACCTAGTCCTTCACCACCTTCCATTTTATCACCAGCCATGGAACCTATCCAACCTATCTCTATCACTACTAGAGATGAGGAGTTCACACGAATCCTTGACCAAAATCCTATTGCCTTTTGCAGTTTTACCTTTCCCACTCATCCACTCGAGATGCCTCGGGTCAGTTGATATATGGCATGCCCATATCTATCCCCCAACTCTCATTCCCACTCCATGCATCAGCCCCATTTGGCCGCACTCCCCACATCTACCTTACCCCCCAGTCATTTCACAGCCTAGGCCTTATACCTTTATGACTACAACGTCTGCTACATCCATTGCACCCACCACATCCACTATACCTTTTCCAACCACCCAAAACACAATCTCATCATGTGCCTATTGTCTCACATATACCCGTAGCTACAAACCACCCCGGTGTCGGTGACCCCTACCCCTTTTCAAAATGTCATCCTTTCTATTCCACAATCTTTAGCCCCCATTTCCACTAGGGTCACCATGACCCTTCCACCTCCATATACATACTATCAACATCCTCCCGTTTCATCTATCATTCATTCTAGGTACGTACCCCCTATTTCATTCCTCCTTCTCAATCTACCTACATGGCAGCACCATATACTAGAATGCCACCCTCATCATATGCCCAACACCAACCCTCTTACACTACAGGAGTCACCCAACCATCACAACCTACCAACGACCTAATCAAGTTAATGATGGATAAGATGCAAACATTGGAAGCATCGGTTTCTGGCTCCCATAACACTCTCACCTATGATGAGATTTGTAATGAGCCTATACACCCATCCATTCCTATCCATCCATATCCCATGCATTGGGAAATGCCTAAATTTAACCGCTTTAACAACAAAGAAGACCCACAACAACATTTGTGGTCTTTCAAACATGGGTGTTATTTGATCACCCATGATGATGCTTTACTTCGAGGACCTTTCCCATGTCTCTTGACTGGACCCACATTAGATTGGTATAGTGGGTTACCTAGACACTCTATATTCTCATTTAATCAGGTAGCCCAAGCCTTCTTGGATCACTTCTCCATTAATATCATTAAGAAGGTTACCATGACTGACCTATACTCTATGCGTCAGTATGACGATGAATCTATCACAGATTTTGTTGCTCGTTGGCATAGCCTGATCAATCAACTCACATTCCAACTACCACAAACCAAACTCATCAAACTCTTCATGCGGGCTTGTGCTAGGCATATCTCACCAACCTTGCAGGTTCAAACCTTCGAACCTTTGATGAAGCATTCACCATGGCACGAAAGCTAGAGATTTGGGCCATTGAAGAGAAGAAAATCCAATTACGCAATAATAACTTGACATTCAAGTCAAATGATACCTCTTCTTCTTCAAAACCATAGAACAATTATTCAAAGGCCAAGGGACCACTAACGTAGTGGTACTCAAAGCCGCCCAACTCATCCATCAAATCAGGCTAGCCCCTCATCTAATCTCTCACCCATTCAGACTTTTCAATTCAGACGGGAACAACAGAAATATACCCCAATTGGGAACCTTATTCTTCTGTCTTAGAGAAGCTCATCAAAGTTAGGGCCATCACCCTTCCTCCCATGAAACCACACACTTGGTTTTGACCTGCTCACCCCACACCCGCATGGTATAAAGAGCACAATTTCTGCAATTATCATCGTAAAGGGTCATAGTGATGAAAATTGCATCACTTTTAAAAACATTGTCCAAGAAATGCTCAAGAAAGGTGAGCTAACCTTGGATAATCCTAACACACCTTGCCAATCAGAACCTACATATCTTCAAAAACCTTTCCTAATCATGCCCCTTCTTCTGATCAAACTAGAGAGACCTCAACTCATGATAGCCATACCCGTGAGGTCCATGCTATTTTCAGTGATACACCCACTGTTGCCCAATTACCTCATATTCCTTCCATCGAGGAAATCCTAGCCCAAAGTCCTCCACCTACACTTGAATCCACCTCACCTATTCCTCCACCCATAGAGGAACACCTTTCACCTCCTTCCTCACCCATGGAGGAGCCTTCCATTAATATCAAGACTATTTCACCTTTGGCTTCTCCACCTAGGGAACCGTCACCCACAATATACTTCTTCATTCCAGGGAGGATATTTTTTATCTCTCTCCACCCACAGAGGATCACCCATCATCTCCTCCACATACAGAGGAGCACTGTCATCTCCTTCACCTATCAAAGACCCAATAGAAATGCCTTTACCTCTAGGTGACCATTCTCCATCTAGTTACCCAAGATCCTATAGACTTACTTTCGGCTCTCTTACCCACAGAAGTCAAAGCTAGCAAATTCCCCATCTCTAAGACACATTTTATGGGAATTTCCATTGGATCCTCATCAACCTCACCTACAACAGTGTCATTTTCACGCCTAGCCAATCACCTAGATTATGTGGATAGAGCCTTACTTTGGGGCATCTTCTACTTCTTGTCTCCACACAAATGCAGATGTCACTTACTGACACTTCCACTATCTACCCAAAAATATTTCAGCCAATCAAACCAAATACAACTACAACTATCACAAATTCCACCACGATACCACTCATGGCTCAAACCACACCCCTACCCATAACCCAACATGCATCTACACCCAAGCCTACACTTACATCATCTTCTTCACCTAAACCAAGCACTACCTTAGGGGTCATCCCAACCACCAGCCTTACTCATCCACCCATCAAATTAGATTTAGCTACATCCTCCAAGGCAATACCAATCCTACTCTAACACCCAAATAGAAGAACCAACCCCATAAATCTCATACTCCAACCTCACCAATCACACCTTCATCACCTTCACCCTTTTCATCCATCTTAGGACCTCACCCTTCTAACACGGTTAAGAAACCTCCACCCATTGGTAAACTAAAAACACAGCAGCCCATTCCACCATTGTAAACCTCACACATATCCAAGTTCCCACCACCACGACTTCCACCCACATCTGCAACATCTTTACCACCCATACCTCTAATACCATCGATCACTCCTTCACTACCCACGACACTTCAGTCTCTTTCCCTCACACCTCCGGCATGACCTACACCATCTACCTTCACAGCACCTCCATTATCCCCATGGGTAACATGCCCTCTTCCACCATCCACCTTTCCCTCTAGATCTCATGTGCATATCACCTTTACCCAAGAAGGTACAACCTAAGGACAAAAATCTACTACCCTCCAATAAGGTAGTCAAAACAACCACACACTCTCCTGCTAGTTCATCTACCATACCCCTACCCAAAAAACATGACCAACACCTAAGATCACACCAACACCTAAAACCATGGCTCGATCCACTTTACCTCATGTAAAGACCATTCCTCTATAATCAGCATGCCTACACCCAAACCCACTTTCACTTCCCATTGTGATCCACTAGCGGGGTCCTATGCCAAAATTTTAACCAACCTCCTTGAAACTTATGTCATCACATTACCACCTCTCAGACCTTATGACCCTCTCAAACCCAAACCAAAGGGGTTTGATGACACCAAAATTTGTGCCTACCATCATGTGTCAGGGCATGATGTAGAGAATTACAAAGCTTTAAAAACCATTCTTATCCAGTTGTGTCCTCTCGAAGAAAACTTTGACGATGATGACCTTCTTGATGAGGACCCCATTTCACCAACACCCATTCCCACAGCTCTTCCCTCACTGCCTACTCAATGACCTAGACCTTTACCCCCACAGCTCCTAGAACCACCTCCGAGATTTGAAATTAACATGGTTTACATCAATGACCTCGCCAAACCTCCACCCAAATGTCGATGTTCCCAGCTCATCTCACAAGGTTCCTTCCCGCCATTAGGATTTTTCCCTTCATGTCGCTATACCTTTCATGGCTCACCTACCTCTACCTCCCCACCTCAGATCAACATGATCCACGTTGCTACCCATGCTCAAAAGGAAAAAGGAAAGGAAAAGGCAACTGACTCACCAACCAATCCTATACCCAACATACCATCTACACCCACACCTAAAATCACTATCCATGGCCCCACATATCCTATTTCTAATGGGGTCACACACCACATGATGCTCAAACAACTACACCAATCCCCCTCAAAATGTCCTTATATGACCTCATCCAAACCTCGAAATCCCATCATCAAGCTCTCATGGAGGTTCTTCAATCTATTGAGGTTTTACCCAATGACCCTACACCCGTGGCCTCCATTATCACACCCCATCATGTAGCCTCTCTCACCAAATTACCACCTTTATCCACGCCTCCACCTACTCACCAAATAGCCTCCCTTAGCTTCTCAAAGGAAGAGATCACACCACACCAAACTAATGACCTAGACCCAGCTCTCTTCATCTCTATCCACATCTATGATATACATGTATGTCGTGTTATGATCGATGGGGGCACTAGCATTAATATCATTTCCTCCCATGCATTCACTCAAATGCATACCTAACAATTACATGCATAAACATCCCATCATGTTGCATTCATTCAATGATGCTATCACCTCTACACTTGGCACCATCATCCTCCATGTTTGCATGTGGGCCCCGTACTATTCTAGAGTTATTTTATGTCTTGGAGGGGGAATTTCAATATAACCTATTGCTTGGTAGACCCTAGATTCATGTCATGGGTTGTGTCCCTTCCACTTTGCATCGTTGTGTGAAATTCAAGCATGAAGGACACACCTATACCATTCCAGCTGACCCATCACCTTTCAAAACTTGCAACATGCTTTACCAACCCAATGACGTGCTCATACCCATTAAAGCATCTACCTCCACAACCACTGCCTCTTCACCTCCACCTCCACTCACTAGTGCAACTTGCTTCCCTCAACCACACATACCTCCTCCATTCCTACCACTGCTACAACCTCCATGGCCAAACCATTAGCCTCCCCATCCATTAGCTCCACCTCCAATCTGACCTCTCGACACATCATCTATTCTAGCTACCCACATACCAACCACCAATCCCTTGGAAGGCATTTTTCAACGCCTCACTCTGGGGGAGTATCACCTATATAGTGTCAACACATTCCTTACTCCACAAGAGTATGGAAGTCTTCACCAACACCCTCACTATGATCACCATATAGGAGAGCACCTCCTTTATGGTCCTCCCCACCTTCGTACCAATCTCACCTATGGGGGACTTGATACTACAACTTACACACCTAAACCACCATCACAAACCCGCCCATTTTCCACCAACCTCCAGTCACTCACCAATCACCATTTCACCCACACCTTCCTACACCGATGTGTGTGGAAGGGTTTTGGTTTTGGATTTTGAGCAAGGCCCCATACTATTGTTATTCCATGTACTACTCACAAGCATAACGACCATAGTAGTGGTATCGGCTTTGTTGAACCACCTACCAAGAAGGCCCACATTGAATTCATTGAAGACATTAGCCCTTCTCCACCTTCATCACCACCATCGCCACCATTTCACGATCAGAGTCAATGGATCCAAAATCCATTCCTCCTAACTTTTTTTTCATAAACACCATTTCCTTGGGGCCTCTAACTTATCAATGCGAGGCGAGGCTCCCTCTTCTCTTCCCTTCTTGTACCCTAAAATGATTGATGATGATACACCTTGATTAACGTCGTTCAATGCTAGGATGATGAATCTATACTCACCTACCTTGGTGCAAAAGACTCATATATTCATCGGTCATTACCATCTGAGACCTAAACCATGTTGAATGAATCGACTATCGAAATCAACATTCATACTCAGGATGACCCACACATCCTAAAGATCGGTCAATCTTTAGATGTTGCTTGAACAGAAGCCATCACTTCTTTTCTCAAAGATCATAACCATGTTTTTGCTTGGTCTTACGCAGATATGCCTGGTATTGACCCCACCATAGTGGTCCACAATATCATAACCATTCCTATGCTAAGCCCATAAAACAAAAGCTAAGGAAAATGCACCCTCACATTTCCTTCTTGTCAAAGAAGAACTTCAACACCTTTTTTTTTTCCTTCATCTTACCCATTGATTATCCTCGTTGGATTTCTAACATTGTCCCTATCACTAAGGTGATAGGGGACTTCACATTTGCACATGGATTTCATGACCTCAACCTAGCTTTCCCAAAAGATGACTTCCCTCTACCCGGTATTGACCAACTGGTTGACCTTACCACTGGTCACGAGATGCTATCACTCATGGATGGTTTCTCGGGTTATAACCAAATCTTTCTTGCCCCAGAGGATCAACACAAAACCATTTCATCACCCCTTGGGGACCTTCTACTATCGAGTCATGCCTTTTGGCCTTAAAAATGTTGGTGCCACATATCAATGGGCTATGACTTACATCTTCCATGACATCATGCATCGTATATTGGAAGATTATGTGGATGATCTCTACCAAATCTAAATGCCACTCCGAGCACCTCGCCATCCTAAAACCATCTTTGACCATCTCATTAAATATTGTGTTCACCTTCAGCCCAAGAAATGTGTCTTCACGGTTCTCTCAGGAAAGCTCCTGGGATTTATCGTTTCCCTACATGGTATAGAAGTTGACCCTACTAAATTCAAGGCCATTCTTGAGATGCCTCCACCCACTAATCTTAGGAAACTCCATAGCCTGCAAGGTAAGTTATAGTCTATTCATTGTTTCATTTCACAATTGTCTGATCGGTGTCAACCATTTCATCACCTTCTCAAGAAGGATGTCTCCTTTAAATGGGATGATGACTACCACAAAGCTTTTGAGGCCTTAAAAAATACCTTCTCCAACCACCCATACTCATTCCACCTAAATATGATCAACCCTTCTACCTATACATCTCAGCTACCGATCACTCCTTGGGGCCATGCTCGCTCATCATCGATGAACAACACAGGGAGCAAGCGGTTTATTACATAAGCCATACTCTTTTGGACTACGAAACCCAATACACCCATCTTGAAAAAAACTTTTCTTAGCCTTAGTTTTTGTCACCACCAAACTCCGCCATTACTTACTTAACCACAAAACCTATGTTGTGACCAACACCGACCCCTTACACTTCATGTATGCTAAACCTTACCAAAATCAACATGCAACACACTGGCTTATGCTTTTGGCCGACCTCGACCTCGAATTCATCCATCAAAATTCCATCAAGGGCAAGCTATCATCGACCAATTGGCAACGCACCTATTTCCGGGATCAACTCTCTAACTTTGACTTTCCGATGAGTCAATCACCACCCTTTCCATAGACGAGCCCCTTACCAAATGACACTCTTCTTTGATGGCTCCAAGTGTCAGCGTGGGCGTGGGGCAGGAGTTATCCTCATTCCACTTGATGGTGAACCCATGCCTTTGTCCTTCAAACTAGATTTTGATTGTATAAACAATATTGCTGAATACGAAGCACTCGTATTAGGTCTCCAGGCTACCTATGCCTTGGATGTCAAATCCATCAACATCTTTGGTGACTCCCAATTGGTCGTAAACCAAGTCAATGGTATATACCAATGTCGTAATGAGACACTTCAAAAGTATAAACATCACGTGGACATACTTTTGACTACCTTTGACCATTATGACCTTCAAACCATCCCCATTCAACCAAAAATTTGTAGATACCATGGCATGCTTGGCCTCTCAAATACCCACTTCACCTATTGATTCTAAAATCTTTGTCACCATACAAAGACTCCAATCACCATCTTATTTACCTCATGAAGTTTACTCCTTCGAACCACTACCCCTAACCCGAGTGACCTTTGGTATAAACAATACTCCGACTATCTTTCTCTCTCCATCTTACCTCCCGACCTCACTCGTAATGGACAACGTGCTTTTCTTAAAAAGGTCTCTCATTATGTCATCATGGGGGCCTCCTCTATAAGCATGGCTTTGATGGTATTCTCTTACGATGCCTCACAAGTTCTGAAATTCCTTATACCATCAAGGAAGTTCATGATGGCATATGTGGAGGTCACTTCAGTGGCCTTGCCATTTGCTAAGTGTATTCTTCACCTAGGCTATTATTGGCCGACCCTCAACCATGATTTTGTGACTATGTTAAGTTGTGTAAAATGCCAACAACATGCCAACCTTCATCATACACCTAGTCATGCCTTACAGGTCACTCGTGACTTTTGGCCCTTCTCTCAATGGGGTTTGGATCTTGTCGGAGAAATCAATCCCCATTCTTCCCAATGACATCAATGGATCATCACCACTACCAAATACTACACAAAATGGGTTGAATCCATACCTCTCATTTCCACAAAAGATAAGAAAATATGTGAGTTCATCAATCATCACATCATTTGTCACTTTGGTGTCCCTCATCACCTCATCATTGATAATGGAAAATAATTCAAAAATAAAACCTTGCAAAAACTTTGTGACGCCTTCGACATTCAGCTAAGTTTCTCATCACCTTATTACCCACAAACCAATGGCCAAGCCAAATCCACTAACAAAACCTAAAAAAATTCTCATGAAAGTGGTTAACGATACTGGGAGGGATTGACATATGCACATTCCTTTCACCCTGTGGGCATACCATACTAGTATTCACACTTCCACTACTGCCACACCTTTTTCTTTGGTCTACGGTATAGAGGTTGTTCTACCTCTCGAAGTCTAGATTCCCTCACTCTGCATTTCTCTCCATGACATGCTCAATGATGATGACTTTCATCAGGACCATTTAACACAACTTGAATTATTAGATGAACATCATCTTAACGCTCTTGACCATCTTCAAGTTTACCAAAAGCGTATCAAACGTGCCTATGAAAATGTGTCCATGAATGAACCTTCCAAGTCGGTGACCTTGTCTTGAAAGAAAATCAACATGTAACTAAAGTAAAAAAAAAGAAAATGGGGAAAATTTTCTCCTAATTGGCTTGGACCATACATCATGACTCATACTTATAGATTAGGTGCTTATCGTTTATCTTCACTTGATGGTAAACTTGAACCTGAGCCCCTTAATACCTTGCATCTTAGACCATTCTACTATTGAATTTTAGTCCTACCTCACTTTTTTCCTCTTTCCATGCTCATCCCTTGAGCGCTATCCACTTCCTACGCCATCACCAATGATTAAACAAGAATCATGTGCATACCCATCACTTTTTATCTTCTCTTGAATATGTGTACCATGGCGCTGCACATAGCATGATTCTCATGGATACTTTTCATCTATTTTTAGATGAGATCCCATGGTCATTTCACCCTACTTTCTAAACAAGAATCCTATTCTTCACCTTAGTCTTGTCCATGACTTAAAATCCCTCACATGGGATCCAACTCCTTGAGTCAAACTTCTAATAAAAGATGACTCCCTCAAAAGGACATCTTTCTCTCTACAATCACTGCTATAAATAGACTTCCCTCTCAAGGAAAATTATGTAAATCTTTTTAAAATAAAAAAAAAAGAAAAAAAAAGATGAGAATCTAAAGCTTCCCGCATCAATCAGCTTCACGAAGACCTCAAGGAGTTAATTTCCTCATCCCATATAGACTTCCCGCATCAATCAGTCTATCTTAAATCCAAGTCAAATAAAAACTTTTTCATCATGGACTTGCCCATTGTGACCTTGGATCTCTTGCCAAAAGGCATGATACCTACTACCATATTAACCACCTTTCATCCCTCTCACCATTCACACTCTCATTTCCTACCGCCTCAAGGGACCTCATGGAACCATGACATTTGGTGGTCATGCGACTACTTTACACCTTTAGAATAATCCATCATGCAAAGTCTTTAGGGTCTTATGTTCATCAGCCTATCTTAGGTATGACTTACTCATTATGATCCTAACCAATCAGGTGGCTTTCTTGCCTCCTCTTATCTTTTAACCTTCCTTATTACGTATTGATTACCTTATACAAGACTTGGTCCTCGACGCTTACCTTTGGGTAATCTTCTTCTTCTACCATAATCAAAATCACCTATACCAATTTTCCCACAACTCACCCATACCTAATAGACCTAAACTCAAATCATGCCTAAAACCTACCATCTCATTCTCATACCTCCTCATATTCTTCCCTAGCTTATGGGAGAACTACATCGGCCTGAGGTCCTTTTCACCGAGACTATGTAGGCAGCACTCTAAGGGCATGGGGCCCTTGGAGGTTAGCTCAGCCACTCTCTACCCTAACCAATTCATCTTTCATTTTCCCCAATCACATTTTACCCTACTTAGTTTCCTTTTTATATCAAAAATTGGAAATTAAACCAAACAAACAACAAGTTGCTTCACATTTTTATCATCAGCAAAACATACATTTGTTATGACTACCATTTCTTTACCATCATCATGCATGTATTATAAAACATCTTATACATGACCTATATCATTATTCATTACACACATTAATGAATTACAACCTCAACCAATTTTAAACTCAACCATGCCTAGACCAAAACCTAACTCAATCTATGCCTATGACCTACCTGGACTGACTCGATCCATGCCTAGACCAAACCTGACTCAACCATGCCTATGACCTGACTCAATCCATGCCTAGACCACAACCTAACTCAACCATGCCTATGACCTGACTCGATCCATGCCTAGACCACAAACCTAACTCAATCCATGCCTAACGCCATCTATGCATAATAATAAAATGTTATCAACACAAACACATAATGCCCATAATCATCATCATCTCTATAAATACAATATCCAAACATGTGTATCCATATACATAACTATCAAATGTCTTCGGCACATAGGTCGTGTATATAATCCAGTCTCTCAAAACTCTCATATATAGCCTCACCATCTTTGGCACGTAGGCTGGTATATGCTCAAAAATATACAAAACTCTCATACATCCTCACCGTCTTTGGCACACAGTAGCTAGTATATATCAAAAAATGACTAAAATACATCAAAATACAAGGATGGGCATCACCTCATCTCCTTGGACATCCTCCATGTCAGTCTCTCCTGTCTCCTCCTCGGCTCTCCGATGGCTGATATCATCTCACCACCCACCATAGGTCATGGTCGGCCCCTACTTGGTACATCACCTAGCTGGCCTCCGTGAGCTGGTGGCCTCACCCTGATCATGTCTCGGGGACTCAATGGCCCCCTGTGCTCTCTACATTGCTGAGTCTGGATCTAGTCCTCTCACTTGAGGCCTACTGTGCCTTGTACTCTCCATAGGATAGAAAATCTATCTTGACTACCATCAGCTGATCTTAGTAGTATCTGGCCTCACCTAGGGCATCTCGTAACTTAGATATGGGTATGGTCTGTGGTGGCCCCATAGGCCTCGGCCCTATACCTATCCTGTGGGACCTATCTACAGACACTATCCTACCTTCCTATGAAGGTGGGACCACACCCCCAGTGCCTGTGGAGGTGCCATGCCTCTACCTACCTACATGCCATGTAATGCATGAATATGTGCTTGTGCGTGGCTAGCTTCCCCTGCAACCTATAACTTGTGCTTGTAGGGCAGCCACCTGACCATCATCACCATCTCCATCTCCACCCTAGGCCATCTCACCTTAAGATTGTTCAGCCACATGCATGTAACTCGGCCACCTCCACCTCTGAACTAGCTAATTACCCTGCACCATCCCCAACTGGGTAATCAGGGTCACCACCTACCCCTATAAGGCATGTCTCTCTACACCGTGATGGTGGCTAAATCTAGCTGTCATGATCTAGGTGGTACTACTCATAAATGAGCCACCCACCATTGTCTATATCTATCTGTCACTCATGACATCATCGATCCACCGGTCTATCACCTACTCCTCCTACCCTATCAGGCATTGTCGGTTGTGGTAGAGGCAATGGCCTCTCCATGTCATCTCTCCTATATTGCGGGAAGGGTGGAGGTATATCCTGTCATAGCCCAAACTATTTTGACTCACAACAAAGGGGATCATCTCATGCTCTCCTACATGGCACCCCTTTATCCATCTAGTAGCTAAAGGCCAGCTAACTCCTCATCCATCTTTCTATATGAGGGATAACCCACATATGGCCTCCATATAATATCTACTCTAGACAATCCCTCCAATAGCCTCTAGGTAATATGCTACATCATGTGTAGCCTTGTCTATCTTCACTCTCCAATAACAGCACCCATCACCTGTACCCCCACACACACAAAACCTGTCTCAAAAGCATTTGCTCGGGGCATACCCACACTTGATGCACACATACAATGTGCTCATAGGCCCAATAGTGAAGTAAAAAGGTGAAACATAGGCTAAACCTGCAGAGGCCCATATGCCCACAACTCTCTATATAACTGCACTAGGAATGCTAGCACCTAGGAAAACTGGGTCCTCTCCATCATCATGTCATGTAATAATCCCATTAGAGATCATGGGAATCTCCCACCCTCTGCATCCGGTAAAAATGTAAAGTAGAAGGCCCTCCATCTCTACTAGCCTCGTCTCCTCTGGATGGGCTAGGTACATCTCTCCATAGCTAAGGCTGGTGCTTTGTGGAATGTCAGCTCCACCATCCCCTCCCCAAACACCATCAGCATCAACTCCTCAAATGCCTTTGAGGAGATTGAATATACCTACATCCCCAATATGGGTAATCACAGGATCCTGAACACATCCTCTAGGGTGATTGTCATCTCACCCATCGGTAGGTGGAACGTGTTGGTCACGGCATCCCATCTATCGATGAGGGTGACCATCAGACTCAGCTACCAGACTACATGCTGGTAGCATCGGACCCCACTCAGGCCCACCTCCTCCACATCCATAACTCCTCGGGTGTCGTTGTACACCGTGAATCACGGGTAGCGGGGTGGCACCTGTCTCACATCCTAAGTTGATCTCTCACCTGCATCCAACAAATCAATCACATTATTAAAACAAGACCATATCTACATTCACCCATACCCATACCCATTACCCTACCTCTTTAACTTTCCTCTCACTTACCCATTTATCGCCTGGCCTACCCTCCACCCTAACCCAACCCTCTAACCCCCCCACCCTACCCAACCCACTTACCTACCCTACACCTACCCAACCCAATATCACCTTACCTATTTACACACACCTCGATCCCTCACTTACTTCCATTTTTGACCCACTCCCTGACCTTACCTATTTTCCCACACATCTATACTTTTTTCCCTAACAACTCCACCCTTACCTATTTTTACCCCTTACCTATATTATGATTTTCACCTAAACCACTTTCCTCACCCCTATCTACCTCACCCACCCAACCTCGGCACCTTTTGGCCCCCTTTTTCTCCAAATCTAACTAGTACTGGTTACCCCTAATTGACCTTGGTCCCCTTCAACGGCATCGGTCACCTTCCGTCATGACCGATACCGTGCCCTAAGCACCAAATCGTGCTACCCTCTACAACCGATGACTGCTAGTCTTGTCATCAAAAACCCGTGACGCCCAACCCCATTTTTCCTTTTAATTCCCTTTTCCTCCCTTCTACCCACCCAATCCTACCCAAATCCCTCCTACACCCTTCCCTACCCCTTCTTCACCTAATCCTCTCCCTCCCCACTCCTATTTTACTAGATTTCCCTCCCATAATTCAAAATTTCTTTTCCCCCAAAAATGAAAAAACCATTTTTACCCACCTCACCTTTAATTCAATCTAACAAATAAAACACAAGTGGGATTGAATCCTACCTCATCACATTGTTGTCCATCTGTGGTGGCACCTCTGGCCATTGCACTAGTGGTCCCCCCGATCCCTCTCCTACCTCTACCATCACCAAATGACCACTCACTCTCCAATCACTCAATCCAATCAAATCGATCCACCTAGCTCGCGGATCCACCTATCAACCAAATCTCACCAGCCACATGGCTCACCAACTCAGTCCTTAGCTTCACTCTTTCACTTTCCACTTTTTCTCTATCTCTCTTTTCATTTTCCCAATTCACTAAAAGACAAATGATTTACAAAAATGTGATTTTTCTCTTTTTATAACAACCCCGACCTAACCGGTGTATTAGTTTACCATAACCGACATCGGTCCTATGCCCTAGCTTACCATGGTCGGTCCACCTTGACCGGCATCAGTTTGTTTTAACCATCATCGGTTTAGCCGCTTAGTACTTTTCCTACCCCTTACCCCCAATTTTTGACCTGAATCCTTTTTTCACCTCACCCACACCTCCCTGGACACTACACTTGATCTTCTTGACCTTATCATTTACTACCTCACCTCGTCCTCTTTGAGGACTCATTATTTTTCCCATACCTTGGCCCTACCCATGTTGTGACCTAGATACTTGGACCTGGAGCATCGCTCGTGACCTGTGACCTCATGTGCTTGTTATACCTTGTGACACTGTTACCTATGTTGATTGACCTAATGACCTTACCTTGCCTCCTGTTGTGACCATTTATCCTTACCCAACCCTTGCGGTGTTAGAACATACCTAAAATTGATTCCTACACTGACTAACATGCATCATGTTTCCTGACCATATCCTATACCTTGGATACCGGAATCACTTCAACCTTGTTTGGATAAACCTATCGACCTTAGACAATGTAGAGTTTTCCTACTCTTCAACCTAGTACCATGCTATAGTTTATACATGTGTGTGCATTTGACTATCACTACCTTTGACCCTGACCCATTACCTAGATTACCCGAGTGGACCTTTTTCCCTTTTTACCCATTACCCCACTTCTTCTTCATCACATTCACCTTTTATCAAACCACTCACCGATTCTTCTTTTTACGTCTCATCCCGGTTCACCCACACGTGGGGCAACCACTTTGAGGGGATCACCTTCACCCACACATGGGGCAACCACATCTTATTTTTGTCAGTGTCACTTACCAATACAAGCTACGCAACAAAAAGGGGCAAAATGTAGACACTAAAATTAGGTCACACTCCCCTTGGTCCCTCATCAAATAAATACCTTGAACACATTTACCTAACCATGGCCCCTTTCATCCCACTCTAATATTAATTTAATTAATTAATTCATTATCTCACCATATTTATTATTTAAATATCCTAATTGGGATAATGCCCATATCCACCTCACCTACACACCTCATCTAGCCACCTCACCCTAAAACCTATTCTTAGTAAGTTGTCCATAACTAACTAAGACCTACCCAAAACCCTAAAAATCAATGCCTACATTCCCTCTAACCACATTCCTACATGTTAGAAGGAATTTTCCATTCTAATCCATGGATAAAATGCATGAGATCATAGAAAATCAAGGGGATCTTCCTAGTTTAGTAAACCTAGGAAATCCACCCTAACCGATGTTGGTTACCCTAAACTACCATCGGTTAAGCCAGAACCTACCGTCAGTTACCATTTAACCCCCAAAACAACCTTATTTTGAGGTTGGCACATTTTAAGAGATAATCACATCTTTTGAGAACAAGTGACAAAACCAGCTGCATACAAGTAGAACCAACTAGCATTAGTACACACATTAAAGCATCCATAGCCTTACACTAGAATCAATCACACAACATTTTTCATTCATGGGACCACACCAAATTCCTTCCATTTGATCACCCACCATTTCCAACTAGACATTAAGCTCATACAAACAATAGTAAGTTTTTGTTAACCAACACTGGTTCATTAGCATTTTAGTAGATCTTTTTACTTCTATTATTAGTTTCTACTCCCATTCCCATCCCCCACCATTTTACCTCCATGAAAACTTGACCATCCCTTTACCTACACCATTGAACTACCCCATCCATGTACTTTCATCATTCTTGTGTGTACTCAAGACCCACAAGAACCTTGACATTACCCTATCATTCTCATCTAGCACTAGATCTATAACCTTGCCAAGTTATATTGAGTTTTCTGTACCCCAACCATAACGACTCTAGTTACCTGCAACCATCGCTGTTAACCTAAACAGACACCGGTCATACTGGACCGATGTCGGTCTCTGTGTCTTTTATGAGAAACCAAGAACAGAGCTTCTCAATCCCCACCCAAATACCCAAAACCACCTAGAATCTCACCCTGACCCATACCAATACCCTAACCAAGACCTTGACCTTCAGATTCAGTCATAGCTTAGCCTATTGTGAATGAATTTTCTTATTGTAGATGAATGAGATACCTAAATCATTTTTACTAGAGTATGATTTCCTTTATTGTTAGCATTAAGTTGTTTAAGATAGTGGCATTTCAACAGTATTCCTCTTAGCCCTTTAACCTTATCTATTTCGTCACCATTCGAAGAAACACATCTAGAATCAGGTGAAACAATATTATCCTACCATTTATGAAAAAAATTCTAAAATTAGATAAGCAAAAGGAGAAATGTACACCACTCCCTCAAAGGATGGATACCATCTCATATCATGGTAGTGAAGGCTTCTCACATTGATCATCCTTTTACATATTCAAAAGAAAAATCATAAAGCTTGAAAAGATAACATCCTAAGAAAGCTTCACGCATCGATCCAATTTCAAATCCATAAAAAACCTCCCACAATGATCAATTTGTACCATATTGCTCAGAGTTGGGGTATACACCTAGGAACACCCACCTATGGAGAAGCTATATGCCTTTGTTCAAGTTTCATCCCAACCCATTATGTCATGTCAACATTAATTCTATAAGTTGACCTTCTATATTTTCCCTCATGACCCTTGGGATCACTAACTAATGATCATTGTGTGTTAACACTTCTATTGGTTGAATCGCATTTCTATAATTGGCTCCTTTTCTTGTGCCCCACCCATATATAAATTAAACCCAAACATTTTAAAAAATAAAATAGTGGCCACGGATTATATGTATGTGTTGTGTTTCAACAGTCGGCTAAACCAATACTTCTTTCCATTAATAATAAGCCATACTACATAGGCCACAAATTTTTTTACATTAAAGCTCATGTTTTCTCAAATCCAACAAGAATATATATAAATATATTAGATCTATAAATAAATATAAATATGAATATACTTTCCAAAGTGCAAATATTCAATCTATGGTAAAATAAAACATGGGTAAATAGATACCCACAACCCAAATTTGGTTTGTCATATATATATATATATATATATATATATATATATATATATATATATATATATATATATATATATATATATATATATATATATATATTAAGTGAACTATAAACCCTAAAAGGAAACTACGTTAAGAAGGGGAACAAATGGGGAAAGAAGTTCATCTCTATTCCCTCATCTTGAATAATAATAATAATAATAAATCCTCTATAGTTCTTCCCATAGCTTTCATGGCCTCTATGCTCCCAAACCTAAAAAAGTGAAAATTAATGAGTTTAGGGTAAAAGAATGAATAAGAAGACCTCATCAGGATTTTAGGACATCATTAATCCAATGGCCCAAAATGACTTGATCCAATGGTGGAGGATGAACCTTACATCTCTAAGTGATGGTGATTTTGTGGGAATGAATTAAATAAAAATGGTATGGGTAAAATGTGAATGGGGCCATTAAGGCTATTAGGAGTTTGAATAAATTTTAACCCTTCTCTTTTGGACCAATTATTAAATAAATGACAAATAGTCATAGTTTATATAATTTTATTTGGCATGGGTATTTTAGGTTATGACCCTAGAGAATTAGTTTAATTAAAGGAAAATTGATATGGCCCTTTTATAACCTCGATATTTAAAAGGGTAAATTATGATATTACTTGGTCAATGTTATAAAATAAAGATTAATGGAATCCTAGAAGAGGATTGTACTTTGAACGAATTCTAGGACTTAATTAATAATAATTAATTATTAATCTAATACCGATTAATTTATGAATTTGTAGAAGTTAATAAATACACAATTATTTGGACGTAGCTAATACTTATCACCCTTGTGACTTGGTTTTAAACAAAAACTATTACAAAATTTTTACCCAAATAAATTAATAGGTTTTATTATGGTTTTGAAAGTCGAAAATAGTGGGCATTACATTTTCTTATTTACCTCTAATCGGGTTCAAAACATCATTTCTTCCCGTGCTCCTTTCTATGATTCAACGTCATTTATCTCCTTTTGGTCACCTATTATCAAATTTTAATATTTTCTCTCACTTATAATATGTTCTTATCATATTCTTCCTAATCTAACCATCTCATCCATGCATGTGTGTATATTTTTAAGTATAACATCAATAATCAAATCCATACCATCATAATCAAACAACTACATCTAATTTATAATCATCATGCCATCGTAGAAACATCTACATCTAATCCATATTTCCCTTGCAAAATCTAAACCCAACATAAGTATAATCAAAGGCATAGATCAACACATGACACATTCTAAATAAGAAAAGAAACCCATATATATACATATATATATCATCACCATCTAAGTACATCTATACATCCATGACAAGCCATAAAGAGTCCTATCTCAAAGTGGTACATCATCAAAATTGTAAAGAGTACATCAAATAGTCTCAAATATTGCCCCATGGGGAAGTTTCCTATGTCTCTTTGTAGGACTCATCTACTTAATCATGGCATGTATCTCCTCGAGATCCATGCCAACTTGTTTTAATCCTATACAAGTCTTATTCATCCCGCACCCCCTATCCCTCATTGTTTTACAAGGTACGATGCATACCTCTTCACTCGTGGCATCCTAGATGTTACAATGCCCTCATAAAAGTGTGCCTCTAATGATAGTTCTTTATACTTCTATAGGAAAAAAATACCTTGTGGTGCTATCTTCCTAACTCTATGTGATTCCACTAGTGCAACACTCTCCAAATCTACACTAGTATAGGACCGAGGACTCAACATTGGGCAATAAAAGAATCCCTTTTCCTCTTATATCTATCCCACTCGCTGCATCACAAAATATCTCTCATGGGGTAATGTTATGGCCTCCATATGCTTCATCTCTCTCTTGACATGATGTGTCCCTCTCCCGACGGGATATTTCACAGTCAGATGTAAGTAAGAGCCATCTCCATGATATCCCCTCCATCACCACCCTCATAACCTTAAGTGTTGAATCCTCCTCCTCTCCTCCTTGAATGTCTCCTCCACCATCTAGGACACCCATGTCATTGCGATCCAATCATAAAATCCAAGCCCTACTCCAACATCATTGTCCTCCTCCCATAGATCTCTTGCCTCCTCAATCGGGTCCACCATCACGTGACTAGTAATATATTTCTCCCTTTCATCCCATATATAATAGATCGAATATTTGGGTATTGTCTACACTATCCAAAACTACCTCATAACTCGATAAAATTTTACATCCTCCATAATCTTGGGTTTTCTCTCCTTCACCCATCTCATCTTCTTGATCCAAACTAAATCTGCATCCACCCCATGCCATGTAGGAAAATTATGTTATGCCAAGTATCAAACCTTGTGCACATCTAACTCTATCAGTCTATTGGTGTACCATTCCTCTCCCCTATCCCCCTATCTCGATGAGCTTGATTGGCTCACCATCTCGAAAACCAAATAGAAATCTCAATGTGAACACTTACGACCCATGGGAGCCCTCAGTGCTGATCACCGTAATATGATTATAAGACAAACAATGTAATAAGAAGCCCACATCTATCCCTAACCTCCTCTCGATCACATACATCCATAATTCATGATAAACCTTCACCGCAAGGTAGGTCAAAATGTAAACATCATTTGATGCCCTATAATATCTGTAACTACTCCTACTAATGTCCTTGGATATCTCACACTCTAGAATCTAGAAGTGTGTAGCGAAGATGGCCATCTCAGAACTACACATATCAACTAACTCCTCACTACCCCTACCTCAAATCTCATCTCATACTGAAATTCCCCATATGTGAAAGTAATTTATGGGGCATTATTTCCATGTCATTACCCCATATCTACTATCATCTATGATAGGATGTATGGGCTCTCCTCTATAGGAATCCCGAGAATGTGGTATACATCCTCAAGTGTGATTGTCATCTCGCCGAGTCTTGAACAATTATGTTCTATTATACACATCCCATCTATCACCAATGTGATCATCAATCCAAAATCTCATGGATTCCTTTGGTAAAGATAGAATCCACCCAACCTTACTATAGCCAAGTGGTCCCACTCCTAATCTATCACATCCCTCGATCTAATCACACAATGTGGACACTCTATCTCAAATATATACAGTGTCTCATGCCTACGAATCAATTAATCAATTAATAATTATCTACCTCATCATCAAAAATTAAAAAAATTCACATCCTATCTCTAGTTGACACTGAGCTAGGTTGGGTAGATGTCTTTTATCTTGGTTTGACACCTTACCAGACCTAATTAAAAGAGACAACAGGTAGTTTCTAAGAACCGCCCATTGTGCCAACCCTAAAATCCGAAAAACAAAAAAATATAAATAAAACATAAAAAATTCTTAAAAACTAGGCTAATGCTTAAATATATCCCACTGACCCTGGTCACCATCGACCCAACCATATCATTTCATCATTGTTTCTACTTACAACCTTTTGATCAACCTTCCTTTTAAATTATATTTTCTTCAACTTTTTCCTTGTGTGTTTCTTATACCACATATTTATTTGTCCCACTAGGCTTCGCTATCTCTTTCATACTTCATTTTGCATTCCACATCTCACCTTTATGGCCATATTTGTGTTCTCTCTTGGGATAACCTTATTTTACTCTTTTACTTCCCTTCCAAAAACATCCTTTTGTTTCCTCATATCGATGGGATATCACATTCTCTTTTGCCAACCCCTATCATTTTTTTGTCACCCTTATCTCGATCATTTTCACAGCTTGTTTGAAAATAGTTGATGTCTTCATTTGATTTGTTTCTCCCATGGCTTGTGTATCCTTTTGAGTAGATTTCCATTAGATTATCTCTATCTTGCTTTGGTTTTAGCTAAATAACTTTTGTCAATAGGAAATTTCCTTCACCTCCATTTAGGTCATACATTGTTTCCTATCGAAGTTATTCTAAAATCATAGTCATATTTGTGTTTACTTTTTACTATTTGTTTATTCTCATCTAGGATATCTTATCTCCTCATATTATGTTTTTCATTCTTTCCACTCCATTCTTTCTTCACTCGGTCTTTTGAAAAATCATGATCAACTTCATTTTTCTCATCAACTCCTAGTTTGAGGGGGGAGCACCTCATCAATTATATTTTCATCCTTTCTTTTTTTTGTCTAACTGGCTTACCCAATGCAAACCATTCCAAAAAAAGGGAAAAATGTAGACAACAATTTTTCGTATTGCTACCCCTAAACCCGCATTCACTATATGTCATATTTTTCTACATACATACCTCTCTTTGATTTCAAAATTATTTTCTTTCCTCCTAAGTTCAATTTATCAAACTTATCATAATTCCCCATTTAATCATCCTTAATCCTAATTTAATTTGTTTTCTCTTCTTAAATTCTCCATTTAATAATCCCTAGGACCTCATTTGATAAATTCACTTCCCCTTTCATTTTATTTAATATTTTCTCCCTCCACCTACCCATTTATTAATTCTATACAACCCTAATTTTTCCTAACTTTTCAAATCCCTAATCCCACCTCTTATAGGTTCATTACCTTCAACTTGTCACCTTTCCATCGCCCAAATGGAATGATCTCCACAATCATTGGTGACCCACCCAAGTGGTCGTCAACCCTATAAAGTCATCTTTACCCATCCTTTTTTAGGATGTAATTTTAAAGACTTTGGATTTTCTTGTTATTTTGTTTTCATTTTATGCTTTATATCACAGTTTTCATCATCGGGTTGGAGATCTTGTGCCTCACGTTTAGATATTTGGAGATATTTTTCACTCTTGTATGCTTTGGTCCATTGTTAGAATTTTACTATCATAGTTATATCAGATCTTGTGTAGGTTCAACTATCATCTAAGAGCCCTGTCTAATCCTTCTTAAGATTTAATTTTCCATCTACAAAACTTCAATATTTCCCATGCTTTTTCATCAAACCCTAGATCAGCTCCTAGTCTTCATCTACCCTACAAATTCATTTTCATCTTGGATTCAATTTTATTATCCTTTACATAATTGAAACCCCTCTCTAATCTTACGATTACTCAAGCCCCAGATCCTTTTAGTCTTCCCTCTCTTTCATCTCAACTCGTTTTGTCATCCCCTCATAGCCAACTCTATAGGTCTCCATCTACTAGATCGGTCTTCATTGCATTTACCATCAAATTTAAAAATTTCTTACATCCTTTCTCATAGATCTAGTTTAAGATATCTTGCAGGTTCCTAACATATCTTCTTGTTTCATCATCATCTCCATATCTAGCTCCAAGGCCTACATATATTCATTTTTATATCACCATTTAACTTTTTCTACTCTAGTCGCCATTGAATGGGTGCCTGTAATCTTAGGTCTATGTCGATCTTCACAGTTTGATTTAGTTTTCTTAAATGAGATGTACATTTTTATCATCTTCATTGCATTTCAATTTTTATCTTATCTCATATTCTGCTACATCTAATGTATCAATCATTTTTTTATCTTATCTTTATCAAAAACGTGGGATGAAATCCATCCTTTGAATTTCTAACTTGTTGGGACTGAAATTTTTAGAAACCCACCCATCTATCTACTAATCCATTTTTCGTTTTGATTTCTCTTGATTTGTAGGTCATCTATCTTGTTGTGAAGAAGGATCTCTCATTTTGTGCTTGTAAGCATCGTCATCCCATCTATATGTACCTTAATCCTTCACATACTTGGGATTTCTTTCTCTTGTTGTCATTTCTCTAATTTGAAACAGTAGCAAGGAAACTTTTACAACAATTTCTATATGTTTCATTTCAGCAACTTGTTTGCAAAAAATCTTATTTAAATTCAATTAAATGAAAAATTGTTATTCCATAAGCAATTGTATGTTAGGATAGTGTATATAACTGAAAATATGAATAAAAAGGTTATGGAGTATGATGTTGACATCCGTGTTGCAAAGAAAGTTCGAGGTAAAATATTATGTGAACATATGATTGCTGATATGGAAAAGCGGTATGATGGAGGATAAAAAAATATTACAACATGCTGAAATCACATATCACTAGTCCAAAATCTTATTACAGCTTGAAAAATCAGCAACTAGAACTCAATCTAGAGGTTCAAGGATCAAGATGGTTGACTAATTTGATTAGTTACTTATAGCATGGTACTTATCCGGAAGGCATTCATAAGAATAAATGAAGATATTTAAAATTACAGTTGTACATTATGATTTGATTGATTGTATGATGTTCAAAAGGGATATAAATGGAATTTTGTTGTGATGTATTAATTATGATAGAGTACAACAGCTATTATCTTGTTTCATGAAGGACATGCACGACATAGTAACTCCTAAAAGATAAGTTGGTTATTCATCGTATAATCTTTTTTATGGAAGAGAGGAAAGAATACCCATCTCAATTGAGTTACCCACATTGGATTTAATACATAAGATGGAACTACTTGAGAATTAACTATTGCAGGTTTTTAGATAGAATTAATGGAGCTATAAGAGCTAAGACATCAATCTCAACTGAACATTAAAAAATCGAGACATATCAAAAGAACATTTGATAAAATGGCTAAGTTCGAGTCTTGAATAATGGAAATGTTGTGTTGAAATGGGATGCTTGATCATGCAAAACTAGGAAACCAGTGAAGTTTAATACAATATGGAGTGGTCCTTATATGATTTAAGTTGTTAAGGTTGAACGAAGTAAAACTTCCCATTCCGATGAATCGTATGTTTCTTTAACACTATTATTGACAATCCTATAGTGTTTTGTTAGAGTAGGATTTCCCTTTCAATAAGTGTAGTTCATGCGCATTGCAATGTTTTTCAATTCAATAAGTGAATTCGTGCACGTGATTTAGTTTACTTGGATCATTTCCAAGCTATAGTTTGTTTTTTAAAAAGGGTTAGGGTTAGGGAAAAGGGTAGATTTTGGTTATATTATTTGACTCCATGCCCAATGGACTAGAAGAAGGAACTTGTTTACAATCTAGTAGACATCTTTCTCCATAGGATCACTAAAACTATTGATAATTTTTTCACTCATGCAAAACTGGAAACTTTTTTACGATGGAAGACATTGATGAGATAGATCTAACTAGAGGGAATTCATACAATTTTATTGTTTTTTCAGATTCTTGTCATTAATTAACAACATGCAATCTACAACTATGTGTGTTGTTACAGAATGTAACACCTCACATAGACTACCATTCCATGTTTTTCTTCAACAAGGAAACACAAAATCCCCAAAGGACCAATGCATTACCTTGATGAAGGAAGGAATCACAGTTTAGGTGAGAGGTTAAACTCATAACAAAAAACAAGGTTATAGTTTGCAAGCAAGAGAGTTCATTATTAAGTTACAGTACATTAAATCTCATTATTTCTTCATGTTTAAATATTATTAATCATGTGATTGAGTTGTTTATTTTGTTATACAATCAATACATATCATAAAAGATGAATGCAAAAAGAAGTACAACTCAGTTACAAAAATTAATGTCATTTATTCATGAAGAAATTTAATGTTTCCCACACAATCCATGGGATGTAACTTATAACTACTAAAATAAGAGATACATTTGCATAAAGCTAAAAATACAAAGGAATGTAGAAGGAACCCATCATTTCCTTGAGGTTTCCTCTTGGTCTTTATTGTTCCAGCTTTAGTTCCTTTATCTTCATCTTCTCTGCATCATTCCACTATAAAATTGTACCTGAAAGAGTAACAGAAAAGTGTCAATTTTGAGATCAGGGTTATATCTACATGCCTATGCTATTATATTTAGGAAAATAAATCTCCTAAGATCAAGAGGCATAAGGTAAACCAAAACTTATACAAAAATGAAAAGTACTATCCTACAAAAACACATACAATTCTCAGAATCAAGACAGATAAAGGCAAGATAAGATAAAAGAAAGTCACTATGGAACACAAGGGAGGCCAAAAAGGCTATTTTTTTCTAACTGTTTGATTAAGTGTGCAGGTATAAGTTATAAAAGAAGAACATTTAATTTTTTTATCCAATATAGATTGTAATCAATGCACAAAACTCAAACACCAACATCTAGCGAGAGAAAGAAGATTTTTTGTTTGTTTGAAGTAATATGAAATAAACGTCATGATTATCTAAGAATAGATTGCGACCACAAAAGATCATAAACAATGTTCATCTCACTTTGTCATGTTGAATACCTTCCAAGAGAGATACAAAGTACAAAGACCTTAATGGAAAAAGGAAGCACTCTACAAAAGTTGAAAATGGACCAGTGCAGATATAAGGAACTAACAAATGCACTTACGGGAATCAGTAAATTGAAGTCGACTTCATTCCTTTATCGAAGAAGAAATACCCAAAATTTTCAGTTCATTATGGAAAGAAAGGGAGACGAGTTTAGATATTCTTTAAGTGCAAGCATATCACACTATACAATTTCAAAAGATCACAGAGCTAAACTTTAAAATCATAATTTCATCAAACAAGGAGTATGAAGAAAAAAAAACTTACTTGGATAATTTTCAAACAACATTATTGAACATAATTCTAGGAAAAGTGATAAAAGACTAAAGTTTCTATCATCATGAAGTGACTAAGCATAAGAGGTGATCGAAGCTTCACAAATCAAGGCTACATATTAAGAAATGATAAGAGAAAAGTAGATAATGATAGCCAAGGATCAATTTTGAGATCAAAGCATAGATTATAACTTCCATAATCAAGTAATAACATTGAGCTGAGTTATAATTTACAAATGTGCTCATAACATATTAAAATGCATTAATTTTGAAACACTTCCTAGATATGCTAAATTTACAATGTTATAACACATATGCATTGAAATAGTGATGAAACAGAGATTTTGGATACAGCCATCATTTTAAAAATCTAAGAACAAAAGATTGTTGACGATCAAAAAGTGTTACAGTTCAAGATCACTTAAACACCGCATTGTAAATTCTCAAAGTACATTACAAATGTATATAATTATAAAGGAATCTACAAAAAGTTAGAAAAACATGTCAAAATTTTCATATCAAATAAATACCATCAACATCAAAGCTAAAGTTCACATAATAGAATTTGTTAAAAG
Organism: Taxus wallichiana var. yunnanensis; assembly: GCA_018340775.1. NCBI lineage: Eukaryota > Viridiplantae > Streptophyta > Pinopsida > Cupressales > Taxaceae > Taxus > Taxus wallichiana. The sequence continues at coordinate 844,817,468 of CM031242.1, read as the reverse complement.
ATGAAAACCATATCATATCATTTAGAAAATGGATTTAGAAGCGCATTGAAATCGAACTCAAGTTGCTATTACAAACACTATATTTACGCTTTTAATGAAAAGGAAATTATCACTCAAGCAAGTAAAGGCCATCCATCAAAGCTATAATACTATTTGAAGATCAAGAAAAGATACAGATCAAGGTCAAAACAAAATGAACAAACAAATTTCTCAAGCAAATTCAAGTAGTTTAGATAATCTTAAGTGTTGTTCTTAATTCTAGAAGAATTATGAAGCAATGTGTTTTCATAACAGATAATTATTAAGCTACAAAAATGTTCATAAAGTAAAGAAGTGATGTAAGGTATAGTTATATGCTTGCAATAATGGAATAATTCATCCAATAACAGAGAAATTTTCATTTTCAAAGTACTACTTCAATTTTCATATCGAAAGTAGAAGCAATTTCTAGCTATGATGTTATTTCAAGAATATATTCAAACATGTTTCAGATCAAGAGATACAAATGAAAGCATGGGTTTAAGATTTTCAAGCTTCCAAAAACAACTATAACTTACATTCCATCATGAATAATGTAAGAAACAATGAAATCAAGTACATGTCAAATAAAAGAGGCTCTAGAATTTCAAAATCAAAATGAACTTTTAGACAAATTATTACATCAACAAGTTCATAATGAGCATTACTTCATATCTATGATAATACAAAAATCAATTACAGAAGATATTACAATTTCATAGATGGCATTACATGTTCAAATATTTAAGCAAACACTCGAGCCATCAAAGAAAATCGGAGCCGAGCCAAGGTTTTAGAACTCATAAGGAATAAAATCACATTCAAGGAAATAAATATTTGGTTATGTTAAACTCATAGTAAGAAAAAAATTTCTAGAGCTCAACAAGTTCATTTTCTAGAAACACAAAATCACCTAGATTTGTAGCATTAAGAGAAAGCAGTTTGTAAACTCAAGAAAATTTCGAATCAGTAAATAAAAAATATTCTTCTATTGCAAAATATAAAGAAGGATATTTGTATATTTTATTAGACTCTAACCCACTAAAATGATTTCATTCTTAAAAATACAAAATTACCTCTGGAGAATCGCATTGATGACCCATACGGCATGTCGGGTAAAAGATATAATCAAAGATCTATGCAAAATAGAAAATATTCAGACTCAAAGGAGATAAAGCAATCAAATGCCATAACTTAGAGAATACATAACTTGTAAGGCACCCTTTATCATGCAATATTCAGAGTTCATGCAAAAAAATTTGCAACTTTTCATAATTTACGAAAGACGAACTCAATTTCAAGAAGAGTTGTATTGATCAATTCAAGGCCGAGATCTTAAAAACCCTATATGTAAAGTCAAAGAAGAAGGGAACCCAATAATATTTAAGATCTCAAGAGCATATCCCACACACATAAATTTAAGAAAATGCACAGTTCTAAATTATTAGTGCGAGATAAGCCTCATAGAATCCAAAAAGAAATGCAGAGGAGATTGAACAAAAAAATGAATACATGCCATGAACAAGAAAACTCATTTTTATTGGATTTGAAATGGAGAAAACTTAAGTTTCAGTCAAAAATGAATGCCCACAAAATATTTTCGAACACATTATAAATGGATCTAATTATTTCTTAACAGATTCATGGCAAGGTACAAGAAGTTTCATCCTTTCATAAGATTCAACCATATTACAAGATTACATTTCAATGTAAGGAACTTACAAGTTTTCAATTGAAACTTTCAAAACCCTAAACATGGAACAAAAGATCCAACATAGCAACCACCAAAATGACCTTTTGAGCTCATTTTCACAGTTTCCATGCATAGAAAATAGAGCAAAATGGAAATAAATCAAGGAACGGTGTATAAGAAGCCGAAGAAGGAAAATGACACTGATGGATGAAACCAAGTTAGAAATCACAAAGCTCACCTTCTTTACAAGTAGCATCCAAAAGTCACTTGTTCACAAAGCTCCCAAAAGAGAAGAAAGGGCCAAAAAAATTAAATAATATACAAGCATAGTGAGTTTAGAAGATTGAAAACCTTCTAACAATGGTGGCCACCACTCCCAAATCTTTCTCGAAGCTCGAAAAGAGAAAAAATGGAAGAAATATGCAGGTGCGTGGAAAGTCCCATAACTTCAGAGGATTTGAAAATACAAATAACCAAGCACAAAATTGAGTTCAAGGACAAAAAAATGATGGTCTGAATAAAATTTAGCATGGTTTCACCTCTCGAGAGAGCAAAGAATAATGAAGAAATTACAAGCTTGGTGATATTTTAGAAAACGTAACTCATTAGGGTTAGGGGTGGGTCAAGAAATGGATGGATGAGATCATAGGGAACATAATCGGATGGTGTAAAAATAAAACTTCAATCCAACCTACAGCCAACCCAAGTTTGAAAATCAACGGTCTAGATAAACCATGATAGAGTGATCAATAGATATGATTCATCATCATATTAACTACAAAATCTATTGAACCAAACTCAACATCACATGTAAATCAATGACTGAGATGAAATGGGACATGGATCAAACACCCGAGGTTTGATCAACATTAAACTCCCTCATAGAAGATCAATATTACGGATCAAAAATTTTGAAGATCAACAACTAAGAAATAGGGTAAAACCAGGGTCTAATCAAATAACCAATGACAAAACATTAAGAAGGTTCAATTTATCATGGAATGGGGCTAGCCCCATGATTTTTATTATTACCTTGACCTTATAAATGTCTAATAATGTTATTATTTTCACAAATTATATCAAGCAATGGTTAAGTAAAAGGTGCTCAATAAATTATGTATACCAAAGGTCAAAATCAAAGGGATCAAATATAGTATGTGCCACATGATTATCAAAAGCCTTAATCAAGTAGGTGTGCCAAGGTCAAAAGAGGACAACATCATGGTAAGGTAAATACTACATAAAGGTGTATTACCTTAAATTTTACAAAATTACCTTTTCCAATTATGCATATGCCAGTGGAATAAGAGAAAGAAAGACAATGAGTCAAGATCAAAACTTCTACATGATTAAAATGGAGGCCTAATTACCATATTTTTCACAAAATAAAGGTATTATTTTATTGCAAGTGGCCTCACAAAGGGTGAGGTTATTTTGCTAAGTGTTGAAAAGAAAAGATAATTATTTTAATTTCACATAAGTATTATTTTACATGTGATCATTACAGGGATAGATCAAATAAGAATCCAAAATACCCTTGCACGATTGGGTGAATACACAAAGTTTATACATCAAGGTATTAATATGATTATTTAATCAAACAACAAGAAGACCAAGTTTCATGCACATTGGAGATGACTTGAACAACAAGCAAGTGGCTAATATTGGCTAGTTTATTCACCAAAGTATATTCATTGTATTTAAAAATAGAGCAGTCAACTATACTTTGAATAAGTCTAGTTTTGTAACTAAGGCTATTAATGCCTCATTGTAATCAGCATGTCTATTTTTATTCCTTTATGTATTCATGATAAAGGTGTAAAATTAGCATCCATGGGTGAGTATTGACTCTAGTCTATTTTTAGGAAGGGCTGGGTGAAGTATTTTTTCTATATATTGTATGCACTAGCAAGGCATAGAGAGGAAATTTGGGACATAGGAGTGTTAAAGCATATTTTTAAAGTTTTTCCCTTAAATAAGAACCAATTATTGCCTTTCCAATTATATGCAGTGGTGTGTATCTTTTGATTCATTCTTTTCAATGCTAATTCCTTGATTAATTATCTTACCATGTTCTACATTTGGTATTTTTGCATAGTGTTAGTGTTTATGTTTAAAATTGTTGTTTTGTTGTGATTTATCCCTCAATACATAAGTGTTTTCCTTAATATTATGTTGAAAACCATTGGTTCTTGCATCTAGAATTTGTTCTAAATTTTATTGTGCATGTATTCAGTAAAATCCCTCAATCAATGTCATGTATCACCCGATTTAAATATAAGTTATAGTAATCTTTTTGACCCTCAAAACCCCAAAAATTAGTTTAGGATACATCAATAAGGAACCAACCTTGATACTAGAGACTCACCTCAACAATAGGTATACCCACATACCTGAGGTGTTTCCATTATATGTATAGAAGTCGAGATAAACAAAGATTAGAACCCCTATTGTGATCTCTCAAAAAGGTTGCACTTCGAGAGATAACAGTTTCCTAACTTGACGGGGTTCCTACAACTTTCGGTTACATTTTTCTACTAGTTACAAAAATGCCAAATTTAGGCTCAAAGGCTAAGAAACTATGTCCAAAAGCTACCTTCTTTGGGCAATACACACCGTGTAAATTCCTAAGTGTCCTACTGTATGCAAGGAATTCACAGGAACTAACATAATTTGAATTTGGTGAATTGTTTTCAATTGGAAACTAGGTTTTTGAAGCCACAGTCAAAATTTGTCTCATTTTACTTAGTTAGCGGTGACCAAAGGTCTATAAAACCCCCTTTCCAAACTAGTCAGGAATGTTTTTCTTCCCAAACTAAAGTTTTCAAGAAATTGTCTACTAAATACTAGATTTTTGTGGATGTGGACAAACATTTCATTTCCCAGGGTCCGAATGACAAGCCAATACAAAACCCAACTTTTTAGATTGAGCAGCTTCCTAAAAGTGCAAAATGAGGTAACAGGGATCGTAGAGGAGTGGAAACGAGTGTACAAATGGTCGATTGGTGTCAATTTAAAGCTTTATGCGACTCTAATCATAACATTGAACACATACGATGATTAACATATCTTTGAGAGGGCTTAGATTGTTGTTTTGCAAGTCTCTAAAAATTACATTTTTCTAACTTTGCAAGGTAGATAGAAATGGTTGTTTTAGTTGACGACTCATCTAGCTCTTGCTAATACCAATAGACATGAACACCTAATTATGATACCCTAGGAATAGCAATGTTGAAGGTTGTGTTAGCACCACAGTTGTCGGTCAAATTGTAACTCGGTTACGTAACTCACAAGGTATTATTTAATTGTTTCGCAAAACTCGCCTTTAGTTAAAATATACAATGTTTAAAGCATCTAATGGTTTAATATTTCTATTATATTGCAAATGAATAACCAAATCATATGAAAATTATAAAATATGTAGGTAAGGAGACCATGCTTAAGGGGAAATAATATAAAATAGGTCAAATTTGTGGAGCTTTGTTCCACATTCACAACAGAAATTTGCCAATGAATTGTGATCTTCCTCTCTTCTCCCCTTCATTCAATAGTCCCATAGAGATAAAACCATACACATGTCTTTCATTTCCAACATATTTGAGAAGGTTTCAATACCAAGAGATGGTTGAGAAGGATGTGAGATGTTTTGGGGAAACATCTTTTCTCTGAATCTGGACATTTACTTCTAACCACAATCCTTTCAATTAAACCCATTTTCTGCAGACCTTGTAATTATAATTCTCCATGAGACCATGTGTCTCACTTAGGCATTAGTAACATAGGTGTTTTTTTGGTGTATAGGGGCATGTCTTACCTTAGGCAACCTAGGCAATTGCCTAGGGTGCAAAAAGGAGAGCGCCACATTTTCTAAAAATATTTCTAGTCGGCATCTACGTAGTCGGCTTGGTTAAAATTTTGCAAAAAAAATTGATATTAAATAGAACCGGCACACCCAAAGGCTCACATCCCATAACTATTCAATTCATTCATCATTCATGATTCAGGTGTTTACAAATTACGGTTCAATTTCACTCTTCTAAGCGAGCGGCTAGTGCCTATGTCATGCAAAGACGTGGAGGAGGAGGACAACAATGAGGTCTGAAAACTCACATTGTTCAAATATATTAATGTAAAAACAAATTACAAATCAAGGCAAGTATGATGTGATTCAAGTACGGACCACGGTGTACCATTGTCGATCATCCCACGTCCTATAGACTTAAAGATTCAAGAATGGTCCTAAGCTGTGCTCATTGTTGTGTGCGCCATTGTCCAAGTTGAAAGTTACGGTTACCTTGAAAGTTGAAAGTTGAATCTAGTTCTTTTAAAAAGCACTTTGGTGACTGATCGCGATTGACAATTGTATGCTTTGCCTTTTTGTATTGGCCCTTGGGAAAGGAAAATTATATATCTACTTCAACTTGTTTAAAAAACATTCACATATAGGTGGGTTGCTCATGTTGGTCCTGGGTGGAAGGGGGCGCACACTCCAAGTCTTTGCCTACGGCGGTTGAAAACCTTAATTCGGCCCTAGTGGTGTATGCATATCTTAATTTCTTTCCCAAATGAGTGATTACGGCCGTGATAGACCAAAGAACCCCCTTTTTATAGAGTTATTAACATAACCCACATCCATGATTGCGCCTGTGAGTCTATGCTTAGTTGAGGTGTCTCTTTAAAAATACTTACCCTCTTAAGAACCCATTCAAAGCATATTAAGATCTTAATGCATTTCCATGAGACTACCCATTTTATTTGGGGGTTAAATTGTCAAACAATCCATGTGGCCTACGTATTCTTCCCTATTTTGTATACATGAGACAAGAACACCTTACAATATTCATCATATAATCTACTTCACTTTACGTCATAGATTCTAGTGGCTAAGGAAAAGTGAAAAAGATAAATATTACACGTATATATGTGGGATAGTAGGAAGGAAACTTTCAATGTCTTAATTTATACAACTACTCAAAATAAAAGATAAGGAGTGGGGAATTAATGGCATAGCAGAATTTATAGTGTGCACAACACAAGTGTTTAGGAGAAGCATCAAAAATCTATATAGCCAAATGAATGAATCACCTCCCTATCCTCAATATTCTCTCTCGTATTTTACATACAACAAACAAGGAGAGGTAGGAAGATGTTTCCTCTTAGAGATAATTGAACTCAATTCATTTCCATATGTTGATCCACATCAATCAATTTGTATAAAGTGAGGAGGTAGGTGGGTTATAATTATCCCACCATGCAAGACTAATTCTACTCATAATGGTGTTGATTAATAGATGACTAAAATCAAGAGCTTCGTTAGACATAGTTCAAAGTAACATTACGTATATTTAATTAAGTTTTCATTATTGTAACTATCCAATTGCTGCTAAATTACAACGTTGACTTGAGTTTCAATGTGATAAATGCCTTTGGATATCAAATCAAGTGAAATTATTATTATGCAAGGGAAAATTATAGGTCTACAAGTTATTTATTTTTGCTGCCCATACCCATGTTGGTAATCCCAACAACCCAATATCAATTATTCGACACTAGTGGCCTTCCTCTAGCATGCAATGTATTTTATATATTTATCATTAATACTTTAAAACCTATATTCCATTTTGTTTTCTTTGGACGCTAATCAAAATAATTTAATATATCCGTTCTTATCATTATTGGTATTAGTATTAGTTATTAAAACAATTTAACAAACTTTTGTTTATTTTAATTTCCTTTCCATCTAATTTACAATTTATAATTTAATTTCTTTTCTTTTCTTTCTTGTAATTATTAGATAAATGTTAGTGTTATTGAAAAATGAGGAATTCGTTGGTCTACGCCTTTCACCTAAGAAATTTGAACTCTCGTTGTTGTAGGAGGATTCAACAACATGAAAATGAGACGGTGTTACTATGATGCCCACTATAAATAACCCACTCCACTCCAAGAAAACCTACAAATAGTTAGGAAAATTATGTAATAATTTTTTTTTTTAAAAAGAGTCTACAACCAAGTTTCAAGACTACAAATTGTAATAAGAAAGTTTCAAAGCCAAATACTATTAATAGCTTATAGTTTTATTAATATGACAATTATAAAAGATCACAAGGTCCAAACTTAGGGTTAGATTAATCAATTAGTATAAGAGGGTAATTTCTCACTAAACCACCCTCTAACAGATTAAAAAATTTGACTTGATTTTTCTCAAAATTATTGCACTCAAAACTTCCAAAAAATATTTCCATTAGATAAGAAATTTTCTCACCTTTCCAATGAGATAAAGAAGTCTTCCTAACTCCTCATATTTCTCAAGATACAGGCCAACGGACCTTGGGAGGAAAATTTTCCCAAGAGCGGGTTTGCGAGCTTGAGAAGAAAATTTTCCCGTTTGCGGGCCATGGAGCGGGGAGGTTTTTAGTGCATTTTTGGTTTTGGAACAAAGTTTCATCTGATTCCACATGCGCATGAGCACAAGAGGACACATGCCAACATTTCTAAACTCTGGTGGAAAATCGGGTCCTCAGAGGATTTTAAGATAATGATCCTTTTTGGCCGAAAGGCGCTATGGAATCAATAGATCCACACCTCATCCGCCGACGCCTAAAGTGCGAGTGTCAAGCACCGATTGGTCATGGGGAAATGGACTTGCGGGGAAACTTAGAGATTTTAGACTTTAGGGTTAAAAGCACAAATGATTAAAATAGTTCGTGCCTCTGACTTCCCCAAACGATGCCACATATCAATCAATGATTGGTTGTGGCCTATTGGGCTATCACAGCATTTTAGTAGAATTTGAATTTTGGTAGAAAAAGGTTTAAAGACTTAAAACACTCCGTGCCTCTGTGGACACATTGTGAGGACACATGTCATCCATCCATTGGATGTGGATCGGTGGGCCGACAGGAGAATTTAGGAAAATTTTCCCAAATTTTTTTGAAGCATTAAGCTAAAAATGCGATTCACTCCTTCACCGACGCCTTGTGACGCCACATGGCGAACTTGATTGGCTACTGGCTGGTGGGGTGGTAAATGAAACTTAGAAAATTTTCCTAAATTATTTTAAAGGTTAAGTTAAGCTGTTGTGGGCCCGTGCGGTAGTAAAAAAACCAAAAAGCCAAAAAGGGGTGGTGCGTCCGTGGGGGAAATTTTTCCAAAATTAATGTTTTGAACTTAGAGGATTTTAGACAAATAGAATGGCTTACGGGTTAGCGGAGTGGTGGGGAATTCATGCCTTTGGTGTTTTTCACCAAAAATTGCTAACCAAAAATTTGGGCCCGTGGTTCCGAATGAAATTTTTCCCAAATTTTGTTTCAGATAGTTAGGAATTATTTTTTATGCCAAATGAAGAAAAACGTTAGAGGGCCATATCTTTTTATTGGGAGATCATTTTTGAGAAAACGAAGACTTTTTGGAAATATCTCAACGTCCTATTTACATAGAAATCATTAATTATTCATTTTAATAATGTTTAAGGGGTCAATTTCATGAAAACAATCTACAGAATTTTAAAAGGAAAGCTGGTAAATTTTAACTTATGAAATTTTAATCAATTGATCTTCTTCCTCTCTTAACATGTCAATTAGACATGGAAAATTTTTCTTAGATGGATTTAGGATGGATTTGGAAGGTAAGTTTAATTGATTGACTCCCACTTAAATAAAAATACAACCTTAACAGCAAAAACGACAACAAAACGGTTTGAGCCTTATTTTGCTAAGTTTTATAAGAAATTCCTTAAGTGTTTTTGTCCAATTGAATTCGTTTAGGGCATACTACTTCAATTTAATCATTTAATTTGTTATTTCATTGTTGCAGGTTTGAACTATGCATTTTGGATAAAGTATTTGCCAGTTTGAAAATACAAAATAGGGATCAAATTTTAAAGGATCTATTTTCCATTTTAATCTTTCATGTATTAGAATTCATTCCAATTCTAATATAATACATTTAGTTAATTCAAATAAAACTATTCAAAACCAAAATGCAATTATGATTTCAAATTTTACACATTTCAAAAGATAGAGTTTTGTATTTTCCTCACACACATTTCTTCCTTTCAAACAGAGATTTCAAATACATTTCAAACTCAGATTTTAAATAGCACTAGTTCCAATAATGGAAAAGAATGTAACTTTTATTCAAAAGACAAGATTTCCTTCTTTTACAACTTCTCTTTTCTATTGATTTTCATAATACAATATATAAAATACATCTCTTTCTTTCAAGATAGAAAACAGTATATCTCTCCTTTACATTTCAAAATTACAACTTTCATATTCAATACAACATATTTCCATTACAAAACATATACAAGTTCATCCACTTCAAGTGGTAAAGGTTACAATAAGATTTCATTCCACTAAGGGACTGTCAAACCTCTTTTTTCTTCTTTGCTCTAGAACACAACATGTAGATTTATCATTCTCCCAATTTTTATCACAACAAGAGTAGGGAAAAGGCAATGCTCTCCACCTAACCAAGACATCCAATGAAAAGAAGAAGCCATCCTTATTCATTGGCCCCAAAGACCCAACCACAATGCAATAAAATATGTGTTTCAATCATGGAAACAACGAGATTCCACAAGCACACATGAAAATTATACATTTAAAACAGAGTCCAAAAAAATGTAACCACATTAAAATATAGCAAACAAAACTCAAACTTCATCATGCAAGCCAAACAAGAAAGAAACTAGGGGGATGTTGCTTATGCCTCCCAAAGGGAAATGGGTATCACCACCAGAGAACAAAACACCAATACCGACATGCCCTTATGCCTCCCCCAAGTACCCCTTTTTCCTCACATTTCCTTATGCCTCACCAACCCCTTATGGCACACCATAATGCGTAAAGAAATGCAAGCTATTTCTTTTAAGGTGGAACACAGATCCCAACTCCCTTCACACTTATACCTCCCAAAACACTTTTTCCTCCCACAGAAATACCCTATAGTCTTCTCCTACACCATCCCTAGGCCATCTACCCAAACAACCCACACACAAGCTAAAACATTCCACAACAATAACAATTCAGATTTTCAAGAATAGCATTTCAAGATCCAAGCTCTTACCTCTCCATAATGAAGTTTGTACCAGTTCCAACCAACAATTTCCAATACAAAACAACCCAATATCAATGAAACAAAGGCCTATAAAAATTATGTAAACTTTCTCCAAAATTAAGAGCACCAAACAACAAAAGAATTCACACCGAAATGACATATGCAAAAGTGAAGCAACCAAAATGGTGTAACCCCAAAACAATAAAAAGAATTTGAATATATATAAGGGGGAAGAGAGGAGAATGAGGTGGATCTTTTTAGGATGCCACATCACACATCCTCAAATCCAACTCAGAAGTCAACTTCAATCTCCAAGACACAATAAATAAGTAGGTGAATAATATGACAGTCTTACTTACCCACTCAAATCAAGCCCATATCCCAAAGGAATGAAATTAATTTCAAGCAAGAAGTGTAATTAAAACATTCGGCTAGACTTACAGAAATGCATAATGAAGGCTAGGTTTAAACTCTCCAACCGTAGGTAAGGTTGGCATGAAAATTTAAGAGGTATGGGACAAGTTTAAATTGTCCCACAAGCGTCCAAAATCAGTCTACAAGGATAATTTTGAATTCCAAAGAAGATGAAGTGTTTCATACTCCAAATTTTAGTTACATATCACTTACACATCACTTACACATTGCTTACACATATCTTATAACATTTATTACAAGAGTCACCCACTCCAATAATTACTTTCTTGTGACCCAATTTGATTAATTTATTTTAGCAATACGAAATTAGTCACATTATATACCACAATTTATTTAAATAAAAGGAATAAAGACATCACTTCACATACAAACATCAATAAAAAGGAACAAAATAAATAAATACACATAACCCTTGGTCATGTTTAAAGGTGATCCACCCCATGGAAATCCCTAACACAATCAAACACACAATTAAATACAAGTTTTCATGGTGACCTTGTTTAATTCATCTAGAATTCTAATGTGGTTGGTCTCCATCTCGATGTTTGTTTTGATCTTTTAAACCTACAAAATACATATACCTCATTCGGCCTCGTGGCCATATTAGAACATCCAAATGAATATAAATATAATTTCAATATCATATAGATATATGAATCAAAACAACATCCAAGCAACCAACAAGATCATTCACAATTTTACTCAACAACTATATCATCATCAAATAATTTCCATTTCTAGGTTTACCCACAATATCAAAATATCACATGTCCAAACAACATGCATAATATAACCATGTCAAACAACATATCATTATCAATATATAAAAATGTCTATAATGATCATCATGCATCATAATTGAATCAAGGTCAACAATAATCCATGATCTAACATCTAACATCATACTATAGAAAAATACATAATCATGTCTATAATATAATATGAAGTATCATGATCAATATCAAAAAGTGTCAAAATGAAGAGGGAACTACATCCCCTACCCCTTAGACTCAAATTCCTCCTGGAAGTTAATAGAACAAATGTGGAAATTGAACTCATAGTAATCTAGTATCCTCCCATGTAGCTGCAATCTCATCATATACATCCCACTTTTCACTGGAATTTGTCAATATCTCTTCCTTGAAGACCCAAGTTGCTGCGATCTATTATGCAAATGGGATCCACCATCACCTACCCCTAATGCAAATGGAATTTTCAATATCTCTTCCTTGAAGACCCAAATTTATAAAATGATATTTATCCTCTTCTATTCACTTTAAAATCAGTATTTATACAAAGCTAATAGTCTCCCTATGCATTGGTACCATTTTTATGACATAGTTTTTACTTCGGCATGGTTCAAGTCCGCGGAAGAATAAATTTGATGTTTTCTATTTTTAATGTAAAATTCAGGATTTGATGTCCACTTAATTGTCCCCCAACTTGGTGCACTTACCCATTAGTCACATTATATACCACAATTTATTTAAATAAAAGGAATAAAGACATCACTTCACATACAAACATCAATAAAAAGGAACCAAATAAATAAATACACATAACCCTTGGTCATGTTTAAAGGTGATCCACCCCATGGAAATCCCTAACACAATCAAACACACAATTAAATACAAGTTTTCATGGTGACCTTGTTTAATTCATCTAGAATTCTAATGTGGTTGGTCTCCAATCTCCGATGTTTGTTTTGATATTTTAAACTTGCAAAATACATATACCTCATTCAACCTTGTGGCCATATTAGAATATCCAAATGAATATAAATATAATTTCAATATCATATAGATATATGAATCAAAACAACATCCAAGAAACCAATAAGATCATTCACAATTTTACTCAACAACTATATCATCATAAAATAATTTCCATTTCTAGGTTTACCCACATATCTAAATATCACATGTCCAAACAACATGGATAATATAACCATGTCAAACAACATATCATCATCAATATATAAAAATGTCTCTAATAATCATCATGCATCATAATTGAATCAAGGTCAAAAATAATCCATGATCTAACATCTAACATCATACTATAGAAAAGTACATAATCATGTCTATAATATAATATGAAGTATCATGATCAATATCAAAAGTGTCAAAATGAAGTGGGAAGTACATCCCTACCCCTTAGACTCAAATTCCTCTGGGCGTAATAGAAAAAATGTGGAAATTGAACTCATAGTAATCTAGTATCCTCCCATGTAGGCTGCAATCTCATCATATCCATCCCACTATATTTGGAATTTGTCAATATCTCTTCCTTGAAGACCCAAGTTGTTGCGAATCTATAATGCAAATGGGATCCACCATCGGCTGCCCCGATCCTACACCTGCAATGATATCCAACGTAACACATGAGAAGGATCTGCAACATATCTCCTAAGAACTGAAACATGAAACATATCATGTACGTGAGACAAGCTAGGTGGAAATGCTAGACGATAGGCCAAAGCGCTGATACACTCTAACATCTCAAAAGGACCAATGAATCTAGGGGCTATCTTAGAAAATTTTCCATAAGAGATAGGGCTCTTATGTGGCCTGACATGAAGGAACACCTTCATGCCCACATCAAAACTATGATCGGTCCTATACTGATCCGCGTACTTCTTCTTCTTGTCATGTGCCTCTTGTAGCCTTTTTCTGATCATAACCACCTACTTTGCTCCATGTCCTACGATAAAGCTAGTCCTAGAGAAACCCTTTCCTCGACTGTCCTAGCTAAGAGGTGTCTTGCACTCTCTGTCATACAAGGCCTAGAAAAGATCCATGCCTCTAGAACTGTGAAGACTATTATTGTAGGAAACCTCCACCAAGTACAGTACTCCTCCCATTTGGATTGTTGGTCCATAACGTACATCCTAAGCATTTCATCCAAGATCTGATTCACCCACTCGGTCTAGCCATTAGTCTCGGGGTGATATGATGTGTTGTAGTTAATTCTCCTTAAGGGCATACTACATGGTGGTCCAAAAATGGGAAGTATACAAAGGATCATGGTCACAAATGATCTTTCACGAGAATCCCGTGTAACCTAACAATATCATCAAGATATACTCGTGTCACTGCATTTACTAGCATGTATAAGTAGTCTTTACCAAAGAGAAATGAACCACTTTTGTCAATTTATCCACCGTTACCATGATGGTGTCGTGGTGGTATCTCAACATCGGTAGCCCAACAATGAAGTCCATGGAAATGGTATCCCACTTCCATTTCGGTATAGCATGAGGATAGAGAAGGCCAACTAGATGTTGATGCTTGGCCTTCAATTTCTGGCACTCTAAATAGAGTGATACAAATTGAGCCACATCTCTACGAAGTCCTCCCCAATGATACAACTATCTCAGAAGGTGGTATGCATCTTCTGCCTAGGATGGTCATAATAAGGTGCATGATTTTCCTCTTACAAGATTTCTGCCTCAAGCCTCCATTTCTATGTACATAAATCGACCTCTGTGATTAGAAAGACCATCTGCCTCTCTAAGAAAAAAATCAAACTTCCCCTCAAGGGTTCTCTCGAGACTCGATCTCTACTTTGACTATAATGTAGAAGTTGTCGTGAGGAATTTGTAGAATCATGCTCCGCAAATCCGTTCTCACCGAGGTGGTGTGCCTTGATTAAAAACAACCCACTTGAAACAAAAGGAACAACCTAGGATTAGATAGGAAAACTATGGAATAATATATTTTTTAAAGTGTCTTTGGCAAGATTGCAAGATAGCAAATTGTCACAAACAAGGTTCCGGATCAATACTAATTTACTAGATTGTATTTTTTTCTTTATTAACAATTATTAACAATCACAAGGTAAAAATTTAGGGTTAGAAATTTCAATTAGGTTAGTAGGGTAATTTCACACTACACTCTCTAATTGGCTTAAAAGATTTAACTTGATTTTTCTCAAAATTAACATTATCAAAACATCCCTAAATCATTCCCATTGGATAGGAAACTTCATCACCTTTCCATTGACATAAAGAAGTCCTCTTAACTCCTCATATTTCTTAAGTTATAGGCCGACGGACCTTGGGAGGAAAATTTTCCCAATAGTGGGCTGTGGCGTAGGAAGAAAATTTTCCAATGCATGGGCTGGCGAAGTGGGGAGATAATTTGGGACATTTTCATTCTTTGAGGAAAAATATTGATTTACCTCCACGTGCTTGCGAGCCCAAAGAGGACACGTGTCGTCTTTACAACACCTCGATGGAAAATTGGGCCATTAGAGCAATTTAAGACATTATGTGTTTTTGACTGAAAAGTGCTAGGGCTCAAGATGGTACATGCCTCCACTGATGCCAAAGGTGCCACATGTTAAGCTATGATTGGTTGTTGGTCGGTGGGGTTGCAGAGGAAATTTAGAAATTTTTTTCCAAAATTTTTCCGAAATGCTAAGTTTAATAACGGATCCACTCCTCCACCAACTACTTGTGTGCCACGTGGCAGCCTCTAGTTGGCTGCGAGGAAAATTAGGAAAATTTTCCCAAAATTTTTTAAAGGCTAAGTTTAATGTTGAGGACCTGTGAAAGAAAACCAAAGGGCAAAAGCGGGCGACGGGTCCGCAGGGGAAATTTTTCAAAAATTACTTTCTTTCAGACTTAGGTGATTTTTTTTTACCATAATGAAAGGCCCGCGTGTTAGCGAAGTGATGGGGGAATTTGTTCCTTTGGAAATTTTTTTACCAAAATCACTAAGGTAAAATTTGGGCCCATGGGTTCGCCAAGGAAATTTTTCCCAAATTTTTTTTTGACAGTTGGAATTATTTTTTGATGCCTAATGAAGAAAATTTTAGAAGGCCATAAATTTTGATAGAGAGCTTGGTTTTGAGCAAACAAAACTTTCTATAAAGATATCAATGTCCTTTTTACACATGAGTCATTAAATTTTTATTTTGATAAAGTTTAAGGAGTCAATTTCAAGCAACGATCTGGAGGATTTTAAAAGGAAAACTGGTAAATTTTAACTAATGAAATTTTAATCAATTGATCTTCTTCCTCCATCAACTTGTCCATTAAACATGGAGAATTTTTCATACATGGATTTAGGATGGATTTTGAAGGTATGTTAGTTTCATTGACTTCTAATTTTAAAAAAACAAGCTAGATGCCAAAATGACGGAAAAATAGTTTGAGCCTAATTTTGCTAAGTTTTCTAAGGAATTCCTTATGTATTTTTGTCCAATTGATTTTTTAGGGCATACTACTTGAATTTAATCATTTAATTTGTTATTTCATTGTTGCAGGTTTGAATATTGTGCATTTTTGGATATAAAGTATTTGTCGGTTTGAAAATACAAAACAGAGACCAAATTTTAAAGGATTTATTCACCATTTTCATCTTCCAAGTATTAGAATTCAGTCCAATCCAATCACTAAAATATTATGTTTCCTTCAAATCATGCATTCCAAAGGAAAAGAGTAATATATTCTCTTCATACGTATTCCCTTTTCAATTTTCCAAACAGAGATTTCAAATACATTGCAAACCCAGATTTCTAATGAAGACAATATCATCTTAACAGAACTAAATAACTTCTATTGACTTGTATGATTCTTTTACAACTTTATTTTTTGTTTCAATCAAATACAAGTTACTGATATATAAATCTTTCTTTTCTTTCATCCAAAAACAAAAATAGAGTACATCTTTTCAAATTTTGAATTACAACTTTTATAACCAATATAAAACACAATTCCATCACAAAAATCTACAAGGTCATCCAGGTTCGAAGTGGAAAGGGTTACTGATAAATAATGATCCCAACAAGGACTGTCGAACTATCTTTTTCCTTTGCTCCATAACAACAACATGAATACTCTCCATCATTTATAATTTTGATCACAACAAAAGTAGGGGAAAGGCAACACTTTCCACCCAACTAAGACATCCAATGAAAGGAGAAGCCATTTTTTTCATTGGCCCCGAGCCCCAAACCACAACACAATAAGATATGTGTTTCAACACATGGAAACAATAGGCTTACACAACACAAAGGTGATCTTTCAACATGCACATTTCATATTAAAACATAGTCCAAAAAAAAACAACAATTTTACAACCACATGAAAGACAACAAAAAAACTCAGGCTTCTTCATGTAAGCCAAAGGAGCAAGAAACTATGGGGGATGCTACTTATGCCTCCCAAATGGGAAATGGGTATCACCACTTGAGAAAAAACCGCTAAAATATAACATTTCAAATCCTTGACATGCCCTTATGCCTCCCTTAAGTGCCCCTTATTCCTCACATTTCCTTATTCCTCCCCAACCTCTTATGGCACCCCATAATGAGTAAAGAAATGCAAGTTATTTCTTTGTAAGGTGGAACCCAAATCCGAACTCCCTCCACACTTATACCTCCCCAAAAACACTTATGCCTCCCAAAAATAAACCCCATACCCTTCTCCTAAACCATTTCTAGGCCATCTACCCAAGATCCCACAAACAATAAAAAAATATACAAACATTTACATATTCATAAAAGGGAAAAGAAGAGCATTTCCAAGAGCCAAGCTCTTACCTCTCCATGATAGAGTTTGTTCCAAGATTAAAACAACAAGATTTCTAATGCAAAATAGTCCAAGAGATCAACAATCTACAAGCATCCAACAATATCCAATCTTCTCCAAAAGTAATATCTCTCCAAAACCCCAAAAGAAGACTCCCAAAATGAAGTGATAATAGCGGAGCAACCCAAAACCAATCTAAAGAATTCCAATTTATAGAAGAGGAAGCGAAGAGGATGAGGTGGATCCAAGTGGGAAGGCACCGCACACATCCTCAACTCCAAGCACAAAATTCAACATCATTCTCAATGCATAATCAACAGGTGAGTGAATAATATGATAATTTTACTTACACACTCAAACAAGCCCACACTCCATAAGGACTGAAATTAAAACATGTAAGAAAAGTGCAATTAAAATTTACAATTTGAATTACACAAATGCATTATAAAATTATAAAATCAACCCTCCAACCATAGGTATGGTACAAGTTTAACTTGTCCCATAAGCCTCCAAATTCAACCTTCAGGACAAATTCGAATTTTCAAGAAGATGAAGTGGTTCACACTCAAAAGTTAATTTACACATCACTTACACATCTCTTACAACAGTTTAATTCAAGGCCAACATTTCTATTAATTACTTTCTTATGACATATTTTAATTAATTAACTTAACAACATGATTACTCACCATATTACACACAATTTAATGAATAATGAAAGGGTCATGCACCACAAAATCAAGACATGTAAACATAAACAAAGGAACAAATAAATAATTACATTAACCCTTGGTCAAATTTAAAGATAATCCCCCATGGGTATCCCTAACACACACAAACACGCACAAAAAATACTAATTTCCATGGCGACCTTGTTGAATTCATCTAGAATTCCAATTTGGTTGGTATCTAATCCGCGATGTGTTTTGTGATATTTTAACTTGCAAAGACAATTACCTCCTTCGGCCTCATGGCTGCATCAAAATAACCAAATGAATATAATATACTTCCAAAGTCATCAATATATATGTGAATCAAAACAATCATCAAGCCAATGAATAGTGTCACTTAAAATTTCATCAACAACTATATCATCATCAATTTTAATTCAATTTTCAATTTCTAGGTCTACTCAAAATATCCAAATATCACATGCTTGAACAACATCTATAATGTAACC
Source organism: Taxus wallichiana var. yunnanensis (assembly GCA_018340775.1). Taxonomy (NCBI): domain Eukaryota; kingdom Viridiplantae; phylum Streptophyta; class Pinopsida; order Cupressales; family Taxaceae; genus Taxus; species Taxus wallichiana. The sequence goes on along the minus strand of CM031242.1, from coordinate 844,798,541 downwards.
ATGTCGAGAAAATATATAAAAATAAATATATAAAACATCTCTAATAAGCATAATGCATTATATATGAATTAGAGTCAACTATAATCCATGCTCTAACATCTAATAATCATAGTAAATCAAAACTATAACAATGTCCATGGTATAGTCAATAGTGTCATGATCAAGATATCAAAGGTTTCAAAGGGAAGTGGGCACTATGTCCCCCCTCCCCTTAGACTCAAATTTCACCTAGAAGTCACAGTAAGAGAGATAGGAATAAATGCAAAGAAAAAGGATCACTCCCATTATGGGATTTCTTGCTTCAAACAAGTGTCAGTCCAAAGAATCCCAAGTTTGGTCCAAAGCAATTTAGCAAGAAAAGGGATATTATAAGGGATGAGTTCTTAACTTTATGCATGCGAGGCTACGATATTTAAATCTCGAGAGTAACTTTGAGCTATCAACCAAGATACAACACATAGCAATATAACATGAAGAGTTCAAAAGAGTCTTAAGAGTAACCACCAAGTAGAGGGACAATAAGTAGAATTCCATGAGTTGAGAAAGACCACATAGTTTCCCAAGGAATACACCATTCTACTGATAACAAAAATTAAGGTTTCCACTAGGATTAAATTATGATTTCATACTTCATCGTTTAGGTAAGGCTAGTAGAATCAACCAAGGCCAAAATTTTGTATGAGAGACATGTTTACTCAAGTTCCCACAATTTGAGGTCACACAAGATGAGGTTAATCAATAAGGAAGGACACCTAAATCAACAAGCATTTACAATCGAGGAACTATTTATGGAAAACACTTCTATAACTCGAGAGGGTATAGTTAACTTTTCATGGTAATATTAAGAAATTTCATGACCACAAGGTTTCCTATAGTCTGATTTTTACACTTTTGTTTTAAGAATCGAACACACCACACCAACCAAATCTAGAGACATCAACCATTTAACAAAATAAAAAATATATATATATCTCCCCTAGTAACTAACATATCAATACAAGAAGTACCATTCACAATAACACAATGGGATTCATTTATCTTATTTCCTGATCAAGCTCGGAATAACCACAAAGAGAGCACAAGCATAAATCATAACACTAGAGAGCACTCAAGGTCTCTAGGAGAAGAACAAGAAGAAATTAAGAATTGCAAAAGTTTATTTTATATCTTTAACATATGTTGCCTTAAAATTAAAATAACTTAGGTCTCCAAGGACAAGACAACACGCAAGGATGTTGCTTAAACAAGAGATAAGTCTCAAACCAAAAAGGCCACAACTCACACTCGTCGAGCTACGGGATGATAAGGGTTTGATGACCCAAAATCCCACAAAGAAAGTGACATACCTCTATGAACATGAAGGTACTAAGAAACTAGAACACACTGCTATCCACCAGGTGCTTCACAATTCTAGGTAGGTGACAGAACTATAGGTTCAGCTATACATTGTACTCAATACACATAAATCTTACTTATTTATAAATCAACTCATTAAGTCAAAATTTGTAGTTTCGTTTGCTAAGCACATTCATTTATGAGTTTTCTTAATTAAACTTCCTCCCATTATGACATCACAAGTTTGTGTTATAAGGACCACTAAGGGGGCATGGTATCTCACCATTACGTAATGGTGGAAAAGAGAAAAAGTATTTATTTTACTCCTAGGGAGGTAGATGGATGGAGTTTTTCCCTTTACTGTTCTTCTACTTGGTTTTATTTCTTATACTAATATACCAAGGTTAAAGCAAGGACCATTTTCTCCTTCTATGTTCCAGTGTATTTATTAAGCTTCAAGGCCAAATCTCCTCAATTATAGTTTTATGATGTTTGGGTGAGTCAATTTGTCAACAAAAATTAATGAGAAGGAAGGGTAAACATATCACACTATTAATTTTATGGGAGAGAGAGGTAAATCAACACCCCAAATTTTTAATTTTAAGGAAACAAGAGACATTCAACATAGAAAACAAATTATTAATTTCTAAGAACTAGGAAACAATCAACCAACATGGATCCCAACAATATTTTAAGAGTTTTCTAATAATTACAATTATCATAAAACATTCCTACTTTGGTTTCTCCAAGTTCTCAAACGAAGTTACAAGGAAGACCAATTCGGGAAGTATAATTACATTTATTGATCTACTAGGGTTTAACAATGTTTGTTGTTTTGGCGAAAACATTTTTACTCACATGATAAGACAAGGAAAGTTTTCAAATCTACACCCATATTACCACAGGATACCACCAACCAAGCAATCAAAATGACAAGGAAATATTTTAACTATAAGAACACCACATACTCACTAGAAAGCATCAATTGTAAGCAGCCAATCAACTATCTATTCAATACGGCTTTATGACCAAGAGTTACAGTTTCACAAGAAGAATCCCATTATAAGATACCATTGAGATTAATTCATCAAGGTCTAATTACACTAACATCACTAGTGGCATGGTCCAAAAGACTCAAGGCATCCATAAGTGTCTCCACGTAATTTAAAATTAATAGGTCATAGAGTGTTATTCATAGTAACTAAAAAAATTGAAGGAAAGGGTAGACTTATTTATAGGTCAAGAGGGCAACCAAACACACTTAATTTACACACACAATACTCGAATGGGATTAATTCTAACCATAATTATCAAGATGCATACAATCCTCAAGTCACTACTTTATATAATGAAATAAGGAAATCCTGATAAAACTTAGCATGCCATCGAAAATAAGCCACTACGACACACTTTTCTACCAACATCTAGAGCCAGCCAAAATCAATCTAATCCTAACATAATTCATCATCCCACAATTAAACACCTCTACTCCAATGAGGTTCAAGCTCTTACCATATTATAAGAGAATCACCACCACCGCTAACAGACTGCCAACTAGAATGATCAACACAATGATATGTATATCCAAAGAAGGTCAAGCAATGAAAAATTCACTCTAATATCCTAGACACCCTCAAGGTTCCGTGCATCCAAAACCAAGGCATAACTTTAAGCACCTAAGAAGACATTCAAGACACCCAGGGTGTACCCCCATATAATGAAATGTCACAATACAAAAAGCATAGAATGAGCTCATCATCATGCAAGAAGGAAACCACATAACATTTAGCAAAGTAGCCAACAACATAATGAGCTCCGAGTCACCAATCAAAATAAAATCTAAGAAACATCAACAATCAAGGAAAGTGGCTAAGTAGCCGTATTGCAAAGTCTGAAAATTCTCGCAAAATAAATAAATAAATAAAAGAGCCTCAGAGCTTCTCAAATCAATCATAAAATAAGATGTTGGTCCTTGATAAAATAACACAATATTACGAATGTAAAACACAAAATTTAACACCACATTCACTTTGACCCTTTATGGCCGATAGTGGTACTCTACCTCGAGGTTAGCTCCAAGAAGCATACGTAGGATTGGGTCATAAACAACACCTAGACTTAATTTCCACTCTCCCATACGGGTAACAAAATGGAAAAATGACAACCAAACCCTCTTTCCAAACAGGTTGAAGGAAGGAAGCTCTAAAATGCTTCAAATTAACTCTTCTCAATCCGAACACAACCATTATTGTCCAACCACAAGAATCACACAATAAAACTTATCATTCCAAAAATTTAATAAGCAAGGATGTCAAAAGGGCTTAACATATCATACAATTAAATCAAGATTTAGGTCTTGTAAAAAGAACACATTTACAAAGGGAACCAAGTTTTCACTACACTAGAAGTTCACAAACATCAATTTAATTTGACATTCTTTGTTACTCAAGTTTAGACAAAATGCCACTAAGAAAGAAAAAAATCAAACACCTTGTTATTTTATTATGATTTTAATTTTGGTAGTTCAAATGAATGCATAATGTCTTATTTCTTCATATGTATTTCTTTTATTCTCAATTTTCAAACAAGGTTTTTAGATTTAAAAGTGTGCTAGGTTTACGATTCATGTCTCAATTTTTTCTAGAGTTCCCAAAGGTCCAAGATTTTGAACCCACGATTCTAATACGAAGTGTTACGCCACCTAAAAATAACCCACTTGAGACCCAAGGAACAACCTAGGATTAGATAGGAAAATTATGGAATATTTTTTTTAATTTAAAAGTGTCTTCAGCCAAGTTACACGACATCAGTTTTCACAAACAAGATTCCAAATCAATAATAATTTACTAGATTGTATTTTTTTACTTTATTAACAATTATTAACGATCACGGGGTCAAAATTTAGGGTTAGAAAGTTCAATTAGGTTAGGAGGGTAATTTCACACTACACCTCTCTCTTACTGGCTTAAAAGCTTCAACTTGATTTTTATTAGAATTAGCACTCTCAAATTTTTTCTAAAAATTCCCATTGGATTGGAAATTTCCTCACCTTTCCAACGATATAAAGAAGTCCTCCTATCTCCTCATATTTCTCAAGTTATAGGGCGAAGACCTTGGGAGGAAAATTTTCCCAAGAGCGGGCCTGTGGGCCTAGGGAAGAAAATTTTCCCATGCATGGACTGACAAAGTGAGGAGAAAATTTGGCACATTTTCCTTCTTCGGGGAAAAATCATGATTTACCTCTACATGCCCACGAGCCCGAAGAGGACACATGTCGACTTTACAATACCCCCACGGAAAATCGGGCCATCAGAGTGATTTAAGACATTATGTATTTTCAGCCGAAAAGCCTTAAGGATAAAAATGGTCCATGTCTCTACTGATTCCTAAGGTGCCACGTGTTGAGTGCTAATTGGTTGTGGGCTAGTGGGGAGGTGGAGGAAACTTAGAAAATTTTCCCAAAAAATTTCCAAAACGCTAGGTTTAAAAAGGGATCTGCCCTCCACCAATGTCTCGTGTGCCACGTGGTAGAGTCCGATTGGTTGTATGGCATCAGGACAGTGGGGGAAATGAGGGAAATTTTCTCAATTTTTTTTAAAGGCTCAGTTTAATGTTGTTGACCTGCGAAAGACAACCAAAGGGAAAAAGCAGGGCGGCGGAGTGCATGGGGAAATTTTTCCAAAAGAAAATTCTTTTGGACTTAGGTGATTTATTTTTACCAAAAAGAAAGGCCTACGAGTTAGCAAAGTGGAGGGGGAATTTTTTTCCTTTCGTGTTTTTTTACCAAAAGTGCTAAGGGAAAATTCAAGCCCATGTAGGTATGCGAAGGAAATTTTCCCATTTTCTTTTTTATAGTTGGAATTATTTTTTTACACCTAATGAAGAGAAAATTCAAAAGGCCATAAATTTTGATAGAGAGCTGGGTTTTGAGCAAACAAGGATTATCTAGAAATATCTCGACGTCCTCTATACGAAAGTCATTAAATTTTGATTTTGATAAAGTTTTGGGAGTAAATTTCAAGAAAATGATCGTAGGATTTTAAAAGAAAAACTAGTAAATTTTAAATTATGAAATTTTAATCAATTGATCTTCTTCCTCCCTCAAATTATCCATTAAATCTGGATAATTGTTCAAAATGGATTTAGGATGGATTTGGAAGGTAAGTTTGTTTTATTGACTCCTAATTTTAAAAAATAACCTTGATAGCAAAACGACAGCAAAATGGTTTCACTCTGATTTTGCTAAGTTTTCTAAGGAATTCCTTAATTATTTTTGTCCAATTGAGTTTTTTTAGGGCATACTACTTCAATTTAATCATTTAATTTGTTATTTCATTGTTGCAGGTTTGAACTATGCATTTTTGGATTAAGTATTTTCTAGTTTGAAAATAAAAAACAAAGATCAAATTTTAAAGGATCTATTCGCCTTTTTTATCTTCCAAGTATTAGAATTCATTCCAATCCAATCACTACAATAATTTGTTTCCTTGTAATCATGCATTCCAAAGGAAAAGAGTAATATATTCTTTTCATACTCATTCCCATTTCAAATTTCCAAATAGATATTTCAAATACATTGCAAACCTAGTTTTCCAACGAAGACAATATCATCTTAACAAAAGTAAATAACTTCTATTGACTTGTTTCAACCACAATGCAATAAGAAATGTGTTTCAACACATGGCAACAACATGCTTCCACAACACAAAGGTGATCTTCAAACATGCACATTTCATATTAAAACACAAATCTAAAGCAAAACATTGGTTTTAGAACCACCGAAAGACAACAAATGAAATTCGGCTTCTTCATGTAAGCCAAAGGAGCAAGAAACTATGGGGGATGCTACTTATGCCTCCTAAAGGGGAATGAGAATCACCACCTAAGAAAAAACCACAAAAATATAACATTTCAAATTCCTTACATGCCCTTATGCCTCCCCTAAGTACTGTTTATTCCTCACATTTCTTTATGCCTCTCCAGCCTCTTATGGCACCCCATAATGAGTAAAGAAATGCAAGCTATTTCTTTGTAAGGTGGAACCCAAATCCCAATTCCATCCACACTTATACCTCCTCAAAAACAGTTATGCCTCCCACAAAATAAATCCCATAGCCTTCTCCTACACCATTCCCTGGACATCTACCCAACATCCCACAAACAATAACAAACATACAAGCATTTACATATTCATAAAAGGGAAAAGAAGAGCATTTCCAAGAGCCAAGCTCTTACCTCTCCATGATGGAGTTTGTTCCAAGTTCAAAACAACAAGATTTCTAATGCAAAATAGTCTAAGAGATCAACAATCTACAAGCATGCAACAATCTCCAATCTTCTCCAAAAGCAAGCTCTCTAGAAAACCCCAAAATAATTCTCCCAAAATGAAGTGATAAAAGTGGAGCAACCCAAAACCAAGCTAAAGAATTCCAATTTATAGAAGAGATAAGGGAAGAGGATGAGGTGGATCCAAGTGGGATGCCACATCACATATCCTTAACTCCAAGCACAAAAGTCAACTTCATTCTCTAATGCATAATCAATAGGTGGGTGAATAATATGACAATTTTACTTACACAATCAAACAAGCCCACATCCCATAAGGACTGAAATTGAAACATGTAAAAAAGTGCAATTTAAACTTACAATTTGACTTACACAAATGTATTATAAAATTCTAAAATTAACCCTCCAACCATAGGTATAGATGGTAAATGAATTTAAGAGATATGGGACAAGTTTAACTTGTCCCACAAGCCTAAAAATTAGCCTTCAAGGAAAAATTCAATTTCCAGAAGATGAAGTGTTTCACACTTAAAATTTAACTTACACATCACTTACACATCTCTTACAACACTTTAATTCAAGGCCAACAACTCTATTAATTACTTTCTTATGACATATTTTAATTAATTAACTTAACAACATGATTACTCACCATATTACAAACCATTTAATGAATAATGAAAGGGTCAATGCACCACAAAATAAACACATGCAAACATAAATAAAGGAACCAATAAATAAATACACCTACCCTTTGGTCACATTTAAAGGTGATCCCCCCATGGGAATCCCGAACACACACAAACACGCACAAACAAATACTAGTTGTCATGGTGACCTTGTTGAATTCATCTAGAATTCCAATGTGGTTGGTATCCAATCCCCTTATGTGTGTTGTGTTATTTTAACCTGCGTAGCAAAAATAACTCCTTCGGCCTCATGGCTGCATTAAAATATCCAAATGAATATAATATACTTTCAAAGTTATCAATATATATGAATCATAACAATCATCAATTCAATCAACAACGTCACTTAAAATTTCATCAACAACTATATCATCATCAATTTTAATTCAATTTTCATTTTCTAGGTCTACTCAAAATATCCAAATATCACATGTCCAAACAACATCTATAATGTAACCATGTTAGACAATATATCAACATCAATATATAAAATATCTCTAATAATCATCATGCATCATATATGAATCAGAGTCAGCAATAATCCATGCTCTAACATCTAATCATCATACTAAATCAAAACTATAACAATTTTCATGGTATATTCAATGTTGTCATATTCGGTATCAAAAGGTGTCAAAGGAAAGTGGGCACTAAAGGTGGTCATAACCACATATCTCCGTCTGCTAAAATCATCTGCAACCAAATTCTCCTTTACTTTCACATGCTATATCTCCATATCATACTCACAAAGCAACTCCATCCAGCTCCCATTGGTGAGCATTGAGATTGGCCTACATGAAGATGTGGAAAAGACTCAAATGATCTATCTTGAGTGAAAATCTCCAACCAAGCGAGTAAAGTACCTCCATAAAACCAAAGTATGCACAACTTTTCCCACAAGCTCAAGCTCATGAGTCGGATAAATAAGCTCATAATATTTGAATTTTGACACCAAAAAGCTACTACTCTTTCCTCCCGCATCAACACACCTCTAAGGCCTACTATAGAAGCATCCATGCAAACAAAAAAATCACCCCAGAGTGGATCGACATTGCAAGAATAGATGATGTAGTGAGAAATTCCTTCGATTTCCTTAAGGCACCTGCTCGCACTTGTCCGACCAAACAAACTTTTTCCTTTCCATTGAAGGGAAGTGATGGGGTACACAATTCAAGAGAAATCCTGAACAAATCTCCTGTAGTAACCTACTAATCCCATGAAGTTGCATACCTTAGTCAAAGTAGTGGGTGTTGGCCAATCCATGATAGCTCTAAACTTTGAAGGATTGACCCAAATACTATACCTACACCTCTGCTAAAGAATGCACACTTCTCTAAGTTCCCATAAATCTACTACTCCTAGAGACACTGAAGAACCTGGTGAAGGTGCCCCTCATGTTCCTCATTCATACATGAGTAAATAAAAATTTCATCTAGGAAGATGAGCATGAAGTAATCTAAGAAGGTCCTAAATACCCCATTCATCAAACTCATAAACATTGTAGGTGAATTCATCAAATCAAAAGGTACCACTGTGAACTCATAGTGGCCATATCTCATATGAAAGGTGGTCTTATGAATGTTCACCTAAAAATATTCACTGATGGTAGCTTGACTTAAGGTCTATCTTAGAGAAAGTTATGGCTCCTTCATATGATCAAACAAATCATCAATGCGCGGAAGGGGATAATGATTCTTTGAATGTTACTTTGTTCGATTATTGGTGATTAGTACACAACCGCAAGGATCCATCCTTCCTATTTACAAAGATCACCAGAGCACCCCAATGGGATACACAAGGAAGAATTATGCCTTTCTCAAAGAAGGCCCTCAAGCTTACAACTTGAGCTCGCAGAGCTCAGCGGTAGTCATCTGATAAGGTGCTTGTGAGATAGGCTCTGCTCTCGAACCGCAGATCCATATGAAAATATATCTAACATGTGCACGGTAAACTTGGTAGATCCCTTGGAAAGACATCAGAAAACTCTCTCAAAATGGGATGGTCATGTAGTGATGGTCCACTAGACACATCCTCTAGATCATTCACTAATTATCACAACAAACATCTTATAACCTGTCACACACACCTTGCTTAGGCTGCTTAGTGGAGATGGTGAGAATAGAAATGGTTCTCCCGATCATCGCTATCACACGCCTCAACTCCTAGATCATCTATACAAGATATGAGCTTGTGGTAATAATCTACTCTAGCTCTGTGTTTAGATAACTAGTCCATGCCTAAGATGACTCCATAGGAGACCAAAGGAAGGATACGAAGATCTAAGGTAGTGGTGAAAGGTCCCAATCCACTACTATATATTAGAGTTCCTTAGCTAAGGAGTCTACAAAGATCTCGGCTCCGAAGCCATCTCAACATCTCAACTATGACCACCGCCTAATCACTTTGCTAGCCCGCATCGCTCTACTAAAGATGGTGCAATAAAAGAATTAGAAGAACTAGAATAAAAAAAATGGAGGTAGGAATACAACCAAAGTTACTTTTAGTTTCAATAACTATACTCTAATTCTCTTTACGGTAGTTCTTGACTGTTGTGTACATCCTATGACTACATCCGATGTCACAAAAAGTAGGCTCTGAGATTTGTGCCTTACCCTTATTATTAGGGTTTTGTGGGCAGTCTCTCAAAAAATTTCTAGTAACACCACAACCAAAACAACAACCTGATCCTTTCCCCTGAGTAGTAGCTATAGTTTTCACCCTAGAGGGGTGTGCTATGGACCTTGATGACCCTACTATGGAATGTTAAGGTCTTTTACTGGAGAGATACTACAAGATTGAGCTCTAGGTGTTTCTTGTGTCCTAATGGGACCCCTAGGAGGAGGCCCCATACTCCGACCCTCTCTGTCATAAAATCTCCATAGAGGTCTCATGTGGTGGGTGAGATTACTATTGCATGTTGTGCTCTAAAATATGACTATGTTGAACCCTATCCACCACAAGGAGGTACTGAACACGTTGATCTATTATCCTACATCTGTTGTATATGGCTCCGGACTCATTCCCTAGCCTCACTAGGTCTCTCCTTGAATCTCCTTTTTCTAGGCCTTCTCAATAGCCTCTGCCAACGTCTGTGGAAAATGGATCCATAATACACCTCCAATGTCTAGATTCAACACCGAATGAACCTATGGATCCGCACCTACTCATCTTGCATGTAATCAAAATACTAGAGTAGATCCGAGAATCTACTCTCATACTCAAACCACTATAAGAGATGCCTTTCGGAGGTCATGAAACTCATCAATCCTCTGCATAATACTAAGCTCCAGAGATAAATATCTTCTCTAAAGTACTCCTCAAAGAGCTCCTAGGTAACTATCTTAGAATCAACATAGAGATTTTGCTTCTCCTTCCTCTACCATATGCTTGCTCCATCCCTCAGGATAGATGGATCGCAACACAATATTTCATGTTGCTAGAATAAGGGAAAAGCTTGAAGCATCCACTCAAGATCACTAACTATCTTAGAATCAACATAGATCTTTTGCTCCTCCGTCCTCTACCATATGCTTGATCCATCCCTCAGGATAGATGGATCGCACACAATATTTCATGTTGCTAGAATAAGGGAAAAGCTTGAAGCATCCACTCAAGATCACCAATCAGGCCTCTTCTAGAAATCGACCTTTGTCACCAGAATAATGAGCTGGCCGTAGCTTTAGGATCTCCCGATATGGTAGTGCATGCAACGGTGGTCTGTAGACCCCTAGTCCTTTCTGTATGCTCACCCCTAAGCCCAAGGCTCCAAGACCTATCTCTATTTCCTAAAACCCAGTCTCCTTGTCCCCTCTTGGTGAATCTTCTTTGACCGAATCCTCAGGGATTTCTCTCCTCTATGCTCCTCACTATGCCAAGGAGATGCATGAGCCTCAATGGATGTCACCCTATCATGTCTACTAAATGTGTTTCTATGGTCTCTCCACATAGAGCAAAATTAACATCCCAAGTGTATATCAAATGCATGGTAGGATCACTGCTACAACATGATCCAAATTATGGCAAGCCTAAGTCTATGTTAAAAAACCCCTCATCCCATGTGATCCTCCTGCATAAACCAAGGCGATAGTTATTTATTCTTTCTAAATTTCATTCAGTTCTTCCATGTTTACTGAGTATGCAATTTCAACAAGGTTGTTCTCTAAATTTGAAGTCTGCTAGGTTTAATATCATATTAAGTTTAGAGTTCATATCTCAAGTTTTCTAGTGTGCCAAAGGGTTCAAGCTTTGAGCCCATGGATCTGATACCAAGTGTGATGCCCACTAAAAATAACCCACTTGAGACCCAAGAACAACCAAGGATTAGTTAGGAAAATTATGGAATAACATTTTTGTTTAAAAGAGTCTACAACCAAGTTCTGAAGACAACAATTTGTCATGCAAGTTTCAATGCCAAAAACTATTAATAGCTTATATTTTTATTAATATGATAATTATAAAAGATCACAAGGTCCAAACTTAGGGTTAGATTAATTAATTAGTTTAAGAGGTTAATTTCTCACTAAACCACCTTCTAACAAGATTAAAAGATTCAATTTGATTTTTCTCAAAATTATTGCAAGCAAAACTTCCGAAAATATTTCCATTTTATAGGAAATTTCCTCACCTTTCTAGTGAGATAAAGAATTTCTCCTTACTCCTAATATTTCTCAAGTTACGGGACAGTGGACCTTGGGAGGAAAATTTTTGCAAGAGTGGGTCTATGGGCACGGGAAGAAAATTTTCCGTTGCGTGGGCCGGCGGAGCGGAGGAGAGATTTTAGCGCATTTTCACTTTTGGAATAAAGCGTGATCTATCTCCGTGTGCTCGTGAGTTCTAAGAGGACACATGTCGGCATTTCTAAATTCAGTGGAAAATCGGGTCGTTGAAGAATTGAAAACAATGATCCTTTTTGGCAGAAAGGCACTATGGAAACAAATGATCCATGCCTCTACCATGCCTAAAGTGCCGCGCATGTCAAGCATTGATTGGTCACGGGAAACGGACTTTCGGGAAACTTAGAGATTTTATACTTTAGGGTTAAAAGTGTAAAGGATTAAAATATCCCGCGCCTCCGACTTCCCTAGACGATGCCACGTGTCAGTTAATGATTGGTTGCGGCCCGTCAGCCGTTAGAGCATTTTAGTAGAATTTGACTTTTGTGAGAAAAAGGTTTAAATAATTAAAAATCTTCATGCCTCTATGGACGTGTCGTTAAGACATATGTCAGCCATCCATTGGATGCGAGATCACTTTAGGAGAATTTAGGGAATTTTTCTAAAAAAAAATTCCGAATCGCTAAGCTAAAAAGGATCTTCTCCTCCACTGACGCCTTGTGATGCCACGTGGCAGCACCTTATTGGTTGCGCACTAGCGAGGTGGTGAAGGAAACTTTGAAAATTTTAACAAATTATTTTAATGGTTAAGTTAACTATTGCGGGCCCACATGGCCACAAAAAACAACCAAAAAGACAAAAGCGGGCGGCGGATCCGCCGGGAAATTTTCCAAAATTTCTTTTTTTATACTTAGGCAATTTTTGACAAAAACAACGGCTTGTGGGTCGGTGGAGCGATGGGGAATTTGTTCCATTGGAATTTTTGACCAAAAAGTGCTAAGGGAATATTCGAGGTCCAACGGTCCGCCAAGGAAACTTTTCTCAATTTTTTTTTACATTTAGGAATTATTTTTGATGCCAAATGAAGAAAAACTTTAGGGGGCCATAAATTTTAATTGGGAGATTGTTTCTAGGAAAATGAGGACTTTTTGGAAACCTCTTCACACCCTCTTTGCACAAAAATCATTAATTTTTCATTTTGTTAATGTTTAAGGGGTCAATTTTACAAAAACAATTTGTAGGCTTTTAAAAGGCAAGTTGGTAAATTTTAACTTATGAAATTTTAATCAATTGATCTTCTTCCTCTCTCAACATGTCAATTAGACATGGAGAATTGTTCTTAGATGGATTTAGTATGGATTTGGGAGGTAAGTTTGTTGGATTAACTCCCGATTAAATAAAAAACCTTGATGATAAAAATGATAGCAAACCAGTTTAAGCCAAATTTTGCTAAGTTTTCTATGAAAATCCTAAAGTTTTTTTGTCCAATTGAATTCATTTAGGCCATACTACTTAAATTTAATCGTTTCATTTGTTATTTCATTGTTTCATCTTTGAATTGTGCATTTTGGATAAAGTATTTGCCGGTTTGAAAATACAAAATAGAGACCAAATTTTAAAGGATATATTTTCAATTTTCATCTTTCAATTATTATAGAATTCATTTCAATTCTAATCTAATAAATTTAATTGATTTAAATCAAACTATTCAAAACCAAAATGTAATTACGATTTCCAATTTTGCACATTTTAAAAGACATAGTTACGTATTTTCCTCACACACATTTCTTCCTTTCAAACAAATATTTCAAATACATTTCAAACTCAGATTTTAAATAGCATTAGTTCCATTGTGGAAAAGAATGCAAATTTTATTCAAAACACAAGATTTCCTTCTTTTGACAACTTCTTTTTTCGTTGATTTTCATAATTCAATATACAAAATACATCTCTTTCTTTCAAGATAGAAAACAGAGTATATCTCTCCTTTAAATTTAAAAATTACAACTTTCATATTCAATACAACATATTTCCATTACAAAACATATACAAGTTCATCCACTTCAAGTGGGAAAGGTTACAATAAGATTACATTCTAACAAGGGACTCATCGAACCTTTTTGTTGTTCTTTGCTCTAGAACAACAACATGTAGATTTATCATTCTCCCAATTTTGATCACAATAAGAGAAGGGAAAGGCAATGCTCTCCACCCAACCAAGACATCCAATGAAAAGGAGAAGCCATCCTTCTTCATTGGCTCTCGAGCGCCAACCACAATGCAATAAAATATGTGTTTCAACTCATGACAACAACAAGCTTCCACAAATAAACATGCAGTTTTCACATTTAAAACATAGTCCAAAACGAATGTAGTTTGCAACCACATTAAAACATAGAAAAAAAACTCATGATTCATAATGTAAGCCAAGTGAGCAAGAAACTATGGAGGATGTTGTTTATGCCTCCCAAAAGGAAAATGGGTATCACCACTGAAAACAAACTACCAATATATATATATATATTTTTCAGATCCTTGACATGCCCTTATGCCTTTGCCCCAAGTACCCCTTATTCCTCACATTTCCTTATGCCTCCCCAACCTCTTATGGCACCCCATAACAAGTAAAGAAATGGAAGATATTTATTTTTAAGGTGGAACCCAGATCCGAACTCCCTCCACACTTATACCCCCTAAAACACTTATGTCTCTAACATAAATACCCCACAGTCATCTCCTACACCATCCCTAGGCATCTACCCAAATAGCCTACACACAAGCTAAAACATTCACAACAATAAAATTTTCACAATTAAAAGAAGAGCATTTCAAGAGCCAAGCTCTTACCTCTCCATAATGGAGTTTGTTCCAAGTTCCAACCAGCAAGCTTTCCAATACAAAACAACCCAAGATCAATGAAACACAGGCCTATAAAAAGTCTACAAACTTTCTCCAAAAGCAAGAGCTCCAAACAACAAAATAATTCACCCCCAAATGAAGTATGCAAAAGTGAAGCAACCAAAAGGGTGTAACCCCAAAACAATAAAATGAATTTGAATATATATAAGGGGGAAGAGAGGAGGATGAGGTGGATATTTGTAGGATGCCACATCACACATCCTCAAATCCAACTCACAAGTCAACTTCAATCTCCAAGACACAATAAATAAGTAGGTGAATAATATGACAATCTTACTTGCACACTCAAATCAAGCACATATCCCAAAGGACTGAAATTAATTTCAAGCAAGAAGTGCAATTAAAACATTCACCTAGACTTACGAAATGCATAATGAAGGCTAGGTTGAAACTCTCCAACCGTAGGTAAGGTTGACATGAAAATTTAAGAGGTATGTGACAAGTTTAACTTGTCCTAGCACAAGCCTCCAAAATCAGTCTCTAAGGACAATTTTGAATTCCAAAGAAGATGAAGTGTTTTATAATCCAAATTTTACTTACATATCTCTTACACATCACTTACACATTACTTACACATATCTTACAACATTTAGTACAATAGTCAGCCTCTCCAATAATTACTTTCATGTGTCCCAATTCGATTAATTTATTTTAACAATATGATTACTCACATTATATACCACAACTTATTTTAATAAAAGGGATAAACACATCACTTAGTAAACACATACAAACATCAATAAAAATGAACTAAATAAATAAATACACATAACCCTTAGTCACTTTTAAAGGTGACCCCCATGGAAATCCCTAACACAATCAAACACACAAACAAATACGAGTTACCATGGTGACCTTGTTGAATTCATCTATAATTCCAATGTGATTGGCCTCCAATCCCCGATGTTTGTTGTGATATTTTAAACCTGCAAAATACAAATACCTCCTTCAACCTCATGGCCATGTTAGAACATCCAAATGAATATAAATTTAATTTTAAGATTATCTAGATATATGAATCACAACAACATCCAAGTAACCAACAAGATCATTTTCAATTTTACTCAACAAATATATCATCATCAAATAATTTCCATTTCGAGGTTAACCCACAATATCCAAATATCACATGTCTGAACAACATCCATAATATAACCATGTCAAATAGCATATCATCATCAATATATAAAAATGGCTCTAATAAACATCATTTATCATAACTGAATCAAGGTTAACAATAATCCATGATCTAACATCTAACATCATACTATAATAAAGTCCATAATCATATCTATAATATAATCGGTAGTATCATAATCAATATTAAAAGGTGTCAAAGGGAAGTGGGCACTACGATTACATCCAACCTCCTTCAACTTTCCATTTAGCCAATAGTATCATTATTTTAAATTTGTTTATCTTATTTCCCTTTGAAAATATATTACAATGATTTAGTATATCTAATTATTATTATGATTATTTTGTATATTCTTTTTAGTATTTATATTCTTGCATAGTATACATTTACACCTTATTTAGACTGATTAGTTATTTCCCATTCTATTTCGTATGACAATCAATGAGATTGAACAACAACAATTACATTGTTATCCTAACAAATAATCCTCCGAGAGGATCTCGTCATGATTTGATAACCCTCAAGGATGCATACAAAAAGTTTACGTGGGGAGGGGCACTACATTGTGGCAAATTATATGATGGAGAATATGCACCACTTGAGAGGGGATAGTTGATTGTTAAAGTATCCTTCAAATATTTTCACATACACAAGTATATTTTCAGCATGTGGAAAATTTCATTAGAAATATTTTGAAATGCATAATCTAAACATAAAATAGGCAAGTTAGAGAATCAGAAATAATGATTACTTCACCATTTAGATTGAACATATCAAAATGTAATAAAAAAGAAAATTTTATATTCCATCTTGATCAAATAATGTTTTCAAGAAATAAATTATAATATTCTATTATTCTAATGTAAATTTATTCTATTTATAAAATCTAATATAGTCGTTCCATGGAAGGGGGCTACTGTAATTTTATTTAAGGTTACTACTTAAATAGCTTGAGAGAAATTCCCAACAAATTAATCCCCTGAAAATAATCATACACCTACTTCTTTCATGGAGTATTAATACCTTAATTTTTTCGCAATGGGAAAATTCATGAACCCTAACACAAACCCTCAATAGTGCACGAATCCAAAATAGATAACAAGTAAAAATAGATTTTTCAAGTCAATTCCCTCTAACGAAGAAATGTATTTCATAGGGCTACACTATCCCTTGAGGTATATCCCTTTATTTTCAAAGGACAATGTTTCCTTCCTTGGAGATCTTTGCCAATGTTGTGGGGGTGGAGACGTCTAGAAATTTTTATTTTCTATTCAACTAATATAAATCCTCTCATAACAGTTTCTTAATTGGGAGCAGGCACTAAGTCCATTTCATTGGTAATCCTAAGAGTTACTGACGAGGTGAAAGTAAGGACTCGGGAAGCACTTGTGCACTGAGGATCCAAAGGAGAAAATGAATTCTCTTGGATTGACCTTTCTTTCAAAGGTAATAGGGAAAATGAGGAGGTACCGAACAAGGTCCCTCTATGAACAAAGGAAATGGTGACAAAACAAACATGAATCCTAACCCAAAGGCATAGAGGCTCCACTAATGAAGGCGAAATACTAAAAGAAATATTGGGAATCACGAGATAGAAGTATGCAACTTCATGGGAGGGATCTCCTTTTAGTTAGGGGAAGAAGAGCAATGAGGAAAAGAGGATAGGGAATGGAGGTTCCTCTAAATCATTTTCTCTAGTTATCTAGAACC
The DNA here is from genome assembly GCA_018340775.1 of Taxus wallichiana var. yunnanensis. Taxonomy (NCBI): domain Eukaryota; kingdom Viridiplantae; phylum Streptophyta; class Pinopsida; order Cupressales; family Taxaceae; genus Taxus; species Taxus wallichiana. The sequence continues at coordinate 844,780,851 of CM031242.1, read as the reverse complement.
AAAAATATAATACAAGACATGTTGAAAATGTGCTAATACAAGCCTAGAAAACTCTAGTACTAAAAATTGAGGAGGATCTATTGTAAATAGTGCTAAACGAGGACGTGAATCTAGTACAACTTGGCCTCATTTGTAGATTGCAAAAACTCTAGCCGAAGCCGCTTGTCATGCCCACATTTTCTAGCCTTAGTTATTTGCAAAATTCTTAACCTTTGTAGTTATGTTTTGAAAGGGATTATGTCATATTGTGGAAATTATGTTATTTGGTCTTCATTGACATGTATGGTGATTTAGGTGAGTAGCACCAATTTAGCTCGGATTCGTATGTTTCACATTTCATTTGATGTTGTGGATATTAACATATTGTTATGTTATTTGGGCCTAATTTATATATGATGGATACATAGTTTAGTCACACGTCTTGAAGATATAGATTATTTTATTATTGATGAGAACAAATGATAGCATTAGCATATAAATTACAATGGCTAACACATGTTGAATTTGTGTGAGATTGTGCATGTCTCTCATTTACGATTCCATGTTGATGTTGTGATATCAAAGATTGCATTTTTAGACTTGGTCATTTACTTGAGTAGTTGATTTACACTTGTATAATTGGGTAGATACATATAATGTGTGCATTTAGTGTATAGGTTACATGGCACATGAGATTATGGGTTTCAGGATGGCTATACAAATTGTGCCCAAGTGGCCTGACAGGCTAAGTCTTATCCATGTTAGCTATATGAGGCCTTTTTGTTTGTTTGAATTATTTTGGTAGCATGAGTGACCCTTATTTGTAATGTTGGACTTCATGCAAAAATTAGTTGTGTTTAGGATGTGTTATTTTGTTAAGTAAACTAGGTTGGGGGACGTAATGGTCCCCACTTTCATTAAATTTTTATTTGTGTATGTGTGTGTTAGTTAGAGAGGATTGAGGTCACATGTGCACCCTTGAGTGGGCCCCACATCCTCTACACTTGTGCCCAAATGTGCCAAACCCGAAATTGGGCTATTTGTGTCATTTTAAGTGACCCCTTTTAGTTTTGGGAGTTCACTTAGCATGAAAATAGGCCCTTGGACCCTACCTATTAGGTAGGGGTGCTTAATTTCAAGGTATAGAGGGATTTTCCCTCCCATTTAGCCTATCTTTTGTCACCATCCATGTAAGATGGATTGGAATGTGTGTGTTGTAAAAAGTTGCACAAACTTGTCTCATTTTATTTTTAGGAAATTTGGGAGAAGGGTATTTAAAAGTGCATTTATCTTTTCTTCTTTTTATTTTGGGAATCTTGATGAGAGGGAAGAGAGGGGTGACACATATCACCCCCTCATTTGTGAGGAAATTTTATTTTATTTCTTCAAATACTCCCTCATGTGGGAGAAAGAGGATTTTTTTTTTTGCTATTACTTAGTGATTGGTGGCTTTTGAAGTTAGATTTTTATTTGACAAGGGATTGAGAAAATATTAGAGTTTCGAGAGCTTGTAGAGGTAGGCTCTTTGATCTTATGTTATGTTATTTGGCATGTTAGATTTAGTTTTGCTTATGGTTGAAGTATTTTTTTGTTGCATGTGTTGAATGGTTTACTTGTTGGGTTATTTGTTATTTTCTCCATCCATCATATGGCTTGATGGATTTTGGAGTTTTATTGGGGAAGAGGGAGGGATTTTCCCTCTTAAACCTCATGGCTTGATGGGAAAGCCATGTTGGTTCTTTATTCCCCTCATATGGTTTGAACCTCCCCTTCCCCATCCTTAGTGAGGAAACCCAATGTGTTTGAAAATACACCCAAGGAGATTTTTAGGTGAATGGGTGAAACAATAAGGAAGGATTGTTGTCTTAAAGGGATAAGGAGGTTTTATGAATAATATTTTAAGTGTCACTATTACAAGGGGGTGTTTTGAGACAATAATAGAGACAATACTTCACCAAATTGTCTATAAAAGAGACAATAAAAAAGTTGTATATTGTCTCTATTATTGTCTCAAAGAAGGTGTCTTTAATATTGTCTCTAATTATTGTCTTTGCAGACAATATAGATTGATACATATTTTGTCTCTTGAAAGACAATATCATTTTTGTCTATCTAGTGAAAATATAATTAATGTCTCCCTAGAGAAATTATAAAATACTAATTTTGGTATCTCTAGAGACAATACTAATTTCAATTTTTATTGTCTCTCTAGAGATGATACGAATTTAATGAATGAAAAATTTGAATTTCAAGAATTAATAATAACCAAATATCGTATAGTGTAATCGATTTCGGTACATATCGCCTATGATGTCGGAGTGGAAAGGTAATTAATATTATAAATTAAAACAATTTGATTTGAATTTTGTGCCCAACAAATGGGTTCACAAACATTTTATTAATATCAAATACGATAAAATACAAAAGGGTGTCTAAATGTCATTAACCCTTTAAATATAATGATAAAATACAAAAGGGTGCCTAAATGCCATTAACCTTTCAATATAATATGAACACCTTCTCTCCACCACTAGCTTCAAGTGATGCGTCTACTTCCCTAGTGCTAATTTGAAGTGATTTTTCTTAACTTTTATTTTGAGAAATGGCTTCTCTACTAGGAATATTTCATCTTCATGTTCTTCACTTTGATTTCCATAATTTCGATACAATTCTCTACTATCGATATCAGGTGAAGATGGATTAGATTATGAGATATTAAGAAGACATATTTTACTTGAATTTTGCCAAAAGTATTCATAAAATACATTTAAACTAGGAAAATAAATAAAACCATGCATAAAACTTACATTTTACTAGACCGTCACACCAATTTTATAGGGAAAATAAAACAAAAACTTATTTGAATCATCCATAATTTAGGAAATAAATAAAACCACATTATTGGGAAAATGATAACTAAATAGCAAAAAAGAGTAAATTTCCAAAATAAATTTGGATGGGCTTCTTATGACTTGTGTCACTATCAAGTGATTCCATGTGTAAAATGTAGGGTTTTTGAAGGATCAACATCTCTGACACACTCTTACAATCATCTACTTATACATTTGAAAAAGATCAAAACTATTAGAACTCACCTTCCAAAACCACCCTGGGATTGCAAATAAAACCCACACTCCAATGTAGGCTGCAATAAATAGGATCAAATATGTACACCGCATGAAAATATCCTCTGAAATTAAAACTATAAAATGTTTTCTCAAAATAAAATGCAAATATATAAATACCTGTAATTTATAGGTATGAAAATATAATCTTTCTCAAACAAGTTCACTCTTTGAGTCTGTTTTTTACATGCTAAAAAGCATGACTATTAACTACTTCAATATCATGAGCCTTATCTAAATCAGCTATCTTACGGGGAAAAAAAACTTGTTAAAGAAGTGACATTATTCTCTCTTTTTATCATAAATTATAGTTTGGAAATACCTGCAAAATAAAAAATAGACAGTGTTGGTTTTACAAGAACCGCATGAAGGCAATTGAGTTAAACCTTGAATATAAATCGATGATACATTATTATTCATCCTATCTTAAATCAAACATCACACGATTCCAGACACATTCAAATTATTATTAGATTTGAACATTGACCAAGGTATTAAAACAATAAAGTATAAACAAGGAACACATATAAATAACGCATGCCCAAATAGTGATTTACAAAATATATACACCCATATTACTCTTATTTTATGCACATCCTTCTCATATAAACTATTATGTTTTCTTCACCAAGGTAGCCCCTGCAATCTCCTTTCTATTTTCTACTTTATATTGCTAATATCTCAATTGTATAATTATCCTAGAGCTTGAATCTCAAACTTTGGATAATTTTTGTCATTTTACATGAACAGATTAATAAAAACAATATTCTAATGTTTTAAACAATCAATACCATAGATGTGTTATGATTCCCATTAAGATTAAGTATGAAAAACTCTAAGACCCATTGCAGAAATAAATACAGCCAACTTGGTAAAAAGGTTAGATTTTCCAAAGCTCTCTTTATGCATAGCCAGTGTAGAACTTTATAAGACTTATAAAAAATGGTATTAAAAATCAAAGCATGAGATTGTTCTTAAATTTCATAGGGCCCTACTCTATTATTTCTTTATCAACATAAACATCAAATAAAAAGAAGCATACCAAAACATCTAGTGAAAAAAAAAAAGTTCACTTACTTGATATAAAAATCAATTAAAGTGTCATTAATGAAAATTTCTGGTTGTAAAAGCACAATGTCCCTCCCACAAATGGTAACAGCATCTGGATCTCCTTTAGGAAAAAAATTCCTGAAACTTGCAACAATAATTATTAGCACATGGGTGCAAAAATAAGCTATTTTTAGAACATAGTAGTTTGGCATGGATGTACAATCAAAAAATACTTTGATCATTTAGTATTCACAAGCCGAAAGTAGTAAGACAAATGAGGAAACAATTTTCTATACATTTCTTAAACATTTGACTATTAGTAGTTTGATCTCAATTCCAAGAACATAGTACCCTAATGAGAGTAGTAAAAATTGACAAGCAAATGATATGCAAAATCGATAAAAGAAAAACTAAAAATTCATTTAAACATAATATTCAAAAGAATAACAAAGGTCTACTTAAGAAAATAATCATGAAAGGAAGAACAATTTCCTTGCATTAATTTCTTAATGCTACGAAATAGTATGGCATTTGTCACACCTTAGAAACATGAAATTTATAAAGAGGAAACTCCATTAAGACTATTGCTCCAACTTAGCGGTGAGAACACTAATGTGTAACAAGACTAGATGATTTTTTTACTTAGGAATAACCATCTCAAGATTGTATAAAAACAACATGTGAGTACTTTGTCAAAATAAACCATCATTTACCCTTCAGAAATTTCATTATGTCTAAATATGAATTAATTTCCTTAATTATGCACATTTATGATAGGTTAGCACATGTATGATGGGTCATAAGGATATTTTTGAGTGGAAAGAAGACATTATGTCAAAATCCATAGTAGGGTCACTGCCTTGGAGGAGTCCAAATTTCAAGGTCTAGACTATAAACATTGCTTACAAAGATATAGGTGCAAAAGATCTATGATTTTTATCACCAATTCTTCCCTAAGGTTTTATATCAACATATTTTTTCCAAAGATTTAAAACATGTAATTGTCTAGTCTAGAGGGAGAGAGCTCATCTAAGGTTTACTATGATACATTCTTATACGCTTTCCTTGTGTAGTTCGCACCAAGAGAGACAACAGTGAAAAGCTATAAAATTTGTAACCACCAATTCTAACTAAGGTTTTATATCGATAGTTTTCATCCAAAAATTTTATCATGTGTATTGTGTGGTCGTGAGAAAAGAGAACTCTTATATGGTTTGGGAAGATACATTCTTAAATGTTGTCCTTACATTCTTAAAGGTTATCCTTCCCTAGATTATGCATCATAGCCATACATATTTTAGTATTTTCTAAGACTAAGGTTTTGTATGAAACATCCTTTAAGGTTGTACCTTCCCAAATTGTGCATGACAACCATATTATTGCATCTAATTTCATATTGCTGTTATGTGCTTTCATATTTTAAGCGCTCACCAATCGTGGGTATTTTACTAAATGTCCGCCCCTAGAATGCAACTATTGCTACAAATTTAAAACAACAAAGCACCCAAGAAGGTTAGGTGCTCATCTCAAAGGTAATAAAACTCAAGTTCCCTTAATTTTTTTATTGAACATGAAATTTATTCTCGGTTACAAATAAATGTTAACAAAAGTAGACTTAACCTACTAGGGAAGAAATCTAGATCTTGGAGTCCACAACATTTGTGATGACAACTATAAATTGCATGTCTAATTTTTCTAGAGCCAAATTCACTCTGCAGAAACTTCATCAGACATGCATATTCCGAGAAGTAGTTGCAATGCATATTTCAAAAACTTGCAGCATCAGTCAAAGGTAGACATTTCAGTGAATGATATGCCAACATGCCTCAAAATGTAAATCACATTTGGGAAGTTGTTCGAGTTAATTTTCCCTTAGCACCAAACTATTATAATTACAATGTTTAGAGAGTTCAATACTCGAGAATCGTATAGAAATGATAGGATATACTGAAATAAACAAACATATATTTTCCTATTTAACTCCCAAAAATATAAAAAAATCCATGGTTGAATTGCATGAAAAAAATTCTTTGAGTGGAAAACTCTTTCGAGGAGAAGAAGGTTAAGGTTTCTTGCACTAAGTTTGTTGCGACATGCATTGATCGATGGGATCACCTACAAAATGAAAGACAAAGGAATGGAAAGGGAAAGATATAAAATATAATAAAATGGTAAAGAAGCTAAATAAAAACTTTCTTCCCCGTAGATTATGCTCGAGACACTCTTTCAAAGGTTTTAAAACCTAAGATAGAAGGATCTCATCAATAAGGAGTATACTAATGAATTTTATAAGTTGTCAATCGTGGTTGCATAGGAGAGTCTAAAGAACAAAAGGCTACACAATATTATATAAATGGATTAAGTTACACCACACAAGATGAGCTTAGTATGCTCTGGATCCATATCCCGGATGATGCTTATCAACTCACATTAAGGGAATAAGAAAAGAACAAGAGGAATAATTTTAGAAGAGGTGTGAAAAGAGGGCAATCATCATGTGTAATGAAAGGCAAGGGTAGATTTGAATCTACAAAAGGTGAATTTCTCTAATGCGAGAAAGGTATGAAGTTTCTTGTCAAAGCCGTGGTAACTACCAAAGTGGTAGGGGTTTCAAAGGGGAATATTTTATAATGGAGGATGCGGATGGAATCCCCCAAAGGTAATATACATGTTACAAATGTGGTGAAGAGGGTCACAGAGCCTTTGAGTGTCTTCACTATCCTACGCAATATAGATGGAAATGAGAACAAACACTAGTAAGTCTTGTTGAAACTAAAGAGGAAGATGAAATGGAGGTTGCTGAAGATTTAGGTGAAACCCTAATGATAAGGAGGATGATAATTTTCTAAAGGAAAGATAAAGAACATGATGTTTTTGGTGCTGATTCGTGGTTGTAAAAAAAATATTTCAAACAAGATGCACCTCCGGAGAAAAGGTATGTAAAATTATTATTGATGGTGGTAGTTGTGAAAATATTTTTTTGAGTGTGATGGTTGATAAAATCAATCTAAAGTGTGAGACACACCCATATTCCTATTGTATATCATGGTTAAGAAAGGGGATGACATAACCATAGATAAAATATGCCTTATAAATTTTTTCGATTGGGAATACCTACAAGGATGAGGTATGGTAATCCTAATGGATGCATTCCATGTATTCTTGGGGAGGCCATGGCAATACAATAGGAAGGCTACACATGATGGAGGAAAAATACATATACCTTTTGGAAGGATGGTGTAAAGGTGGTCTTGTTACCCTTCAAGGAAGAAGACAAGTGTGAGGGCTTATTGGCTACAAAAGAGTTTTTTTCGAAATGGAAGAAGTTGTTTGGTGTTATGCAATGATGTCAAAGGATGTCAAAATAGAGGAATTTAATATAATTGTTGTGGAAAAGGTATTAAAAGAATACAAAGATGTCATACCAGATGAGTTACCACAAGGGTTACCTCACGAAGAGAGATATTCAACACCATATTGATTTGATCCCAGGATCGACCCTTCCAAACCAAGAAGCCTATCATATGAGTCCAAAACAAAGTGATGAATTGAACAAACAAGTGACATATCTAATACAGAAAGGATTAGTGAGAGAAAGCATGAGTCCATGTGCAACCCCAGCTCTATTGACTCCAAAAAAATATGGAGACTAGAGAATGTGTGTAGACAATAGGGCCATAAATAAGATCACAATTAAGTATCATTTCCCAATTCCAAGATTGGAAGATAGGATGGATGTGCTAGCTGGAGCTCAATATTTTAGAAAGATTGACCTGTGGAGGGGGTACTACTAGATCTAGATCCATGACGGTGGTGAATGGAAAATGGATTTAAAAAAAAAAAAAAAAGGGTTGCGAGTGGATGGTGATGCCATTTGGGATATCTAATACACCCAAGTACATTCATGACGTTGATGAGAAAAGTACTTTAAGAGTACAATGGTAAGTTTTTTGTTGTCTATTTTGATGATATTTTGATATTCATTAAGATAGTTGAAGAACACTTGTTACATATGAAATTGGTGTTAGAGTTGTTACTTAAAGAGAGTCTATATGCAAAATTATAGAAGTGTAGATTTCTTCAAAGAGTTTGGGTTTTTATGGGGTTTGTGATATCGAGGATGAAGTGAGGATGGATGAGGAAAAAGTAAAGGTAATTTTGGAATGGCCTATTCCATGGAATGTGACAGACGTTTGTAGTTTTGATGGATTCAAAACATTTTATAAGAAGTTCATCAAGAATTTCAATATCATTGCTGCACAAATAACAAAGTTTACAAAAGGAAGGGAGTATGTATGGAAAAGGAAGCAATAGATAGTTTTGAATTTTTGAAGAAGAATGTGTCAAAGAACCTATTTTTGCATTGCCATATTTTAGAAATGTCTTCGAGGTTGACTATGATTCCTCACATGTTGGGATTGGAGTTATCTTGAGTCAAGAAGGATGACCTATTACATTCTTCGGTGAAAATATAAATGAATCCACGAGGAAATATTCTACTTATGATGTGGACTTTTATGCTATTATTTAGGCATTAAGGAAGTGGAAACATTACTTGGTAGGAAAGGAATTTGTACTCTTCACTGACCATTAGTCATTGAGGTATGTAAAGACACAAAAGAAACTAAATAGTTCGAATACAAAATGGGTTTCATTTTTTTAAGAATATACTCTTGTCTTAGAGCATAATTTGAGTAAGTAGAATAAAGTTGTTGATGCCTTGAGTTAGTGTGTAGCACTTTTTACAACAATGGAAAATGAAGTAGCATGTTTTGAGGCAGTTAAGGAATTGTATGAAGGTGATTCAATTTTGTGATGTTCTAACCCAACTTAAGGATCCTGTAGTAGGTAGTGGTTCTTATGATTATTTGATGTAAGATGGTTATTAGATCATGGGGAAAAAATTGTGCATCCTTGTTGGTTCCATGAGAGAAAATATTATAAGAGAGTTGTATAGTGGGGGGTGGTGGACACTTTGGTATAAGTAAGACAATATCTCTTGTTGTAGAAAAGTATTATTAGCCAAAGTTAAAAAGGGACATAAATAGAATTGTAGCAAGATGTAGAGTGTGCCAAATGGATAAGGGCCATACATAGAATATTAGGTTGTATATGCCATTACCTATCCCTACAGGGCCATGGGTTGATTTGAGTATGGATTTCATGTTAGGAATTCCTAACACATAGTGAGGGAATGATTCTATATTTGTTTTGGTTGATAGATTCTCTAAGATGGCACATTTCATTTCTTGTAAAACAACTAATGATGCTTCTAGAGTTGTAGATTTGTTTTTTTCAAAATGGTTAGATTGCATGGAGTTCCAAGAATGATCACTTCAGATTGGGACACAAAGTTTTTAGTCAATTTTGGAAGAATTTGTGGAGGAAAATGGGGACACAAATACATTTTAGTATTTTATATCACCCACAGACTAATGGGCAAACAAAAGTAGTGAAAAAAATCTTGGGAAATATCCTACGTTGCATAGTTGGAGAAAAGCCAAAAAAATGGGACCTAGCTTTACCACAAGCTGAGATTACATATAATATCTCGCTAAACAGTCAACAGGTAGGTCTCCTTTCCAGATTGTATATGGTACAAATCCTAAGGGGTCATAGATTTGATTGTGCTACCTATTGAAGATAAAACTAGTGATGATGTAGAAGAATTTGTAGAACACATTCTATAGCTACAGGATGAAGTGAGGTAAAAGCTAAAAGTGATTAATGCACAATATAAAGTAGTTGTAGATGCTAGTAGGATATTAAGTGTATTCAAAGAAGGAGATATGGTGATGGTTCATCTTAGAAAAGGAATTTTTTTATAATGGAACATATAATAATTTCAATTATAAGAATTGTTATCACCGAATCACCGCACCCACTGGATGTTGATCAGATTTCTCGTTTGATCACTCTAAGCATCCAAAGTGATTGATAACATGGGTACTATCTCCAAGTTGTGGACTTGCTGAGATAGACCTCCAGAAAAGCATTCTTGCTCCTAAACTACCCGCCACAATCTACTCTAATGCAGAGAAACTAGCTATTCTAACCTAAAATTCCAAGGGACCAGAGAGAGAGAATGCATAAAATGAAAGCCTACACTAAAGCGGTGATACACCAGAAAAAGAGGGTGTGAGAGTAATCTCCAAATGTGTGAAATACAGAGGCAAAGTGCACACTAGAAGAGGTGATGACAGGTCACCATAATCCAAAGAAATGCATTCACAAAGAATATTCCAAGCACACACAATAATAATGAATTCCTGCAAGAACATAATAAATAGACACAATATACTTGTAGAAAGATTAAAGGGGCAAGAAGAATGCAAGGAAACACAACAGGGGAAGATATATCCACAAACTGATATTTTATTGCTTCATGATATGCACAGTTCAATCTATTACAAGATAAGGGCCTGATCACCATGCAAGGAGTCCACTACAAGGGCCTCGCAACACACTGCGGCTTCACAAAGCAATTTTGGTCCCCTTTGTTACCCAAAACTCTCTCCCTTTCTACAATAACCCCAACACTCCAATTTATAGAAAAAATGAGAAGGAGAAGAGGAGAAAGTGGAAATCCCGAAATCTGTCCTTCAACCACTTAAGAGGCATTAAATTGAGTGGAATGGGTATACATTACTTGCAAAATTTGGCTCCCCATACTGTCCCATGTGCTGCAAAGAGAAAGAATGATGACCATGCCTCTTAAATGCACTCCCAGCTACCAAATAAAACACTTTTGAAACCCGGCCACGTTTTCTTAAAAATCTCAATCAGTTTCTGATCAAATCCAGAATTTCTTGATTTCTGTGCATCGGGCTCGGAAACACGATTCCAACGGTACCAATTTTGTGTGATTTCGTTGAGAAATGCAAAAGTTATGGCCTTCGAGACAGTGCTATTTTGGGCCTCTACGTTTTCTGTCATTTGACGGGAAAGAGCATCTACTGACTGGAGCCGAACACATTTCCTTTATTTAAATATATCTATCCTCATTAAAATTAAGAAATCCAGTTTTGTGGCGTAGAGGACGTCGTGCTCGTTCCAGAAAGTCCAATTTTATCAAAATCGGAGCTCGGAGTCAAAAGTTATGGCCGTTTGAAGTTCCACGGGTCAAATGTTGACTTTTCTCCTCTGCCTTCGGCCATTTCGGCTTTTCACGTCCCGCGTCCCTTTGTCCTATTTGGTTTTGGTGCTGAAATTTCCCATTTATGCCGATCCAAAGGAACTATTCATACTTTTGGCCCGCGCGTCCCATTTGCTTTTTAAGGGTGCCCAGACAATTCGCCCGGTTCACGTTCGCGCCTTTTCTCCCAAGCTGTCCGGGACAAAAGTTCTTATTTCGCCGGTTAGACTTTTTCAGACCCGCGGTCCCTACCTTTTTCGGGCTGCCTTGACTCATTTCGCACATTCTACCGAGCTTTTCATTCGCGTACTTTGTCCCGCTTGTCCCAAAGGCGACCCTCTCGCATTAGTCGATTTTTTTCTCTCTGTTGAACCGAATTTCGCGCCCTCCGCGACTTTTTCAAGTCCCATTTTTTCCTTGCTGCGTTTGAGCTTTTTTTGCTCAATTTCACCCATTCGGCCGGTTTGCGTTTTCTTACATCCCAACGTCCCGAGGCGACCTGAGCGGACTTAGCCAATTTCACGATTTTCTGATCAACCTATTTGCCTTCAAACCCTTTTTTTTTGCATTTTCTCGAGGTAACTTACTTTCTTCCTCTTGGACAGGGGAGTTAGACAAATATGAGGGGACCCTAGAAACATGACTTTTCGCCTGAATCAATATAATTGTTTGTAGATGTTATCAAAATTACCTTGGGGGTGAATTTTGGATAACAAGAATATTGAGGCCATGTAGGATTACTGAGGAAAATGAGTGATAATCCCTTCAAGGTGGAGCTACCAAAACATTGCTAACTCACTAGTTTTTAATGTTTTTGACTTATATAATTTTCCTCATAATGATCAAAATGTTGTGGAGGTGGAATAAATAAACTGGAGCAACAAATGTTGAACAAAAAAAGGAAAGGGTAATGCATGTCTTGGACCAAAAGATAGTCACTACTAGACTTGGGAAATACAAAATGTGTTGGTCCTCAAAATAGTCTAGCCCAAATGCCTTTGAAAATCTACCGATTTACACCTTTTTACTACTTTATTTTTCCTTTGTTGTGCTGAGTTAATCTTTGTTGTCATTTTTAATCTATTCTAGGTCATAGATCACTTATGGGTCCATGGTTTTCTCCTTGTTTCTTTTACTCTCTGAAAGGTTTGTAATTTGGGTCCCCCAGTTCTCTTTTTCTAAAAACTCGAGTTCTCCCATATTTTATGTTGTCCATGGTTGGGATTTTTCTTCCTTGTCATTTATGCCTTAAATACTTGAAGAAAAATTAATGGATGTATCTCTGAGAAACATATTTGAGCCTTATAACATTTCTAAATTCCTGTTCTTGGAGAAATTTTCATTTTCGGGCTCAAATGATCATTTTTTTGTATTTTATAGTTTGACGAGCATTTTTCTTGGTCAAATTTTCATCCTTGCATCAATAGGGAATGTGGCCGCTTTTGGTTAGACGCGACTCAACTGGGTATTTCAAAAATTTCATGAAATGCCTCAACTCAAAATTTGTCCATGTCAAGGAACATTGCTCGTTTGAGGATCTACTTTTTAATTTGGCCACAGAGTAGCACCGGAGGAAATGTGGAGGTTTCGTTGTTTTTCCCAGGACTTAGAAAATTTTTAAGCAGCTAAAAAAAAATGTGGTAAAAATGGGAACACGTGGCGAGCCCGTGCTCATTCGGGCCTCCGCTTTGGGTACCATTTTGAAATTCTGCCATAGAGATAGGAGAGAGGATTCTCTTGGGTCTTCCCATACTTAGTCTTTTTCAAAGGGATTTCGAGAGGTCTAGGATATGTGGAGGAACTACACATGTTTGGGGACCGGCCCTTGAGTTTCATTTTAAAGAAGAGCCAGGAGGACACGTGGAGGCCTCTTCTCACTTTGTATTTTGCTTAGACTTTTCAACGGCCAAAGGAAACTACCTCGGACCATGACACGTGGCACATTCTCTGTAGCTTTAAGCATTGAGACAAACTTTGTCAAGCCGAGGAAACATGGCAAGCCCGCACTCATTCAAGGTATCAAATTGTTGGGACCATCTCAAGGTGCGCCAACGTGACACGTAACAGTTTGAAAACTCAAAGGGGTGGGGAGGTAGACCATTGGGGACAATTTGGTTTTTCTGCCCCTTGACATGCAAATGACTAAGAACATCAAAATGGCCTCTGAGGACTGATAAAGGAAAGGTCAAAGCTTGCTTCGGTCAATGGCGAGAGGTGTGGACTCTTGAGGGAGATTTAGAAAAAATATATTTTGGGAGAAAAGAGTTAAAAGTAAAAGGGGAAGTGTAGTTTCTGTTGGAACCACATTGGGACATATGTTGGGCCTACTTTTCAAGGCGCGAGCTATGGGGAAAACTTGGAAAAATTTTCCTTTTCCAAAAATAGGGTCAAATGGTAGAATTTATCTCAGTAGTTCCTTTGGGATCCACCTCAAGATCATTTACCAAGTGTAGAGGTGCGAAGAAAAATGGAATTTTTTTCCATTTTTCCAAAAGTTGTAAAACATCTTAGGAAGTCCCCGATCCTATTTTTAAGTTTGACTCTTCCACGTGGATGGCCCAAATTAAAAGTAAAGATCAACGAAAGTTGAGATTCTGAATCTGATTTTCCCTCCATTTTACTAAAAAGTTCCTGGAAGTGTGAGTCTTCATGATTTCTTAGTATTTCCTACACGCCAAGCAGAGAGGGAGTTGACGGTGATATTTGAGTTTGATGGGAAGATCTGGAGGACATATTTTGCCATTAAAATGGTCTGACTATCATGGTCGATCAGATTTTCTATTTTTCTTCTCCTAAGTATGCAAGGAGCCAAATTTGATAGATTAGTAGCATAAGTGGTTGAAAATTTGATGAAAGAGTGATCTACCAAAGGAAGGAATTGAATGTAGGACATATTCGATGAGATTTTCCCCCTCGAGCACTCCGACGACTTTTTGCATATTTGATTCTCCAGAATCGTGATCGTGATCATGGCAAGCAGATCTCATCACTCAAGGTCTGAATTTTTCGAGGTCAAAGGGTCCTGTTGTAAATTTTATAAATGACATGAATTTTTCATGCAAATGGTTAGAGTGTTAGGGGTCGGACCTAATTTTTCTAATAGAAAGCTTGATAGAGCCCATCTTTTTGAGAAGCATTTTGAGAAGCTTGTATATCTCTTTTGTATTAAATATGACTATGTGCAGCCATTGACAAGCTCATAGAGTATTCTAGAAACTTTACCTGCTGATAGATTTAATCAAATTCAAGTTATTCTGTGTTGTTTTGAGCAAAATGTGTTTGTTTTATTTCTGAATGTATGCGAGTAGTTTTTCTTGTTTCAGTTGCAATCTTGTATTAAATATGATTCAATCATACAACCCTCAATCCTTGTGAAAATTTATTTCCATCTGCAATTTCATTCCTCAAAAGAGCTTTCTTCAGAATTGGAATAAACGAATTAAAATCACTTTTCTTTCATCTATTGAAAGATATTTTTTGCAAGCCTCTGGTTGTACCTCAGGCGTGATTTGGCTTAGATCTTGATGATTTTCTGGATTTTCTAACTCGATCCTTTGTTATAGAATCTCAAAGATTGTGTGAAAGAGTGCTAATTTGGGCCTCCATTGAAGCACATATTCTAGTTAAAGAAAGATATTGGCTATTATGTGGCATTATGTTGGTATAACCTTCCATTTTGTAATATTCCTCAAGGATCTAGTGATTCAAGTTCATCCCGCCCGCCTCCTACCAAAAATTCATTCAAAAACAACCAATCCTACCTTATCTTGATTTTACCTATGTGCATACAAATGCAAAATCTTTGTTACCAAAACATGTAGAAACAAATTAGGATTTTAAATGTCTTTAGTAGGCTGAACCTTGCCCAGAAAATATCTCCACTATTTAGAGTGACAACTCGTGAGAGTTACATTTTGTTGTGTTGATCATATTTTCTCCAAGGTTTCCTTAACCTCTTCATTAGGAAGGATATATCCATATCCTCCATAAACAATAGGCTAAAAAAGGGTCCTCTTACCCTTGTTGAAAGGCACAACCTAAAATAGTGACGACAGATCAAATCCTCTTGAGGGTGCAATCCATTTCTCCACATTTGAGTGATAGAGGGCTAGTTAGATCTCATCCTTGGATACAAAATGACTCATCATGATCTAATATATCTCTAAGTTTTCTGTCAAGTCAGTGATGCTACTTAGACTCTAAGGGAGAATCAATTTCGATACAAAAACCTAAGTGGCGCCATTGTTGGGGAGTTTAGTTCAAAATAAAGACCCTGATAAAACACTTCTTGTATGCTCTAAGATTTGTGTGGAGTTATTTTAGTTTTCACACCTAGTGCACTAGCTTTCATGTGATAAATTTGGGTAAAGAAATTTTAGTATATTTCCATTTCTAGTTTCTAGCATTGATAGACATTGACATATCATACTTAGTGAATTTTCACAACTAAGGTTGAAATCCTTAGTGGTGACTCCTGATGATCTAATTTTTAATGACTACTAGTGTCTTAGAACTCTGTCAAAGTTAGATTTGTTACTAATATTTGCAAAGCTGGAAGGAAGAAGATATTTATTTGCTAGGTATCCTGTTAGGACATTGTTTCCAGAGCTATGAAAAGCAAAATTAGAAGGAAGAAAATCCTAGTGAGTTGTGGGAGAACAAAAAACAAGAAGAGGGATCTCCATTGATGAAAGTGATCAGCCTATCATTGAAGACTACCATTCAAGTGACTCTGAATCAGGCAACCTCTTTGTGGAATTGAATTCTCCAGCTAGAGAAGGGCCTTCATTTGATTTTGAAATGTTTTCTTCACATTCTACACAAGCTGTCTTTTACTGAGGTTAATAGGGTTTCCAAGAGACAAGGCCTTTGGGGGATATCCATTTTGAAAATTATACTCTTGTGTTCCAAGGACCCTCAGTCAATTTTTCACCCTCAAGGTCACCTTCTCGAGTCAACATGGCCAAGCCGCCACCCAAACCCCTTTTGTTGTAAATAACTTTGGGCCTACAAATTTTGTGGGAATAGACAGTCCTAAGCTAGGGATAACGAGAATGATACCTGATCCTTTGGATGTCGAGTTGTTGTTGTGGAGGGAGAGATGACATTGATTGGTGTGACAAATGTTTCATGCCTCATGCTTCTTATGAAGAAGATCGAAAGAAGAAGAACAAGTTGTTGATAATGATGATGTTTTCATGATGGGTTATTCCACAAGCTTACAATAAGGGGCAACTTCAATTGAGGTGATAAGTTCCCAGTGACTACTACCAATTTTTGGACTGCATTCATAGGTTACTATTCTTCTTCCCTCTCATATTTTAGAAGTTGATATTGTACAGGCTTTTAAATTACCCAATAATGAATTTGAATATTTAAGGGATTTAATGATAAAGAAGTAAGATGGAGGAGTTCCATTTGACAGGATAGAAAGTTCTTGATTTAATGTTGTTGTTGCTCAAGAGAAGGAATATAACACAAGAAGTAAGGTTATCAAAGTGACAGGGCCTCAAGCTAAGTCAAAATCTCCCTTACTTTTAAAAATTCCTATAGAGGCTCCTTAAAAGAGGCAATCTGCTAAAAAGTCCTATGATTGTAAACAAAAATCATATCCCTCCTCATGCCCAAGTTATCAAAAATCTTGTACCACCTAATGAGTGTGGCTTTCCTTCCAATACTACCTTTCCAAGTAATTTCCCATATGATATTTCCCAAGTTTTAAGTAAAATCAAATTCTCTGTTCCATTGTTGAGTTGCTTAGGATTCCTAAGCACAAAAAGAGAGCATTTGAATTCTTGTAGTTGAAAGAAGAGAAGACTTCCTAGGCAGAAATGTAAATATTGTGGAGAATCCTCCAATCATTCAAGAATTAGAAACATCACAACCATTAGAGGAACTAGATGAACCACCTGAGGTCTATTTGGGGACATCCTTGGTGGAATCTCGGATGAATGTGGATCCATTCATCACCACTTTGATCATTAAGGACAAACTACTTTGCACAACCGCATGTTTTACTCAAGCGGCATCATTAACATCATGCCTCTAGAAGTCATGAATGAGCTGAATATCAAAGTGACAACAACATATGGGAAGTACACTATCATGGATTCCAGAGAAGTGCTAGTAGTGGGATGTGTGAAAGGTTTGATTGTGCAGCTTACAACTTACCTAGGTAAAAATTTAAAATTGATGTTGTAATCGTTGATTGCCCACCAAGTGGGGCATGCTATTATCAAAAAAATGGGCAGCTAGTGTTGGTTGGAGTGTCCAAATGGATATTTCATATGTCACCATTCTAATTGAAGGTATCCTTGTTTGGTTTTATGGAGAAAAGAAAATGTTACATCTTATTGAGGATCCCAATAATGTGTCCTATGAAGTATTGTACATAAATGTTGATGCTGCCAAATTTGTAGGATTTGTTGATGGAAAGGAGCATAAGATTGAGGAATGTAGGTGTCTTGAACAAGCGGGATCTTCTTGGAATCTATTATTTGATGGAAATTTCTCCAAGTTTGGGAATGGTGCTGGTGTTGTTCTACTTTCTCCTGGTTAGAAAAAAATATTTTTTCCTTCAAAATCAACTTTGAGTGCACCAAAAACATTGTTGAGTATGAGACACTATTGTTTGGTTTAATAATTTCTTAGAAATATGGTATTAAGGACATCATTTTCAAAGGAGACTCAAAGTTAATTGTAAAACAAGTAAGAAAACTGTATGCTACAAAGAATCAGCGAATGAAACAGTATAAACATGAAGTTTGGGATCTTATTGAGATGTTTGATTCATTCAACATAGTGCATCATGATAATAAATTTAATGACTTGGTAGAAAATCTTGTAGTGATGGGGTCTCAATTTGACAATTCTACAATGTCCCCATATTGTGAATATGATGTTGAGGTATTGATAAGACCTTCGTCCCCCCCGACAACATTAAAAATTGACAGGTTTTTGATGATGATGCTTAGATTAGAAGATTTCTATAGATAAAGGGAGAGTTTGTTGATCAATGCATTGATTTGAAGCCAATGGTATGTACAAAAAAGGAAAAGAAACCTTTTTTTGCAAGGGAATCATCTAGCTAAAAACCAATACCATTCCTAGAGGACTGGTTGCTCTTAAGTCCAATTTTGATAATGTTGATCGCATTGTTAATAGATGCATGGAATCCTCAAGGGATATTAAGGAGCATGACCTTGGCACAAAGGAGAAGCCAAGGAAAATTTTGTTAGGCAGCAATCTTAGCAAGGAGGAGAAGTAGTCATACATCCAATTGTTGAAGAAATACCAAGATTGCATGGATTTGACCTATTCTGAACTAAAAGCATACAGAGAGGACATGTTTCAGCATGAGATTCCCTTGCAGTCTAATGAAAATCCATTCATGTAGAAATAGAGGCCAATCAACCCAGATCTTATCTCTCAATATGCAAGAGGAACTGAAGAAGATGAGAGATGGAGGGATTATTTAGCCCACTAGGTATTCTTCTTGGGTTGTAAACCTAGTACCAATAAGAAAGAATAATGGTGATATCAGGTTATGTGTGGACTTTAGGAATCTGAAAAAAGCATCAATGAAGGATAATTATCCTTTACAAAATATGGAGAGCATGCTACGCTAGTTGACTAGGTCTGAATTGCTCTCTACCTTAGATGGTTTCTCTGGTTATAACCAAGTTGTGGTGAAGGAATTAGAAAGGATCAAGACAACCTTTACTACTCCTTGGGAACATATGTGTATGTCAGGATGCCCTTTGGTCTCGATGAATTCTAGAGCCAACTTCCAAAGAGAAATGAATGTTGCTCTTGTTGGTTACATCAATGAGTTTATTGTTGTCTTCCATGATGATGTGATTGTGTTTTCTAGAAAGATAAGTGACCGCTTGCTACACTTGGAAAATATGTTGATAAGATGTAGAGAATATGGCATCTCACTCAATGAAAAGAAGTTCCATTTTGATTGCGGAAGGAAAATTTTCTTGGTCACATTATGTTAGAAGAAGGAGTGATGATTCATCCAGAAAGAGTAGAGGCCATCACCAAGGTCCCAAGCACAAGAACCAAGAAGGGAATTGAGTCCTTATTTGGGTAGAAAAATTCATTAGAAGATTCATATCAAACTTTTTTGAGTTGACCATTCCAATCACTTCCATGCTCAAGAAAGAGTAGGTCATCAAATGGGAGGAGGCCATGTCATCCAAGATTTTAGTGGAATCAAGGAAGCATTAAAACATGTCCCTATTTTGGTAGCTCTAGATTATTAGAAGCCTTTCCAATTGTATTCATTTTCTTGATCCTGCTGCGAAGGATGATTAAGGGGATGAGAGGCCAATTGCCTTTTTCAGTCGCCCCTGCAGGGTGAAGTTGAAGTACACTATCATGGAAATACAATAATTTTCCTTGGTAAAAGTAAAAAGGTTTTTAGACTTTACATTCTGACTTCTAAACTGGTTGCTTATGTTCCCCACACCATGGTGAAGGACATCTTGTCAGAGATGGAGGTCTCAAGAAAAATATGTAGGTGGGTGAACAAGTTGTAAGAATATGATATGGATATCCAAACGACAAATTTGGTGAGAGGTTTGGGCTTGGCTAAGCTTATGGCTGAGAGAAAATTACAAACTATTGAAGTAAATGAGGTAGAAGAAGAAAGCGCAGGTGTTTTTGAAAGGTTGATGAGTTCTGAGTGGTAAAAGGATGTGATTTTATATCTCAGATACTTATACTACCCTAAGCATTTAAGTAAGAACCAAAAAAGAGCTCTTAAGTTGGCCTCCCAGGAATATGTCATTACTGATTATGGTTTGGATTGGAAGAACCCAAAGGGAGTCTTCTTAAGATGCATTATTGAAGAAGAATCCCCACAATAATTTTTGATCTCCATGGATGAGTATGTGGAGGAAATTTTGCTGCAAGAGTCATAACACACTAGATCTTGAGGGCTGGTTATTGGTGGAAATTTCTCCTCAGGGATAGAACTCTTTTGGCTAGAATATGTGATAGTTGTTAACACTTCTCTAGAAGACTGAAATCTTTAGGCATCCTTCCTTTGTAGCCTGTATTAATTGAAGCTCCATTCAAGAAATGGGGAATGAATTTCATTGGTTATATTTTATACCCTTCAAGTGCTCGCCATAAGTGAATTCTTGTAGCCAATGATTATTTCACCAAATGGGTGTAAGCAATCCTCACCAAAAGAGAAACACACCAAAATGTCATGGACTTTTGTTGAACCATATCATACGTACGTTTGGGGTGCTAGTCGATTATTGTTGACAATGTCATGAGCTTTAGAGCTAAACCTTTGATGACAATGTGCAAGGAGTATGAAATTAACCTTACATATGCCTCCAATTACAATCCCCAAGGAAATAGACAAGTTGAGTCCAGAACAAAAAAATTACGAAGATTATCATAAGAACCTTGGAGCTAAACAAGAGAAATTGGGGTGAGCAGGTTGAAGTTTTCTATCTAGGTAGATAGGTACACTGTTAAGAGGGTCACTTTGAAAGAGTCCATTTGAGTTGGTATATGGGACTCAAGCCCTATTGCCTCTTCATATGTAGCTGTCTTCATATCATTTTATGCAATAGTTGGATGATCAAGAGGTAGGTCATTATGATGCTCACATTAACTAGATTGTTGAGCTTGATGAAGAGAGGAGGACATCCCACCAAAGGAATGTAAAGTTCGAGAGAAACCAAGAAGTTATTTGACAAGAAGGTCACTCCTGGGCCTTTAATGTTGGAGATCTTATGCTTCTATGGGATGGAAGACATGAGGATATGGGAAAGCATGGCAAGTTTGACTCATTATGGATGGGCCCTAAATCCATTGATATCAGGATTGGTGAGCATACCTTCTTTCTTAAGGACTTAGATGGTGAATTACTTGAGCTACCTATTAATGGCAGGAATTTGAAGCATTTGTTGTATTGATTCCCATGAAATCAAGGAAAAAATCTTGTGTACAGTGTATAGTTTATTGTTTGTCTCTTGTCTTTTGTGTTTTGTTCATTTTGGTCCTCGGTGACCTAGTTTTGTTGGTTTCTCTATTTCATTTTTGGAGAAGTCTCTGTTTCTCTACTATGCAAATTGACTCTATTGGCAAAATGGATATTTTAGAACTTGGTCTACCTTTGTTCTTGTGACACTCATGGGGAGTACCCATCCCCGGAGTGAGACCAATGTTAGTGCTAATAATAGTCTCGCCATAGTTTGCCTTTGAAAATCTATCGATTTGTGGCCTCTGTCACTTTATTTTTCCCGTTTTGTGCCTGGTTAATCTTTGTTACCATTTTTAATTTGTTCCTAGGTCATAGATCACTTATGGGTCCATGGTT
Organism: Taxus wallichiana var. yunnanensis; assembly: GCA_018340775.1. NCBI lineage: Eukaryota > Viridiplantae > Streptophyta > Pinopsida > Cupressales > Taxaceae > Taxus > Taxus wallichiana. The sequence goes on along the minus strand of CM031242.1, from coordinate 844,759,214 downwards.
TTCTCCTTGTTTCTTTGTTGCTCTTAAAAAGGTATGTAATTTGGGTCCCTCGTTCTCTGTTTTTCTAAAAACTCAAGTTCTCCCATATTCTCCATTCTCCACAGTTCAGATTTGTCTTCCTTGTCATTTCTACCCTAAATAATTGAAGAAAAATGAATGGATGTATCTCTGAGAAACATATTTGAGCCTTATCACATTTCTAAATTCTCTGTCCTTGGAGAAATTTTCATTTTTGGGCTTGATTGATCATTGTTCTATTTTTTATGGTTTGATGGGCATTTCTTCCAGTCAAATTTACATCCTTGCATTGATAGGGAACGCGTTGCCTATTTTGGTTGGATGCGGCTCAACTAAGAATTTCAAAAATTTCATGAAAATCCTCAACTCAAAATTTGTCCATGTGGAGGAACGACACTTGTTTGAGGATCTACTTTTTGGTTTGGCCCTATAGTAGCATCGGGAAGATACATGGAGGTTTCTACTATTTTTCCCGAGACTTAGAAAAATTTTAAGCAACTAAAACAATCTAGCGAAAATGGGGACACGTGGCGAGCCTACGCTCATTTAGGGCCTCCTCTTTGGGCACCACTTTGAAATTGTGCCTTGGAGACACATGGAGGCTTCCACCAGGTCTTCCCATACTTAGTCTTTTTCAAAGGGTTTTGGGAGGTCTAGGACATGTGTAGGAACCGCACATGTTTAGGACTCGCCCTTGAGTTTCATTTTAAAGAAGCGCCACGAGGACACATGGAGGCCTCTGATCACTTTGCATTTTTCTTATACTTTTCAACGGCTAGAGGAAATTTCCTCGAGCATGACATGTGACCCCTTCCGATGAGCTTCAAGCATTGAAAAAAATTTCCAAGCCAAGACATGTGGCGAGCTCACGCTTGTTTAACGTATCAAATTTTGGGACCATCTCAAGGTGCGCCATGGTGACACGTGGTGGTTTGAAAAGTCAAAGGGGTGGGGAGGTGGACCATTGGGGAAATTTGAATTTTTGGCCCTTGACATGCAAATGACTAAAAACATCAAAAGGGCCAAAGCCCGATAAAGGAAGGTCAAAGCTTACTTCGGTTAATGAAGGAGGTGTGGACTCTCAGGGAAATTTGGAAAATTTTCCTTTTGGGAGAAAAGAGTTAAAAGTAAAAGGGGAAGCACAGTTCCGCTGGAACCACATTGGGACATGTGTCGGGCACGTTTTTCAAGGGTGGAGTTATGGGGAAAACTTGAAAAATTTCCTTTTCCAAAAAGAGGGTCAAATGGTAGAATTCATACACGGTTCCTTTAGGACCCACCTCAGGATATGTGTCAGGCTCATTTCCCAAGGGCGGAGGTGCAGAGCAAAATAGATTTTTTTTTATTTTTCCAAAAGTTGTAAAAAGTTAGAGGAAGCCCCCGGGTCTATTTTTAAGTTTGAATCTTCCATGTGGATGGCCCAAATTCAAAGTAAAGATCAACGGAAACTAAGAGTTTGAATCTAATTTTCCCCCCATTTTACTAAAACATGCCTGGAAGTGCGATTCTTCATGAACGCTTGGTATTTCCTACACGCCAAGTAGAGAGGGCAGTTAATGTTCATATTTGAGTTTGGTGGGAAGATCTAGAAACCATCTTTTGCCATTAAAATGGTTTGACTATCATGCTCGATCAAATTTTCCATTTTTCTTCTCTTGAGCACGTAAGGAGCCACATTTGATAGATTAGGGGTGGAAGTGGTTCAAAAATTTAAGAAAGTGTGACCTACCAAAGGAAGTAATTGAATGCGAACATATTTGATGAGATTTTCCCCCTTGAGCACCCGCTGAATTTTTGCATATCTGATTATGAGAATCATGATTGTGATCATGGCAAGCACTGGTAGCACTCAAGGTCTAGATTTTTGTGGGTAAAAGGGTCCTTGTTGTAAATGTTATAAATGGCATGAAATTTTCATGCAATTTGTTGGAATGTTAGGGGTCGGGACTGAATTTTCTAATAGAAAGCTTGATAGAGCCCATCTTTTTTTAGAAGCATTTTGAGAAGCTTGTATATCTCTTTTGTATTAAATATGATCATGTCAAGGTGCTTGCAAGTGTACATACATTGACAAGCTCATGAGATCGTTCTAGAAACTTTCCACTTGCTAATAGATTTAATCAAATTTGAGTTATTCTCGTGTTTGTCTGAGAAAAATGTGTTTTTTTATTTCTCAATGTATGTGAGTAGCAACAATCTCTCAATCTCTCTCTCTCTCTCTCTCTCTCTCTCTCTCTCTCTGTAAGAATAAAATAAAATAAATTAGTGTCGATTACTCCCTTGGTTGGGCATTATGGTTTACCAATGTTAGTGTTGACCGTGAAATTACAAGTAATATGGTCCAATAATGGTGAATGTAATGTTTTGTAATCCACAAATATATATAAGCACAATTGTGTACATATACCTTATAAACAACAATAGAAATGTGTAATTATATGTAATTTGGAAAACTCGTCGAATATGTAATTAAACAACCTTTTTTGGACAATAATGTTATCATTGTTAAACGTTAAAAAATATAAAATTGAGGTGATCATAAACTATTGCTTCAAATGGAATAAGTAATGTTTATTAATCTTAGTTATGTGATATTCATATAATATGGATTACACGCTAAATGGTTGGTCTTATGTAAGTAACTTAGGCATTGTGTTGTCTTTCCTAAGTTCTAGGTGAGAAAGTAATACGAATAATCGAATGATTGCGATGGTCTCACAAATTAGATATGCCTTTGGCTATTTGACTCTTAGGAGACTCTTTCATAATATTTATTTCACATTAGAAAACTCTTAGTAACTTATTATAAGATAAATGATGTAAACCCTTATTGTAAGGACTAAGAATAATGATTAACTAATCTTTCCACCTACCTTGGGTGGAGGCATCCTTTGTAATCAGTATAAACACTAGTTAAAAATAAATGTAAATTTGGAATTGTTTTGGGGTACTCTTTAAAACATGGCCCCATTTACTATTACCACTCAATAAGGTGGTGAAATTTAAAGTTCTTTGTGTAAAATGGATTCACCCTCTACTTAATGAGTGTCTATATATATATCTATCTCTAGCAACCCAATGGGCCAATTTTGACCAAATAATTGTTAAGTAAAAGTTAACATAAGTTCCATATCTTGAGAAGCATTAGACTATACCTTTCCTTAAAGGAAAATGTGTGTTGATCTCTTGTACTTTTGAGGAAGGTATGCATAGACAAGTTGTATTCCATCCAAATTATAATTGCCTAGTATTTTGATAGGTTTGGGAAACATTCACTTTAAATGGATTCTATTTTGTGTAACTCATTCATGTTTTCTCTTGATTATAGTATTTAAGAAATGATAAAATTTAAGTAAAGCTTTTCATGTCTTATTGAATTGAAAATTTGTTGTTTGTTGTTTCATTTAAAATTTATGGTTTGTTTGGTGTGTAGGAATTTTCTTTGTCATGGTTATTTTTTTCAAAAATTTAGAAACGTAATCCATTAAACTATCTCTTATGAGTTTTCTAAACCAAATTTTGAACTAGAAATGAGATGTTCTAGAAAATGGTACATGTTATGGAACCTTGAAACCAAACTAGACAACCAACCCTAACTCGGTGATTGGATATATATATTTTAACCACAATGTATCGGTACGATAATTATGTGAACATAAAAATAAAAGCCAAATTAACTCAACACCCTTAATTATTCTTGTATTATGTGAATCTTCGTCCTTGACCTTAATGAATAATGTAGATGCTAGAATCATTATTGGAGAGACTCATGAACCATTTCTTTCAAAATTTAAAGTAATGATGAGCTAGGAGATGAAACCACATGGAACTTGGAAACTTTTTTCTCTCTTATTGTGTGGTATTTGTGACACCTTAGATAGTTTCCTTGAGTGGGATTGTATGCAACTAGTATGTAAAACTTGTTAACCACTTTTAAAAACACATTTATGTTCTCTTGGCTCACCCATCACTATTTTCCTTTAAATATAGACCTTATGTTGTACATCCTCTTATTTGGACCCTTATAGGAAGGTTAGACATTGAAGCAAATGAATTTAGTTTGGAAGCTACAACTTTCCTTGATTAATATTCTCCTAATTGAAAATACAATTGACCTTGAACCATGTTATATTTGATAATACATGTTTAAAAATAATACCAAAAATAATAGAGTTACCTTAAAGTGACCCTGGACATTGGACATACACTATGTGTAGCCATTTAGAGGTTTTAGACATTGAGGTTGATAACAATTCCTTTGATGATATAGTGTCCTTTAATTAAATTTATCTAAGTAATAGAAACACTTAGTATTTGACCAAGTTGCAATTTGTGGGACATGTTTGTTGTGACAAACAACCGCATGATATGACATGATACGTTGTGAGGTAATATCCTTATCAATTCCAGTGAATTCCAAGAGGAAGTCTAATTTTTGAGAGAGCGGTGTAGTGCTCACATTTTCTAGCCTCATTTATTTGCAGATTTCTCAACCCATAGTTATGTTTTGATAGGCATTTTGACATACTTTGGACATTATGTTATTTCATTTTCATGGACATGTATGGTTATTTAGGCATGTAGCACCAATTTAGCTTAGATTTTTATGTTTTCACATTTCATTTGATGTTGTGGATATTAACATAGTGTTATGTTGTTTGGGCCTAATTGATATATGATGGATACATAGTTAGTCGCATCTCTTGATGATATAGTTTATTCGATTATTGATGAGAAAACATGATAGCATTAATATATGTATTACAATGGCTAACACATCTTGAATTTGTGTGAGATTCGAATGTCTCTCATTTACGATTTCATGTTGATGTTGTGATATCAAATATTGCATGTTTAGACTTGTTCATTTACTAAGTAATTGATTTATGCTTGTATTGGGTATATGCGTTTAATGTGTGAATTTAGTGTATAGGTTATAGGGCACAGGAGAATGTTGGTTTTCAGTAGGTATGCCAATTGTGCACAAGCGGCCCACAGGATAAGTCCTAACCATGTTAACTATATGAGGTCTTATTGTTTGTTTGTATTATTTTGGCACCATGAATGACCTTATTGTTATCTCCGAATCACAAAACCCTTTCATTTTCACAAGTGTGTGTGCTTGAGCTCATGATGTGATTAGATAACATGGGTACTATCTCCAAGTTATGGCTCTTTGTATTTGAGATAGAACTCCGAGAAAGCTAGTTCTTGCTCCTAAACTACCCGCCACAATCTACTCTAATGCAAGAAAAACTATCTAATCCTAATCTAATTTTTATAAGGGACCAGGGAGGAAATTCCATGAAAATAAGGCCTACACTAAATTGGTGGTACAATAGAAAAGCAAGGAATGAGGATAGATTTCAAATGTGTGAAAAATGAAAACAAAATGCATACTAGAAGGGTGGATAACATTCCTCCAAAATGTGGCAATTGCATTCACAACAATAGTTCATACATGCATAGCAATAATGAATCCTGGAAAAACATAGAATATACATAGTATGTATGTAATGATATTGAAGGGGAAAGGAGAATAAAACCAAACACAACAAGGAAGAAACATCCACAAACTTGCATCCAAAGTCTTTGCATTAAAATACACATTCAATCTTTTAAAAAATATGGGCCTGGATCACCATGTAAATATTCCACTCCAGGGCCTACAACACATTGAATTCACAAAACAAAATTGACATATATTTTCTACTTAAAACTATCTCTCCTTTACAATGAACCCGACATTCTAATTTATAGAATGTTGAGAGGAAAGAGAGGGAGAGAGAAGTGGAAATCCTAAAAATTTCCATTCCTGCCACTTGCAAGATGTCAAAAATGAGTGGAATGATGACATGTTACTTGAAAAAGGTCCACCATGTTGTCCCACAATGTGCAGCAGTGAGAAAAGTCCACCCATGCTTTATTTAATGCACCCCAACCACCAAAAACATTGTTCAAGGATTTTCTACATTTTTAGAAAAATAATTATTGATTCTTCACCGATACACAAATTTCATGATCTATATACATTGGGTTTCAAACCATGATCCCAACGACATTGATTTTGTGCAATTTCATTGAGAAATGCAAAAGATATGGCATTTTGAGTGGAGGCAGTTGTTTTGGGTCCACCAGGCATTTCTGTCTTTTATCGGGACTGAATATTTAATTAAATAGAGTTGAATATGTTTATTTTATGTAATTGTGGCATAGAGGACATTGTGACCATTTTTATAAGTCTATTTTTTGAAAATCGAGCTACGGGTCGAAATTTATGGCATTTTAAAGTTCAAGAGTCAAAGGGTGCGAGGCATGGAAGGGGAATGAAAGGAAGATGCACATATAAGTGTGCAAACAATAGGAAGGCATACCTACGAAGGCATAGAAATAGGGTGTTCGTGCGTTCAATCGAAGGAGGGCATGTGGTACAATAGGGTGTACACGGGCGTGCAAGAGGAAGAGCATCGATGACCAATTTAAAGCCATCTGCGAAGGGCACGCGAGGGGCACTAGGGGATAGAAAATAAGGCCTGCATGTGGAAAGAAGAGAATACAATAACACATTCTTGTGAAATAAAAGTATGGAGGAAGGGCATGAATATCCAACTGAGGAAGGGCGGACTACGATTTGAAAGAAAAAATGGCACATGGAAGGACTATAACCTATGAAAAGTACTAAATGAGAAATCCTATGGGTGCATGACCTGAAATGTGAAGCATCAGAATTAGAATGAAGATACAAGTTATCCCAAATAACTAGGAGAGTTATTTTGATAACACTTATTTATAATGTTATAGTTCATGCAAAAATTAATTATGTTTAGGATGTGCTATTTTGTTAAGTAAATTAGGTTTGGAGAGTTAATCATCCCCACTTGCATTAAGTTTGTATTTGTGTAAGTTTGTGTTAATTAGAGAGGATTGGGGTCACATGTGAACCCTTGAGTGGGCCCCACATCCTCTACACTTGTGCCCAAATGTGCCAAACCCGAAATTGGGCTATTTATGGCATTTTAAGTGACACCTTTATTCCAGGAGTTCACTTAGCATGAAAATAAGCCCTTAGACCCAACCTATTAGGAAGGGGGGCTAAATTTCAAGGCATAGATGGAGTTTCCCTCCCATTTAGCCTCTCTTTTGTCACCATCCATGTAAGATGGATTATAATGTGTGTTGTAAAAAGATGCACAAATTTGTCTCATTTTCTTTTGGGTAATTTGGGAGAAGGGTGTTTAAAAGTGAGTTTATCTTTTCTTATTTTTATTTCTGGAATGTTGACTTTAAGATAAGAGAGGGTGACACATGTGACCTCCTCATTTTGATGAAATTTGATTTTTTTCTTCAAATACTCCCGATGTGGGAGAAATAGGACTTTTGTATTTTGTCTCGCTTGGTGCTTGGACAGTTTTAAAGTTAGAATTTTTCTTGACAAAGGATTAGGAAAAGATTAGAGTTTTAGAGAGCTTGTGGATGTAGGATCCTTGATCTTATTTTATGTTATTTAGCATGTTAGATTTATTTTTTCTTATGGTTGAAGTTTTGCTTTGTTTCATGTGTTGAATATTTTACTTGATTGGTTTTTTTATTTCCCTTATATGGTTGGAGGTGGGGAAGGTGGTTCATATGGTTTGAACCCCTTCCCCATCCTTGAGAGGAAACTCCAATGGGTTTTAAAATCCTCCCAAAGAGGATTTTAGGCAAATGGGTGGAGAAATAAGGAGGGATTGTTATCTTGGAGGGTAAAGGAGGTTTTGTGAAGAATCATGCAAGTTTGCATCATATGGTTGGATCACACTCTTTGGCATTTTGGATGTCTCATCTACTCTTTACCATTGTTGAGGATGAATATGGTTTTCTTATTTTTTCTTTTGGTTGGTAAATTTTGTGTTTCTTTAATGTATGGATTGTCTTGTATGTGAATGTGGTTATTTATGTCTCCCTAAATCTTGTGCAAATTTGTGGAAGCTATCCCTCGCTTCCATGGGCTTAGGGGAGGCTATCATGTCTTCCAACATTTTGAAAGACATGTAATGATACATATAGGTTGGGTGGTAAAAAAGCATTTCTCTATGTGTTTGTTTCTTTGGAAAGTTCTCAAGATGGAGCTCACATTTGGAAGATGGTTGGAGTTTCTTGATATCATGGCTTCTCATTATTTTCTCCAATTTTTTTGAATACTACTCTAGTTGTAATCTTTTGAATATGAATTTGTTGGAAGTTCTATTTATTTGTAAGTTTCCCATATTGGGATTGAGATTGCTTTTGAGAAACTAATGTTGTATTAGTGTTGTGTATACCATTCTTGAAAATATAGATACTTGATAAAACATGTTTTCATGATCATGGGTTTGTTGGTATGTTTGATCCTCTTCTTAAAGAAGAGTTTTGTTGTTTTGAGAGGTTGTGTCTTTATATTTGAAAATACATTATAGTTGATATGTAACATGGAACAAACCATCATTCATATTATTGAAGTGAAGGCATATTTTTAGAAGTGGAAGTTTTACTCTTTCTGTAGAAGTTCATATGGAATGAGGAGTCTTGTAACATTTGAGTGGATATATCTCTTTGCAATAAAGTCTTACTTTTCTCCCTTAGATAATGATTCAGTTTTTCATTGAACTTCCATGAGGAAAGGAACATTATTCTTTTTGTAATATTTTGTAAATCATGGTAAAGTGAAACTTTGTTTGAGATCATATTTAAATTTACTCCTACATCTATACAATTTAAGACAAGTGAATATTACCATTCCAAGGGAAATATTTGATTACTATGGCTTCATTTTATCATTCTTTTAGTGCAGATTTGTATAAGACTAAAATGCATTGTTACATTCCCTTTATTTATACAAATGAGTAAATAATTTTTAAAATCTGATTTATTGGAAACAATGAAGTTGTATGCTTCACAAGACTTACAAAACACAATCTATCATTTTACAACTTCCAATAATTTTCCACATAGTATATCTTATTTAATATATTATTATAGTTATATATATATATATATATATATATATATATTAATAAATATCAATTAATATATAATTATATATTATTTATATATAAATTAATAAATATTTATAAAACAAACAAATAATTATAATAAATAGAAAATTGCGATGAAGTTTATATGTTCTAAAAAAGGAAATACAGGTGGGACATGCCGAACCCTCCCCAAACACTATGCCTAAACCATCGACCACCATCCACTCCCTACGCATCATCCCAAACTCGACATGCCCTTAGTTGACACCCCTCCTCCATGTGGATCTCCCTTCCCCTACGATCGTAACCCAAACCCCTCACCGTCACCCACCAAACCCTCCAAATCCATGGCCAACACCAATCCGCCACCCCCGATATACATCAAAACTCTATGGTTTTCTTCCTTCAGTTTATTTAAATCAGTTTTCAGAATATATATATATATATATATATATATATATATATATATACATACATACATACATACATACATACATACATACATACATAGCCATTTTTTCCTTCATTATAAAAATAATTTAGGTATTCTTTATACCCAACCAGAGATTAAATTTGGTAAAAGAAATACAAAAATTAAAGTGGAATTAAGATAATAGCTTGAGAAATCCCCAAGGATCCATAACCTTTATGGCTCCTCAATCAACTCCGCACAAAGAAGAAACAAAATGGAAGAGAAATGAGAAAAGAAAGAGCACATAAAGATAGATTAGGTCAATTTTAGCGCAACATGAAATTTAGGGAAAATACTAGATTAATCCTAGGGTCCACATTAAATCCTACACAAAATTTAAGTCATGTAATTATGTGGTATTAGGAAATAAAATAGAAGAAGGGTGTGTGGGGGAAAATTGAATAAAAGGAGGCAAACTAATTAAAGTATAAGAGTGTGTACACTTTCTAATGTGACCATAGTAAATGATTGGTAGGGTATCCATGATAAGAAATAAATAATTAATTTTGAAATTAGACAAGTAGTTACTTAATTTGGGTAAAATGAATTAATATCAAATAATTATTAATGGGGATCTAGAAAAGTATAGTAATAGTATTTGTTTACTAAAAAAATTTACCCAAATTTTTAGTTACCTTTTTGTGTTGTTTCCTATGTTCCGAGGAGGGGCATTATAGAATCTATCACATCTCCACAACTAGAGGGCACAGGCTTTGAGGCAATTGATTAACGGTACTTGATTAAACTCTACCCTTGTGTTAAAGCCTATTTTATTGTTGTTTTTGAAACCCCTGAGGATAGGGAACTATTTTTGATAAAAATGGGTTTGGGGTGAACATGGTCTCATGATCAAGTCATAGTACCCATCCTTTGATCCCCTTAAGACTTCCTTTGATTACCACCTAGTTTGAATTTGCTTACCTGGTCTCCGTTTGTAGATCCGTAATAACACTTGTATTTTTTCTATTGGAGATACCCTAGGTTCATCTATGAAAGTAGATGATAAAACTATGATTTAAACTCATACTAATTATATCAGGCTCCTAGTTGACACTAATACTTCTCAATCCATTCCAATAAAATCAACATTCGGATAGGTGACAGACATAGGATCGGGAGGATTTATTATGAGGGTTTAGCCTTCGATATAAGAGGTTTTATCAAATTGGTCATCTATTGGATCAATACACGCATTCCAAATGCAAGGAAAAACCTACTTAGTGGAAGGATTCATTACTAGAACATATTATGGGTATCCCCCATTCAAACCTAGTTAAAGACTCTGCAAAACACATTAGATGATCTTGTATAAAAGAGTCACATTCCAATCTTCTAGGTTATAAAGGATAGCCCAAATTTATTCTACTCAAGTGGTTGTTTCTGAAGCAAAGGTTGTTAGAACCCTTGACGAGGGAATCATTCCAATCAAGAATCTTGAAGTTGTTCTTCTAATTTTGTCAAAAGCGGGTAATAAGGATTAGACGGTGGTGGAGCAAAGGAAGAAAGCTTACAATAAACAAAACCACTCCAGTGCTTTTGGTAAGGATTGAGTCTTATCATGAATTTTTCTCTTGTTTTTATGTATGGGTTGTAGGCCTACTTCTTTGGAGTTTTTTTTCTTCTACGAGTAGGTCATTGTCTGGCTGGAGATCTCGTTGTTTTTGTCTTCGTATTTGTGGAGCTTTGTTAAACATCTAGGTTTTTAGACTTCTCTTTTCTGTGCTCTTTTGTTGTATTTGGGTTTTGACCTCTTTGTACTAGGGTATAGTCCCTCCCGAAAAACCATTTACCATTAATAAAAATTTAGTATTAATACCTTCAATAACCTAGATCTATAGGGAATCGAATGATTCAATTTGTAATTACTACATCATGTGAGTAGACGGTTTCCTATATAATTTTTATTTATGATCAAATACACTTAAAAGTGGGGATGGGTGATGGTAGACTAGAAAATAAGTATTAGGGATGGTTGATCTCCACTAATATTTATGGATGAAATTAGTGTGAAGTGGATTTGGTATGGTTGAACTCCTTTAATGCTAATGGAGATAATAAGTGTCTAGTAGATCATTCAATATTATGAGATAGATTATATAATTCTATTAATAAATGACTCATTGAGAGTTAATAAGAAATATTGGATTGAGAAACTTGTGAATAATTATATAGAATTTCGTAATAAATAATCTAATCAGATCGAGAGGATAATTAGGTTGGGTCCATAAATATATCTATTCCAATCTATGTTACTACCTAATCCACACCCACATGAATTTGTTGTTCTTCTTGGAAAGGATATCTCGTAGATAAAAATACTTTGACACTTTATCCAAAAAAACATTCTATATATAAACATTTCATTTTTCTTGGTATATAGATCTTGTTTCTGCTATCATTCTTGTATTTTATAGTAATCAATAGCTAGGGTTTATTGCCAAAATAACCCATCACATATTTTATTTTATGTACACAAACTGTGAGTTTGTGGTAACTTATTTTTTATAGGTAACTTTCTGCCAAGTGATTGTTATAATCAAGAACTCTATTTGGGTCATTTGTTACTTAATGTACATTTAAAAAGAACTAAGCTTCATATATTTCTTTTAAGGTCATTACTAGTAGGCTTTGCAGTCTTGAAGGGACATGATTTCTCATCTTAAATTATGTTGTGATTTTCTTGTAATGTGAGTAGAAAAAATCATTCGTAAATCAAACCTTTCCTTCTTGGCAATCTGAAGAAGAACTTCCATGATCTGTGGGATTATCAAACCAACTAAATATATTTCTAGAAAATATTTTAGTAACAAAATCACTTCATGGGTTAGTGGAGCATCTACTTTGATGACTTGACAATGATTCTTCAAAGCTTCTACCAGGCTTGAATCATTATCAGAGCAGAGAACAAGTTTAACTGCATCTGTGTAGTACTCCATTATTCATTTCATGGTGTGTTGAACATATTTTGATAGCTTTTCAACCCCATATAGGACCATCACTGAATCCATAAGAAGATGAAATTAAGAATGTAGTTAAACCTAAACGTTTAGTACATTCTAATGAATATGAAATTAAATATCCTAGATTTCCACAGGAAAATATTTCACTTACTTTATCTAAAAGACAAGTGTGTCCTACATAATATTTACAGACCTTTATAATCTGCTGCAAAACTATATTCATATTCCTCTAGTAGAGCTAACTCCTTGATGAGTGTCATGAGCACATAGCGGGAACTATTAGCCACAGGGAAAAACATTGACCTCCATGTGGTGAGGACTTGATGCAATGGGAAGGCTTACCGTCCCTTGTCTCTTTCCCTGTATTCACCATTCATGAATCATAGATGGGCTTAATGGGTGAAGGAACACCTTGCTTGGAATACATAAAGAGAGTTCAATACTTTTTCTATTGGACTGAGAAAAGGAAAAAGAAAAAATTTGTTCACCTGCAATATGGGAGAACATGGTTGCAGAAACAACTAGTTGAAAGGTTAAAATTAGTATAGTGTACACAAGTTCAAATTTGAGGTGGGTTTGATGGTAATGGTGATAGTAATGGTTTAGAGGAGGACTCATTGTTAAATACTATATTATTATAGATATCTTAAATAAATTTTACTAAAATGTGTATAGAAGTGTTAATTTGAAGACAATTATTTTAGTTTCCAAGCATACTATAATAATTAATAATGTTATTATTTTCTTGGCAAATTTCTAATTAAACTGTAATAAATGTCTTCAAGAAAGTAGTGTTATTAGTTCCCACTTAATTTTTTTTAAGTATTCCAAATTTCAAAAAAAAAATTACATTTAAAACTAACCGTTAATTATTAACAACTCACATAAATTGTACAATACTTCTCTTAACATAATAAGGTAAACCATAAATGGAAAAATTAAGATTTCTCTAAATTGTGAGTTTCAAAGTATCTCATACCCTTTGGTGTTTCCACCCAGCCATGTTTGAATAACATCACCAAGAGATTGTAGGAAATATCTCGTGACATTAGTCCGTGGGCTCGATCTATTATTATGTACTTTTCCTCTTTAACTTCTAGAGTTATGACTTTGGTCACGATCTTGTGTTCATTTTCATATTCACCAAAAAGATCATGGTTGAGCTTACAAAAGTAAAGTACACAAAAAGAATGGGGTTGTAAAGAAAAAAAGAAAGAATAGCTTAATGCATTTTCTATAGAAATCCATATTGTTATTCACATATATATATATATATATATATATATATATATATATATATATATATATATATATATATATATATATATATATATCTATATCAAAAGATGTCATAATAAAGCATTGCCAACCTATTTTCCTTTCAAGTGTTACAACCCTATCAAAATTTCACTTAGGAGAATTTTGGATGGAATTGAAACCCACTTACCCATCATAAAATAGGGATAGTAGATTATCACTAAATTTAATCTATAATACATCTCCAACGTCCACATCAAATTAAAAATTTAGCTAAAAATCGTAAAATAGACAGAAGTTACCTTTTAAATTATATTATATATATTATAATTTTAATTTATAATATATATTATAATTTATAGTATATATTATCATTTATATTATATATGTTTTCTAATTTCATAATATTAATTAAACAAAATTAATACTAATAATTAATAATTAAAATAATAAAATATAATATATATTAAAATGTATATTATATATTATAAGTGGATACACTCTAAAAAAATTACATAAAATATTAAAGGTATTTTATATAATATTATATATCAAATCTAATTCATGAGGTGAATATATAGATAAATTATAAGTAGATACAAGTACATTATATTAAGTAAATATAATAAATATTAAATAAGAAAAATTAATTACCAGTAGTACATATGAATTAAATAGAAAAAGAAATGGGTTAAAATAATTAAATAGGAAAACTATATAGGGGAAAATCTAAAATATTATATTTATAAGGGCCCTCACTTTTAAATAATTACATAAGAATATTATATAGGGAAAAACTAAAATATTATATTTATAGGGACCTCACTTTTAAATAAATAATATAATATAATATAATATAATAAATTATATAATAGAATATCACTTTCAAATAATTACATAAAAAATTATATATAGAAAAACCTAAAATATTATATTTATAGGGGCCTCAATTTTAAATAAATAATATAATATAATAATATATATAATATAATATCACTTTTAAATAATTAACAAAAATTATATAAGGAAAAACCAAAAATAGTTAAAATAGTATATTTATAGGCCCTCACTTCTAAAAAATTATATAATAGATATTATTATTTTAATTTATAATATACATTAAAATTTATATTATATATTATCATTTATATTATATATGGTTTCTAATTTAATAATATTAAATAAATAAAAATAATTCTAACTAAATTAATGTTATATAATTGTCATCAAGGATGTGATGGTGGCATAGGAGAATGACCATGATCGTAGATGCCAATCATAATGATGTTGATAATGGTCGGGATGATTAAATCGATCATAACAATGGTGATAAAGACTAAGATTATGATGAAATGACAACCACGTCGAAGACGATGAAGATCATTATGACGAGGATGAGGAGAAAAATGACAATGACCACGATTAAGATGAAGATAACCACAATGATAAGGATGACATTTATGATGCATATTACTATTACTCTTAATATAATAATAATAATAATAATAATAATATAAACTAAATTATATAATATAATATTACTTTTAAATAATTACATAAAAACCTAAAATAGTATATTTATAAGGGCCTTCACTTTTATCAAAATTTATATTAGATATTATCATTTATCTTATATATGGTTTCTAATTTAATAATATTAAATAAATAAAATTAATGTTATATATTAATAATTAAAATAATAAATTATAATATATATTAAAATTTATATTATATATGGTTTATAATTTAATAATAGTAAATTAAATTTAATTAATACTACATAATTGATATCAAGGATGTGATGATGACAGAGGAGAATGACCATGACCATGATCAGGAAGATGGTGATCATAATGATGATGATAGTGGTCAAGAAGCTTAAATCAATCATGAAAATGTCGAAAAAGACTAAGATTACGATGATAAGGATGAGGTGAACAATGACAATGACCACAGTTAAGATGGGGATAACCATGATGATAAGGATGACATTTATGATGTCTATTACTATTACTATTAATATAATAATAATAATATAGTGTTAATAATAAGAGTTTTTTATTTTTATAAATCATAATAATAATATCAATTTTAGTAGTAAGATTAATATTGATGATAATGATGATGATGATGATGACGATGACAATGAAAATGATGGTGGTGGTAGTGATAGTGGTGATAATAATGACGAGGATGATGATGATGACAATAAAGATGAGAATGATGATGAAAATGATTATATAGATTTTAAAAGTTATGAAAATGACTATGATGATGATGAAAATGAAAGCAACACTTTGAATACGATGATGACGATAAGGAAAATGATGATGGTGGAAATGATAGTGGTGATAATAATGATGGGGATGATGATGATGACAATGAAGATGACAATGGTGATGAAAATGATTATATCGATCATGAAAATGATGACAATGATTATGATGGCGATGAAAATGAAAAAAAACACTAAAGACAATGATGATTGTGACAATGATGACGATTAAGATGACGATAACAATAATATTAATAAAATTATAATAATAATGTTTTATTAATAATAATGATAATGATTATGATGATGATGATGAAAATGATTATAATAATAATGATGATGATGAATAAAATTATGGTGGGTGTAGTGATAGTGGAAATAATAATGATGAGGATGATAATAACGACAATGAAGATTAAAATAATAGTGACGGTGATTATATCAATCGTGAAAATGATGAAAATGATTATTATGATGTTGAAAAAGATAACACTCAAGACAATTACAGCAACGAAAATGATGGTGGTGGTAGCGATAGTGGTGATAATAATGATGAGGATGATGATGATGACAACTAAGATGACAATGATGATGAAAATGATTGTATTGATCATGAAAATGATGATGATGCCAATTAAAAAAACAACATTGAAGACAATGGTGATCGTAATAATCACAATAATGATGATGATTCTTGTGTTAATGACGGTGAGTAGGGATGATCATGATGATGAAAAATACAATGATGATGACATTGAAAAATGATGATAAAGACAATGATTATGATGATGATGAAAAATAAAACACCAAATATGATGATTAATGTGACAATGACAATGATTAAGATGATGATAACCATGATATTAATAATACTGTTAATAAAATTGTGATGATGATGATGAAAATAATGACAATGATTATGATGATGATGAAAATGACAACACCGAAGACAATGATGATGGTGACAATGATGACGATTAAGATGATATTGACCATGATATTATCGTCATGATTATCATCATTGATATAATCATCGTTAGATCATGATCGTGATTGTCATCTTCACATTCATGGTCATTGTCATCTTCCATCATCATCATTATCGACACCATCATTATTGTACATATTTAGAGTTTAAGGTTTACAAATTGTGGCATAGTTTTCATCTTTTTCATTGTCATCACGATAATACCACATTGTTTTCATCATTATAATCATAATCATAATCACCACCATTAACATCACCACCATAAACATGTTCATTATCATCATCATTGTGAATATTAATCTTATTAGTATTATTAGTATTAATATGTGAGTTTGTAAATAAATTAAATATTGAAATCATCATCATATCATGATAATGATTATCACAATAATGGTCATTGTCATTTGTCATCATTATTAGTATTTTCACCATCGTTATCATACATGTTAAGGTATTCATTTCACCATCATCATAGTCATCATCATGATTATCATCATCGATATAATCATCATTATATCATGATCACGATTGTCATCTTCACTTCATGGTCATTTTCATTTTCCATCATTGTCATTATCATCACCATCATTATAGTGCATATTTAGTGTTTAAGGTTTACAAATTATGGCATAGTTATCATCTTTGTCATTGTTTTCATCATTATCCTCATCATAACCATCACCATCATTAACACCACCATCATCAACATCTTTGCCATCATCATCATCATCATCATCATCATGAATATTAATCTTATTAGTATTATTGATATTATTATGTGACTTTGTAAATAAATTAAATATTGCAATCATCATCGATCGTGATCATGATTTTCATGATCACGGTGATTTTAATTTTCGTCATCATCATTATTGTCACATCGTTATCCTACATGCTTAGATAATAAGGCTATAAATTGTGTTTTTGTACAAGTTTTTGTAAATGGAGCTCTAGGATATATTGAATATTAAATAGCTTTACCATAGAAATACATTAAACTTTAGATTAATCATAAAACAAATACCTAAATTACTTAAATAGGTAAATAAGTTAGGTAAATATTAGGGCTGATTAATAAATACGTAAATAAGTTTAGGTAAATAATAGGGCCAACACTTTAAAGATTAATAAATAGGTTAAAACATACTATTTAGGTATGAATTATAGAAAATTACATATAGGTGTTAAGTTATATAGTATTATAATCACATAAGAAAATTACATATAGGTGACTATGTTTTGATAATAAATAATTATAATATTAAATTATAAATGTTATTTTATTAACGCACGAACTCAATTCCCTCTTATTTTTTGTACTTTATTTTTTATATTGTTTGATGCTTAATGCAACTCTCATGGTTGCTACTAGCATACCTATATTATATAAATATATGTAATTATGCCGAGAGGTATATATTACATTATGGTGAGAGGTAAACTATTATATGTTACATATAATACTTGAACTTGTGGAATATTTTACATATCGTGTTACGATTTATGTTTATATTATAAACATAAATCAGAACATGATATGTAAAATATACCAAGAGGCCAAGCTCACGAAATATGCTAGTATATAGGTATGTTAGTATATATATTATCACAAAAGATGTCATTAACAAAGCATTGCCGACTTATTTTCCTTTCAAGTTAACATAGCTGAATTATGAACAAACTTGATATACTACAAATAATATGAATTCCAAAAGAAAATAGATCTCCTTCATTATTACTTGAATAATGAATTACAATGTTCCCTAAATGGGAAAACAACTCCCAACTCAAGTTGCCAAGCAAACTCTAACTAACTCGACTAAATCTACTCTAGGTGGCGGAAACTACTATTTTTAGCAGTTTACTAGAACTTGCTATTCTTAGTAAGTTCGCATGCTTACTCGCACGAGCACAAAAATTGCCATGCATATTCTACATCCCTAAATTAGAGGAAATGCCAACATTCTAACTTGTAATGAAACTAATAGACTAAAATTATCTAATGCCCAAAAATAGGAAAAAATGAACTATAACTTATCCTAATTTTTGGCATCAAATGGAAAATTTAGGGCCGAAAACATGTCAAAAACTTTCCCAACCATTACGGCTGGGTGCCACTATGTTCATCTCATTGAAACATGTGGTTTCAAAAAAAATGGACTCAAACGGACACCTAGAGCTCAATTTATTACCTTGTCAAGTTCCTGCTAATTACAGCGCATCATTCTCCCTGCTTGAAAAAATGCAGCTCTTGCAAGTTGTCTTATTCAAAGTACTTCCATTTATCTACATCTAACTTCTTAATCTCCCACTTTTTGACCCAAGTATTGTCCTCTTGTTCCAGTCCTTTCCAATGTACCAAATATTTGTTGTATTTCACATGTCGCATGTCCATTGTTTTCTTATCTAGAGATCCGATCCATTTCTTCTTTCTTCTTCACCAGAACCTACTACCTCAAATCTACTACTTCATTAATAACTTCCCCTTCGCCCCATCCCCATGAAAAGAATACAAATCGAAACATTAAATACTAGAGAAATATCAAAATTCCCTAGCAATTCGCCTCATAAGCATTATCATTTATTTTTTTCACGATTTTGCAAGGACCAATCTTCTTGTACTTTAGTTTGTTATAGATTCCTTTTGGAAACCTTTCCTTCCATAGATATACCATAACCAACTCACCAACTGTAAATATCTTTCTCCGTCTATGCACATCTGCTATTTCCTTATACTTATCATTACTATTCTGCAGCTTCTTCCGCACTTCTTCCTGCAATTGTTATATATGTTTGGAAAACATATTTGCATCATCATCGACTCTCTGTCATCACCGGTAGTTGTACCAAATATAACACCCGATTTGGATTACTCCCATACACAATTGAAAATGGAGACTTTCCCATGGATCTGTTTATGGAACTATTATATGCAAACTCAGCTTGTGGTAATGCTAAGTCCCATTGTTTCAACTTTTCCCCAACGATGCACCTTAACAGGTTTCCCAAACTCCAATTTACCACCTCTATTTTCCCATCGATCTGTGGGTGATAGGTACTACTAAATTGTAGTTGAGTTCCAAATTTTTCCATAAATTCCACCAAAGTGACTTAAGAACCTTGTGTCCTTATTTGAAGTAATGGTTTTGGAACACCATGCAAATGAACAACTTCTCTGAAAAAAATATGCTATGCCTGTTGCATCACTTATTTTCTTGCAGCAATAAAATGAACCATCTTAGAAAACCTATTAACAACCACAAAAATTGAAGGCATTACCTCGTTGTTTTTTGGTAATCCTAAAACAAAATCCATACACACATATTTGTCAATGGCCCTTTAGGAACCGAAAATGGCATATATAACCTCGTATTTTGTGCATGGCCTTTCAAGACATGCAAAATTTCAACATCTCTCCACATATCTTACCACATCTATTTTTAGCTTTGGCCAATAGTATTTGTCTCGCTACCAAGGGTATCGTCTTATTTTTACCAAAATGCCCACAACCCTCCGCTATGCAACTCTTTCACTATATTCTCTCTCATAGACCCCACTAGAATACATAGTTAGCATCCCTTGAATGGTAGCCATCCTATAAAATATACTCATCCAGGACATCTCCTACATTGTCTAACAATGGACTAATTAGACTTTTAACAATATCCTTGAAATCAAAATCAGAAGAATACAAACCCTTTATTTCTTCAAAACCCACCACCTCATTTTCCATAGTGGTAAACAAAGTCACACGCCTACTCAATGCATCTACAACTTGATTCTGTTTTCCGAATTTATGTTTTAGAGAAAAAGTATAACCTTGCAAAAATGATACCCACTTTGCATGCCTACTATTCAACTTCTTTTGGGTATTCACATACTTCAAGGCTATGTGGTCTCAGAAATAACAAAAACTCCTTAGGCACTAAGTAATGCCTCTAATGCCTTAATGCTTGACAATTGCATAAAATTCCACATCATAAGTACAATAGTTCTTTCTTACCTCATTCAGTTTCTCACTAAATAAAACTACTGGATTTCCACCTTGACTTAGAATAGCTCCAATACCCACATGTGAGGCATCACAATCAACCTCAAACACTTTATAAAAATCTAGTAGTGCCAAAATGGGTGCCTCTGTCACCTTCTTCTTCAAGAATTGAAAACTATCCTCAGCTTCCTTTGTCCACAAAAACTCCATTCCTTTTGTGCAATTTGTTATAGGTGCTACAATATTGTTTAAATTTTTAATAAATTTTTTGTAAAATGTTGCTAGACCACAAAAGCTTCTTACCTCTATTATACTCCATGTAGTATGCCATTAAATAATTGCCTCTATCTTTTTTGAGTGCATCTATACCCCATCTCGCTTAAAAATAAATCCCAAGAATACCAAACTCTCTTGCATAAATGTGGACTTCGTCATATTTGCAAAGAGTTTCTCTTTCCTTAACACTCCAAATACCAACCTTAGATGCCTCAAATGTTCTTCTTTAGTTTTACTAAAGATCAAGATATCATCAAAATAAACTACAACAAACTTACTATTATACTTCCAGTAACACAATGTTCATCAATCTCATAAAAGTACTAGGTGTATTGGATAACCCAAATGGCATCACCAACCACTCATATAATCCATTTCCTGTTTTGAATTTTGTTTTTCACTCATCTCCTTCTCTCGATCCGAATATGATGATAACCACTTCAAGATCAATCTTGGTGAAATACCTATATCCAACAAGCACAACCATCATATAATCAAGGTGAGGTATTGGGAACCTATACTTGATTGTAATTTTATTGATTGCTCTACTATGGGTGCACATTCTCCATGTTCCATCCTTCTTTGGTGTTAATAAAGTTTTATTGCACACAAGAATCATGCTCTCCCTTACACCCCCTTTTGCATGAGCTCACACTTGCCCATTTAACTCTGCATGTAATGTTGGGCTCATCCTATAAGCCGCTTGATTTGGGAGTGAAGACCTTGGAATCAAATTAATATGGTGTTGAATATATCTTTTGGGTGGTAATCCATCTAGTAGCTCATCAAGAATAACATCTGAAAATTCTTCTATTAATTCTCGTTATTTCTATTGGTATTTATGCACTTATACATTCATCCTTATTTGCAACTAGTGAATAACAAAAACCGGTTACCTTTGCCTCCTTCACAAATTCCTTTGCGAAAGCATATTTTCAGCCTTCCCCTTTTCTTTAAGTGGTAGCAAAACTATTTTTGTGCCATCCTTCCAGAAAGTATAAGTATTATTTCCCCATCATGAATAACTTTTCTATCAAATTGCCATGGTCTTCTTAGTAGCATATGACATGCATCCAAAGAATAACATCACACCAAATCTCATCCTTATAATTGTTCCCAATAGAAAATCTTATTAAACATCTCCTATCAATTGTAACTTCATTACCCTTCTTAAACCATGAAATACGATAAGGGTTAGGATTATTCTCATAATGCAGACCCAATTTATCGACCATCTCCTTTGAAACCATGTTCTCACAACTACCACCATCAATAATAACATTACATACCTCTCCTCCTAAAGTGCATCTTGTTCTGAAAATATTCATACACACAACCATGCATCCCCCTTGACCTCCTTTCTTGGAGCAATCATTGTCCTCTTGATCATCATATTTTCTCCAACATCTCGGTGGAATTTCCAAGTCTTGTTCATTTTCTACTTGTTCATCTTCAACAAGATTTACTCTTGGATTATCTCCTTGCCTTTTCTCATGTGTATAAGTATGTGGGCATTAAAAATCCCCATGCCCTTCTTCACCACATCTATAAAAAATAAATGGTCTTCGTGGAGCCTCCCATCCTCTATCGCCAAGTATATCCTATGCCCCTAGAAAATCCTATGCCTCTTTGTTGATTCTAGAAATCTTGTTTCGTATCATTTTCCTTTTCAAATCCATGAGATGATTCTCCCTACCTTGGCTGAAACCAGCTCATCCCCAACAGGAATATGAGGTCCCCTATTCATTGTAGGTGATCTCCTAAAACTTTGACGATTTTGTTTTTCCTCGGCCTTGAAGGCTAATTGATAGGCATCCTCCATGCTTTTAATCCTATGCATACTTATCTCATCTTGAATAGAAAATTTTAATCTATTAACATACCTTGCTGCCATTTTTTCCTCGTTTCTTAATTCTCTACACAAATGGAAAACTTGTAGAACTCATCTTTGTATTCTTGCACTATTTGTAAGTTCTGTCTGAGATTCTGAAACCTCCTGTAAAGGGTTTGTGCATAATCCATAGGGAGAAATTTATCTTTCATTTTCTTCTCCATCTTACTCCATGTCCTAATTATTTCTTTCCCCTTTCTTGACCACTCTTTCTATAGGTGATCCCACCATAACATAGCATGACCTTTCAATTTTTGCATGAAAACTTTAGCTTCTTTTCTTCTAAAATAGCCTTCCACTCAAAAAAATTCCCATGCTAGTCAGCTAGTCTATCAGCTCCTCTAGTTTAGACTACCACCATACTCGAAACATCAACTCTTATCCCATCATTCTTTCCTTCTAATGCTCAAAGCATCCTTTCTTCAAAATCTAATGGTAGTGCCTGCATTTCCTCCTCTTCACAAACTTCTTCTTCATCTGTGTCATCTCCACCTTGATTTCCTCTTTGGGTTATCATTACGGCAAGTGCGGGAAATTGTCTTTGAGATCTTGCATATTTCTATTCATCTAGGCAATACCACCTCCTCTTCCTCTTCCTCTTCCTACCATTTTTAAAAAAAATACTTCAAACCATCTTTGATACCAGATAATGTAGCCGAATTATGAACAAACCCGATATACTGCAAATAATATAAACTTCAAAAGAAAATAGATCTCCTTCTTTTTACTAGATAATGAATTACAATGTTTTCTAAATAGGAAAACAAATTCTCACTCAATTTTCCAAGAAAACTCTAACTAACTATGACTAAATCTACTCTAGGTGGTGGAAATTACTATTTTTAGCGGTTTACTAGCACTTGCTATTCTTAGTAAGTTCGCATGCCTATTAAATGCGGGCACAAAAATTGCCATGCATCTTCTACATCCAAAAATTAGAGGAAATGCCAAATTTCTAACTCATAATGAAACTAATAGACTGAAATTAACTAATGCCCAAAAATAGGAAAAAGCTGAACTATAACTTAAATCCTAATTTTCGACCTCAAGATGGCGGATTTAGGGCCCAAAAACATGTCGAAAACTTGCCCCATCTAGTAGGGCTAGGTGCCACTATGTTCATCTCATTTAAACATGTGGTTTATTAAAATAGACTCAAACGGACTCCCAGAGCTCAAGTTATGACCTTGTCAAGTTCTGCTAATGCAGGGCATCACAAGTGTTACTGCCCTATCAAAACTTTACTTAGGAGAATTTTGGATGGACTTGAAACCCAAATACCCAACATAAAATAGGGATAGTATATTATCACTAAATTTAATTTGTAATACATCTCCAAACTCTACATCAAATTAAAAACTTTAGCTGAAATCGTAAAATAGACAAAAGTTACCTTTAAATCAAATGATTTAAGCTCGTGTGAAACCTGCAAAATCAATTCTAAATGGTAAGCATCATTGGATCATCCCAAATATATAAACCACAAAAAACCAAAGACAAACGGTATAAAATCACCTCGCTCTTAGGACAAGGTAAAGACTATTTTGGGTATTACTTTTGCATCAACATACCAGTAAAAGTAGGGATATCAACGTAAAATGAGGCCACTTACCCTCCAAGAAGAACCTCCATGTATTTCTGTAACAAAAACATGGTGAGATACCTTTTCCAGAACTTGGTGGGTCCTTGAAAGAGAATATCAGGATAGTTTCCATGAGATATCTAGTAACCAGATTCAAAAAAAAAAAGAATTCATTTGAAAACTTGAAATAAATAAAAGATTTACAAAAAAATTCTCGATAAACTACATTGTAGTTTTAATTCAGAAGAGTTTCAAGTTATCCACAAGATCTTTGACATAAGTCTTCTTGCATATTTCTTTATTCAAAAAAACAAATGAAAGATCACCAAACATAATTAGACACAATATGTGTTAACTTCACACCAATTGTTTAATAATCTAGGATTGTTTCTTGTGACATATGTATGCCGTGACCCCGGACGATGCTTATCTACCCATGAAATTATGATCTCTCTGATATCTCTTGAAGATAAATTGTCAATTTTGAAAGGTCTCTCTTTCTTAAAAAGTGGTACACTATTGGGAGGCATGCAAGTTCCTCCACTCATGAAAGAAAATAAAACCGTTTTATTACACTCGAAAAAATCTTTTAATTTATGACTGCTTGCTTTGCCTATTTCAATTATCCTGATCCTTTCATTGGTGTTTGTCCCTTTATACACAGAGCTATTAGGAAGGCATGCACTTGATGGGGTATGGATAAATATTTTCTTCGAGCTATTTTTTTCCTTGCTATAAATACCGCTTAATGATGAAGGCTTAGCAAATTTTGGGGAAACTTCTACTCTAGAGAAAAATATATTGTTGGGAGATATACAATCAATGATGTCCATTATAATGTTTCCAGAGTCAACACAACCATCTGCAGCTATTTTGACATTGTCAATCCTTTCACCAGAACACTGCCAGTGATGTCAAATATTGTGGTCTACTTGTACCCATCTGTTTTCTTCTCGGCTATGGATGGTTCTTTTCCAAACCCACTACTTCCAGAAGAATGTCTAGATCTTGGTCTACAATTTGAAATATTTATTTGGGATATTTAAATAAATAAGAAACTTATATTAATATCTACAAATGACCAAAATATATCAATTGATATCTAGAAATACAACTAGCTTAGAATAAAATATTCTCTGATTTAAATGGTTTTTGTTATAACGATGCTTCCCTTTAACTTGTGAAATATGTAGAACTTATTCAAAATTTTAAATCAAGTTTTAGGTCATTGCTGCCATTCCCACGACTAATACTCTCATGCCATCTATAAATAGTCTTTGATTTCTGCAAAACCCACATACACATGCCCCTCTAGACACAAAATAATGTGTTTTAGACATTATTTAGTCCTAGTCTCATACTCCTATTTAGAAGGTTTTGAGTGAATAAAGTACTAATTAACCCCTGCCTCTTGGTTATTTTTATTTGAATTTTTCATCATTCCTAACCTCCACCACACACATGCCCAATCAAGTTTTTACATTTTCCATCATATTTGCTTCGATTGGGGCACCCAGAGCTAGTAAAGGGGCACCCAAGTCCCTTTTGAACTTTACCACAACTTTTTGGGTTTTTTTAGCCATTTGAGGTCTTAATAATTTTAGTGGTCAGCTATTTGGAGTTAATTATGAAATTAGATGAAGAGAACCTATAAATATCAAGTTATGAAACCATAATGAGGGACATAGCACTAGCCACTACTATCATCCATCTAGAGTTGCATCCATTAAGAGATCATTTGCATCTATTTGCTCCATCGAAAGGACAACAATGGTTCATCTACATCACATAAACATAGGGGAGGGATACTATTTTATTTCATGCACACATTCTATTACATTTTCTAGATCTAGTCATTTTTCGCTACATCACAAAGTGTGAGTGACAGAAGATAACCTAGTGTATATGATGCACACACTCACCGAACTACATTTACGTCTTAAATTTAGTGCAACACCTAGTTAGTAAGCCCACTATTGTGGCAATTGAGGCAAGTCTTACCCATTCATTTGTATTCTTCTTTTTAGGGATTTCCCACTTCTTCTAGTCTTTTGCAGGTCTTCCATTCATCTCAAATTATGCGTGAGATTTGACACAGTGTAGAAAAGCCAATGTGATAACCAATGAGGGTTTTAGAAAAATTTTCAAACTGTGAAACTCGGTTATGGATCTTTAACATAGACTAGGGTGCCCATTTTGCATCACTCGAGTGCCCATAGTTGCACTACTACCTCTTGGTGCTTGAGTCCAACTAGATATCTTGGATCTATTCGAGGCCTCTAGACAGTAGTTCTTGCTTCATGTTTGTCTAGTCACTTATGTGACACAAAAGTGCATCGAGCTCCTCTTATCAGCTGAGTTACTTCCTCACTCTTCTTGCATATTAGGGTTTCTACTTACATTAGTTTAGTTGCTTGGGTCATTTTCCATATTCATTCGCTACATTTCTTTATTGTATGTACATGTTGTTCTTGATTATATTAACAAAACTTATTTATTATTTTATTTAATCATTTTAGTGAACCCCACATTTTTCACGCTTAGGATCTTCATTTTTCCTTTAGCATGCGTCAATTTTCTTTATCTGATTTACTTAAGAGATATCTTGATTTCTACTCCTTTTTGCAAACGTCCTTAAACACCAAGTATTTTGATTACAATACGCCACCACATGAAATAAGTTCTATGCTAGGTTGTATATTTACCAACCCTAGTGATCCTGCATCTAATCAACCCCTATTGGACTCAATTCAAGCTCTACATGCTTTATTTCAAGACAAGTTTAAGGCTATGGAATCAACTATTACATCTCTCAAATATGAAATTCAACAACTTAAGGATGCTTCTCAATCACATGTTTTTGCTCCTTCTACATCTTATATGCAATCTATGTCTACTACATGTCATTTAGCTAAACCTCAAGACATGTCATTTCCTAAGCCTCTCATATTTGAGCATAATACTATGCAACATGACATCCTTATTCAGCTCCTTAGCCATCAGTTAATCACTCTACCACTTACTCATTACTATTCTCCGTATCGGTTAGTAAAATATCAAGGTCATCTATATTACAATTATCATCGAATCAATGGAAATAATGACAACGATTGTCACACTTTGCCACAAATAATTAAACATCTTGAGTGTCAAGGCTTTATTTCATTTGCTACACAACATTCTAATACAAATGATAAATCCCATTGGGTTCCTAAATATGATTCATCTATATATAATGAGCATCAAGCCAGTGTTACTCAAGAAACTCCTAAGAAACAACCTCTCACACTTAGTTCACCATCTCCTCCTACTCAGCCATCTACGACATCACCAAGTCAATCACCTACCAAAATTAGTTCACAATCTCCTACTAATAAGTTGTCTATCATATCACCAAGTCAACCTAAAAAACCTCCCTTAAAAGTTAGTGCAACATGGCCTCCTCTCAAGTCTAAGCTCCAACCAATCAATTTTGTCAAAGAAACTAATCCTCCTACTAGTGTTCATGACACATTGCAAATTCTACCACAATCACATGGTCATTTTGTTACTTTTTCAGGCCATGATTCCACCACTAAACACAAACTTGGTCTTTAGTAAGTGAATCTTGTCCCTCTACCCACTCCATGAGACACTCATGTGCTTGATTCACACTTGATCGTTGAGGGCTTACTACACATAAACCTTATACACTTGCACTATAGTTCTTTCACACTATATATTTTAGCACATTATGTGTCATACACCATACATTCTACATTTAGTCTTCAATACTTTGACATTTTCTCATTTATATGTCATACGTCATCCTAGTCTTCATCATAATTTTCTAGCATTGCATTCGACATACTACGTTACTAGTATATCTACAAATTTTACATTACATATTATACATTTCACTTTACGCATTCTACACATCTTACGTCGTATTCTACATATCACATATTTACACATTCTACTCATCACGTGGTCATCTATTATGACACATACTACATTGTCTTCTTTGTGTTACACTCTCTACCCTATGATGCACTTTAGTTCATCGGTCCATACTCTATTGTGGAGGGTTTAAAAATAATATACCTTACATTAATCATGCATTAATCATTTAACCTCACATAATGCAACTTTACCAGGTTAGTGAAATACGCTCTAGACTAAATTGTCACCTAATATTTCATTTCTTAGTGGTATATGTTATAGGATGATCATCACTTTATTCATATTGTAGTTATACGGATAAATCATCAATACTCCACTCACTTCCTCGTGATATACACTTCAGCTATAGGGTTCATACACATACATCATTTCTACATTGCATGTCATCATTACATATACACACTCATCACAACATGTTATACACAACACACACTTTGACCATTTCTAGATGACACACTTGTGTTTAGGGTTCATTTTTTTGGTGAGGGGAAAACAAAATGAACAACATTTCATACATTTACATTCTCTCTCACGTGATGAAATTCCCCAAAAGGAAATGAAAAGAAAATAATTACTCTAAAGTTATTTTCAAAGGTTGATTTCTAAAGTAGAAGAAATATATATATTAAAGACCCCTTTAAAATAGACTGGGGAGTTATGTACATGGAATTCCCTTTATAAAATGGGGAGGAATAAATATTTAAATGATTTCTCGAACTCCTTATAAAAAGGAGGGATTAAAATTTACAATTGTAAGACCCGTTAGGGGTAAATGTAATTATTTGTAAAAGAATTGTTATGAAAGGGTGTGTTGGTTACCAAACCACCCGAGGGGAATTATTTAAATCCATGATGGGGAGAGAAATAGAGAGAGGGAGAGAGATTTATTTGGGAAGTGGATCAATAATTTTTATGTGGTCTAAGTGAAGGAAAGTGGTGGGCATTGGAGAGGGGCATTCTTGAAGGGTGTCCTAACTGGGGTACATAAAGTATAACCCAAGATGGTTCCTGGCCAGGGAAAGAAGATATTTTAATTGATTTAATTCCTCCATATAATGCGGCCATAGCTTGAGGTGCCGGATCTAGGTTACCACATAGGAATTCATTGAGGAACATAGAGGCCTTCCTATCCCTATATACAGATAAGTAAATAATTTTACAACTATTATTTCTGTAATGAATTTACATTTTTCACATTTAAAAAAGAAAGTTTAATATGTATATTTTGATTTTTGTTAAAAGAATTAAAATTCATGTGTAATAAATATCTATTGGTTGTTTTATATGGAAAAGCATGTTTTTTTACATGAACTTATTAGTTTGGAAAAAGTCACGTCACATTTTGGTATCGAGAGCTAAAATTCCTCAAATAAATGAACCTATGAGTTATACAATATAATTTTATTCCTTAAATTAAAATATTAATTTACCATTGTATTAATTAAATTCATAATTATATTTTGTTAAGGTATTTAAATTAATAATATTAATATTTATTTTATCTATTTATTTTTATCAAGTATTTAATATTTTTACAAATATGTATATTAAAATATTGTTATAAAATAGTTGAGGAGGATTTATTGAGGAGAGTTTAATTTTTATTAAGTTTATTGATTCAATATTTATTTTTAATAGTTATGTTTATTTTTAATTCTTTCTAATAATTGGACTTATATTTATATTTAATTATTTTGTTTTATTCTTTGGAAACAAATAGTGAAAAGATGTGTAAAATTAATTTACCTAAGGTCTCTTAGAAGGAGACAACACTCCATGAAAATAGAAATTGATTTTTCCTATTGGCTCAAGTCTTATTCTTGTCCCCGTGTTATTGTTTTTTCATCTATATTATTCAAAATAAATTTTACCTATGTATAAGTATCCCCTTTAATAACAAGGGTTGAATTAAAATCTATAGACTATAGTTTAATTTTACTAAACGTTTAAATTTAAAACCTATTTAAAACTATAAGTTTTAACTATATACTATAGTAGTATGTGGGTCAATTTTAAATTAAAACATAGTATTTAATCTATGTTTAATGTCTTCCTGTATACTATATTGTATATAATATATAATATATTATTCCTAACCTACTCAAATTAACTACCTAACTATCTACCATTTGATTAAGCATATAAAGTATAATAAAACATTTTAAAAAAAAACCAATTTCCTATCTAAGCCGCCAAAACTTATATCTTAAACCTTTTATGTTATTATTTCCACCACTTTTGGCCTCCTTTTTGCCACATGGGATATTTTCCCCTTGACCACAGTGATGCCTCCTTTGGCCATAGGAAATATAAAGTTTTTCTAATGTGATGATTTTCATAAAGAGATTAATATTATACACTAGGAAGAATTAGAGTTAATATAATATTAATAAGTTGATATGTAAAATTCGAAAAAAATAAAAAATTAGTTTGTTAGTATTATAATGCATATAATAATAAATGAACAATAGTTTCAATTTTGAATCTCGTATAACCTAAGAGTTACTTGACCTACACATAGTCCTCACCTAGATATAATAAAGCATTTGTTTGACTTTGGGATTATTTAGTGGGGAATAATTATATCACATTTTTGGGATAAATAATAATTTAAAACTAAACCTATTTTATATTATATATATTTTTATAAATTCTGACCTAAAACCTTAAGCGACCCTCAATTTAAAATCTATATATTTATATTTATCCTCCTAAGTGCTTTAAAAATTAGTCACCTTTATATTAAAACATCCATCCATATTTACGTGTTGGCACATATAATTCAGAATATTTAAAAAAAAAAACTTAAATGTTGAACTATGGAATAGAAATTTAAATTGGCTTGCGTGACTTCTAAGCTAACTACTTTTTATAACTAATATTTAGAAGAAAGAGAAGCATTAATAATAGTACAAGGAGACATCAAGAAGTTGATTCCCTTATTGGTTGATACTCATTTTTATTATTTAAATTATAAGATCTACATTGCATTGGAACTCCACTTTTTTTTATTATTTTTTTGAGTTGATGAAGTTTTTTTCTAGATTTCCTTACACGAATTTGTGTGTAAACACAGAGAATACATTTAAAGATGGAATCTCAACATGATCTGGATTACCTCGAACTTGAACAACGAAATCAACAACTATCTAGGGAAGTAGAAGAGATTACTTTGCAATTTGAAATTTTGAAAAAGCAATTTGTTGATTCCATGAAGAAAAATACTAAGGATAATGATAAGTCTGATAAAAATTGAGTAAAAAGAGGAATTTCCAACCCATTGATAATTCAAATTCTGTTGATGAACATTCTTCTAGTTCTGATTCTGAGTCCTCTAATTCTGATAAGGGAGGTAGAAATAATAAGGAAATTAAGCACTTTGCAAAAAAATCAAACTGCCAGAATATTCAGGTGATGTAGGATCCAGAGAAGAAGTGGAGAGGTGGTTATCTAGTTTAGAACGTTATTTTGATTTGCAAAATACTGGCAGTAGAAATAGGACTCAAATAGCATCCTATCAACTAAAAATGTTGCTTTAAACTGGTGGGAAGACACTATAAAATCAGAAAAACTAAGACCTCACAAAATTAAATGGAATCAATTTAAAACTTTGTTTCAAAATAAATACCTTTCAGATTATTTCCTACAGGAAAGAAAAAATGAGTTCTTTGATTTGAAACAACGTGCACAAAAATTAAATGAGTATCGACAAATTTTTGAAAGATTAAATAGGTTTGTACCTTTCATTTCGGGAAGAGATAGAGTTGTTAGATTCATCAATGGACTTAGAGAGGATTATAAGGCTAGTGTTTGGTGTGGTAAACCAACTATAGTAGATGAGGCCTGTCAAATAGCAGAACAATTTGAAAAGCAAAATGAGATTAAGAGAAAATGAAATGAGGATTTTAAGAGAAAGAATAATAATTCATTATATGGGAATAATAGAAAAATAAAATTTTCTGAGACTGCACAATGTAGGCATGCTAGTTTTGGAAATCAAAAAAAAATGGAAACAAAGAGTTTGCTAAGAAAAGTCCTAATGAGATTAAATGTTGGAATTGCGGAGAAAACCATTATGCAAAGGGGTGTCCACAAACATCAAAAGGGTGGAATAAAAATGATATTAAAAATCAAAAACATTACAGTAATAAAAATCAGCAGAATGGTATTGATCAAAAGAAGGATAAAACTTCAACTATGAAAATTCATGTTGCAGTCGATACAGGTACAGTACATCATCAAATTTCTTTGATAGAATTACAAGGTAGAATTAAAGGTCAAAATGTGGTATTCTTAGTTGATTCAGGTAGTAGTCATAGTTTTATTTCTCCTAATATTGTTTCTAAATTAAATTTGTCTGTCAGAGAAATAGAGCCTATCGCAGTTGAGATGGCAGATGGAAGGATAATTAGACATACTGGAGCCATGATAGAAGACCTAAACATTCAATTAGACGATCTTGATTCTTGTGATCATTTTCATTTACTGAAACTAGGACAATATGATGCAATCCTAGGAATGACTTGGTTAGAGAAAAACAATGTTTTGATTAGTTGTGAAAATAAACAAGTTGTTATAAAAGATAAAAATAATTCTTTTAAAACTTTACAAGGGACAAAAAGGCCCATTAAACTTAAAACCATTTCTGCTATGCAATTAAAAAGGAGTCTTAGGAAAAATTGTAAATCTTTTTGTGCAATGGTCACTCAGGGTGATGATGGAACTAAGTTAGACATCAATATCCAACCTATAGTTCAAGAATTTATGGATGTTTTCCCCGAGGAAATAGAAGAATTACCCCCGAGAAGAATTGTAGAGCATGCCATAGATCTAATTCCTAGGGCTGAACCTGTATCCAAAGCCCCTTATCAACAATCGATTCCTGAGTTAGCTAAACTTAAAGTACAATTATCTGAATTACTTAAACAAGGAAAAATTAGACCAAGTGTTTCTCCATGGGGTGCACCAGTATTATTCGTTAAGAAGAAAGATGGAACTATGAGATTGTGTATTGATTATAGACAACTGAATAAATTGACCATCAAGAATAAATATCCCTTACCTAGAATTGATGACCTATTAGATCAATTAAGTGGTGCTACATACTTTTCTAAAATTGATTTGCATTCTGGGTATCATCAAATTAGAATTAAAGAATCAGATATTTCAAAAATACTTTTAGAACTAGATATGGACATTATGAATTTGTAGTTATGCCTTTTGGGTTAACTAATGCTCCTGCAACTTTTATGAATTTGATGCATGATGTGTTTAGACCTTTCTTAGATGTGTTTGTGATTATATTTCTAGATGATATCTGATATACTCAAAAAGTGAAAAAGAACATGAACACCATGTTAGGTTAGTTTTAGAAACTTTATGAAAATATCAACTTTATGGGAAGGTGAGCAAATGTGAATTCTTTAAAACTAAAGTTTCTTATCTAGGAAATTACTTCCTGCTGAAAAAAATTATCCTATACATGATTTAGAATTGTTAGGGATTGTACATGCTTTGAAAATTTGGAGACACTATTTGTTAGGGAACAAATTTACTATAAAACTTATCATAGAAGTTTACAACATATCTTTACTCAACCTTTATTGAATATGAGACAACGTCGATGGGTTGAATTTCTTAGTGAGTATGATTTTGAAATTCAATATGTTCCTGGAAAAGACAATTTAGTAGTGGATGCATTAAGCAGGAAAAGAATTTTTGTTAATGCTTTAGCTTTAGAAAGAAGTAATTTTGAACAATCTATTAAAATTAAGTTATCTACTGATGTATATTTCCAAGAACTTTATGAAGGCTTGAAAAATGAAACTAGTAATGTACATTTAAATGATAGACTTACTTCTTATCTAATTAGGTCTAATGGATTATTGTATTATAAGAATAGAATGTGTATACCAGACCTTCCTAGACTTAAAAATCAAATCCTTAGAGATTCTCATGATATCCCTATTGTTGGTCATCCTGGATTTCAGAAAACTTATTTATCTATAAAAAAATTACTTTTGGCCTAAAATGAAACAAGATATTAGAACTTATGTGCAACAATGTTTAACTTGTCAAAAAGTAAAATCAGAGCAATGTAGTAAACTGGGTAAGTTGCAACCTCTTAGAATTCCTAAATGGAAATGGGAATATGTGAGTATGGATTTCATCACTGGGCTACCTCGTACTAGAAATGGTCATGATAGTGTTTTTGTTGTGGTTGATAGATTAACTAAAATGGCTCATTTCCTTCCAACTAAAATTAAAAATTCTGCATCTGATGTAGCTCATTTATTTATGAAAGAAATATTTTGTTTGCATGGTCTTCCAAAAGATTTAGTAATAGATAGAGACCCAAGATTTACTTCTTCCTTTTGGAAATCATTATTCAATGAGTTAGGTACAAGTTTGAATTTTAGTACGGCATATCATCCTGAAACTGATGGACAAACTGAAAGAGTAAATCAAATTTTAGAAGATATGTTAAGGATGTATGCTAGTGATAAACCTGAAAATTGGGAAAACTATATACATTTGATTGAATTTGCATATAATCAGGGATACCATAGCACTATAAAAATGTCACCTTTTGAAGTTGTATATGGTAGGAACTATAACACACCTATTTCCTGGTCTGACCCTGTCCAAAGAACTTGGTATGATAATGATAATTTAAAGGAGATGGAAGAAATTATAATTAAGGCAAGACAAAACATGAAAGCTGCACAAGATAGGTATAAGAGTTGGGCTGATTCTAAACGGTCTTATAGGGAATTTGAAATTGGTGATCAAGTTTTCCTTAGAGTTAAACCTAAGTGTAGTTCACTTAAACTTGGTAAATATGCTAAATTAGCTCCTTGTTTTTGTGGTCCTTTTGAGGTATTAGAAAGAGTGGGTGAACTTGCTTACAAACTAGCTCTTCCTCCTGAATTATATAGGATACATGATGTTTTTCATGTTAGTTTATTAAAAAAATATGTTTATAATTCTACTCATGTTATTGATTGGAAAAATATATCTATAGAACCTAATTGTGAATTTAAAATAGAACTTGAATTAATATTAGAAAAAGAACTAGAAAGTTAAGGAATAGAGAAATAAATGAAGTAAAAATCAAATGGACTTTTTGTGATGTGGATAGTGCAACATGGGAAAAAGAAGAATATATTCATGAACAATATCCATATTTATTTTGACTAATGAACTTTGTGGTTCGTTTATGTTTCAGAGAAAGATAAAGCTACTGAGGTCAGTAGCTGATTTAGAAGGGGAGAAATGTTACGTGACAAAATTCCCCAAAAGGAAATGAAAAGAAAATAATTACTCTAAAGTTATTTTCAAAGGTTGACTTCTAAAGTAGAAGAAATATATATATTAAAGACCCCTTTAAAATAGACTGGGGAGTTATGTACATGGAATTCCCTTTATAAAATAGGGAGGAATAAATATTTAAATGATTTCTCAAACTCCTTATAAAAAGGAGGGATTAAAATTTACAATTGTAGACCCGTTAGGGGTAAATGTAATTATTTGTAAAAGAAAAAAAAATCAAATTGTTATGAAAGGGTGTGTTGGTTACCAAACCACCCAAGGGGAATTATTTAAATCCATGATGGGGAGAGAAATAGAGAGAGGAGAGAGATTTATTTGGGAAGTGGATCAATAATTTTTATGTGGTCTAAGTGAAGGCAAGTGGTGGGCATTGGAGAGGGGCATTCTTGAAGGGTGTCCTAACTGGGGTACATAAAGTATAACCCAAGATGGTTCCTGGCTAGGGAAAGAAGATATTTTAATTGATTTAATTCCTCCATATAATGCGGCCATAGCTTGAGGTGCTTTGGATCTGGGTTACCATGTAGGAATTCATTGAGGAACATAGAGTCCTTCCTATCCCTCTATACAGATAAGTAAATAATTTTACAACTATTGTTTCTGTAATGAATTTACATTTTTCACATTTAAAAAAGAAAGTTTAATATGTATATTTTGATTTTGTTAAAAGAATTAAAATTCATGTGTAATAAATATCTATTGGTTGTTTTATATGGAAAAGCATGTTTTTTTTTACATGAACTTATTAGTTTGGAAAAAGTCACATCACACTCTCGAGGGGAATGCGGATCCTATCATCCGTCTTGCATTCCATTCCATCCATCCACAACATACTTGCATATTATGGCTACTTTTAATCTTGCTTATTTTTTCTTGTTCATAGTCACTTTACTACACATGCTAGCTAGATAACTTATATGCCATTTAGCTATATCATCCACACATGCACATTCATGTCTCTTTATATTTTTGATTGCGAGATATAGGTCTATTACGCGCAACATGGATTCTCTCCTTCTACCCTTCCTACATTGGTCATTGGGGGCATCCACATTTGTCTCTCATAGGTGTTATTGTTTCCCTTTATACTTAGCACTTTACATTACTTGGTTATACATGCTTTTGATATGTTAGTTATCTCTCTAACATGGTAACAGGTGCTTCTTGTGAAACATTTGTTATGTAGGGGTATTTTATTTTTACTTGTTTGTTACATTGTCTTGTATTATTTGTTGTTGTATGTGGGCATTGCCCTATGTTTGGTGTACACACTTGTTTGTTGTTTTCATCCATGATGGCCTTGTATGTCTTGTGACATCATGAGTGATGTCCCATGTTTTCATATCAACTTATGCGACTTCCTTTTTCTTCTTATGTGTTTACATTACTACATTGTTTGATAGCTTATGCATTGTTTATGTAGTGTAATATTGTATTTATACATGCATGCTTGTGTGTAATAGCACTTAGTTTGGATAATCTTATTTTTTTGCGTTCCTTTATTTCTACCAAGCGATTTTCCTTCCACCTATAGGGCACAATTTTAGAGTTCATTCGACTAGTCCTCATTTGGGGCTGCATTCTTCTATCACTGACATCGCGTGCACCCCCAAAGAGGGGGAATCATTTAGGGTTTAATACACACTACACAAAAATTCTAGACCATTTTGTTTTAGTTATATATAGCGAGTGATTTCATTATAGTTTATGAACCCCATACACAACAACTTTTACAGGACATGGTAGTACTTAGAATTCGGGGAACAATTAACAAATGGAGGATACAACGGAATTCCTCCAAATAATTATTCTACACCTAGCTCGGATCTCCTTAAAAAAAAGAGAATATAGAGATATCTTCATATCTTTAGGGAAGTAGTTAGTGGATGGCAAATAATGCATCTTTCTCATTACACTTCTTTTGGCAACATGGAATGAGATCGCCTAAAAACTCTTTGTACAAGATATCCTTCTACACTCTCTTTCTTAAATTTGATTAGGTGTACATGTTCCATTTACATTTTTCATTTGTGTATTTTACATTTATATACTTTTACATGCATCTTTCATATTGCATTTTTACATATACATACATACATTCATACATATTTGACTACTAGATCATTTTCTCCTTACAGGACCGGCTATGAGAAACAACAAATCAAATGGGGAAAAAACAAAAGAAACAACAACAATATCACTTCGTGGTAGTAGACACCATACTAACCATGTAGGTATGTCACACACATCAGCAACTACACACGCATTTCCACCCTAGGTTCACTCTCATCACTTTTTTTGCACTTTTTCATCTATAGTTTTTATGTTCCATCTTATTTTTATTATACGACACTTTTTCTAGTCCTTTGGAGAGTTTTCTATTATAGTTTTCATGGACGTTAGATACGCATCTCTATCTACTTTATGTTATCGAGCTTTCCCTCACCAACATAAAGTGGGGGAGAATATAGACATAAAATAATGAAATTTAGAAATTATTTAGTCTTGCTTTTATAATTCTATTTAGAAGGTTTTTAAGTGAACAAATTACTAATTATCCCCGGTCTCTTGGTTAATTTTATCTAATTTTTTTCATCATTCCCGACCTCCATTACACACATTCCCAGTCATTTTTTATCATCTTCCATCATTTTATATTTATGCAGGGCACCCATTGGCACCCTCGTTCTTTTTAACTTATCAACCAATTTTTGGGCTCTTTTTAGTCATTTGAGGTTTTTATCATTTTAGTTGTCAGCCCTTTTGAGGTTAATTATAAAATTAGATCAAGAGAACCCTATAAAAAATAAGTCATGAGACCATAATGAGGGACCAAGCACTAT
The DNA here is from genome assembly GCA_018340775.1 of Taxus wallichiana var. yunnanensis. Classification (NCBI taxonomy): domain Eukaryota; kingdom Viridiplantae; phylum Streptophyta; class Pinopsida; order Cupressales; family Taxaceae; genus Taxus; species Taxus wallichiana. The sequence goes on along the minus strand of CM031242.1, from coordinate 844,720,394 downwards.
TCACTAGTATCATCCACCTAGAGTTGCATCCATTTGGAGATCATTTACATCCACTAGCTCCATCACAACCACATCATAAGGAGAAGACTGGTTCATTTAGACCACACAAGAATAAGGGGAGAGATTCTATTTTATTCCATGTACACATTCTATTACATTTTCTACATCTAGTTATTGATCGCTACTTCAAAATGTACGAATGCCACAAGAGAATCTAGGGTGCATGATGCACACACTCACCATAACTACATTTGGGTATGAAATATAGTGCAACATTTAGTTATTAAGCCCACTGTTGTGGAAGTTATGGTAATTCCATCCCATTCATTTGCATTATTCTTTTTTCGGGTTTTGATTCTTCTTCTAGTCTTTTGCAAGTCTTATATTCATGTCGATTATCGAGACATTTGGTGCAATGCAAATGCGAAGCCAATACAATAGACAATGAGGATTTCAGACCATCTGCCGGACCTATGAAACTTAGTTTTGGATCTTTTGCATAGACCAGGCTACCTTTTCTACTGAGAATAGAGTGCTGTAGGCACCCATCCCTCTTAAGGTGCTCTAAACTAGCTAGATAGATTGGATCCATCCTTGTTAGGGCCTCTGTGTAGTCATTCTTGCTTATTTTTCTCTAGTGACTTATGTGACATAGTACAACGAGATCCTTGTATCAACTTAGTATCTTCCGCACTCTTCTTTCATATTACGGTTTCTACTTACATTCACCTAGTTCCTTGGGTCATTTTCCATAGTCATTTACTGTGTTTATTTACTATATTTACATGTTGTTCTAGATTAGATTAACTATTCTTATTTTTTATTTTAGTTAGTCAGCCCTTGTTTCTTAAAACCGAAATAACAACTAAAAAATTAGTAAACATGGAGACCTTCACATATTTTAAACCTTAACATTGTGAATAGTGTACCATGTGAATAAGATAGTACAAATAAAAAGTATGGGATTCAAAAAAATTTAAAATTATTTTCATTCAATCAAGAGTTTACATATAGTAAATAAAAAAGTAAAGAAAAGTACCTAAATAACAAGAATGAAGCTATGATACTCACCACTCTCCAAACCCTAATGTTGTGAAGAATTTCTCTAGCACACATATGACACAACATCCAATGGAAATGTTTGTGTAAATAAAAAAATGGGAGTTGATACCTCAATACCCTTCTATAGAATGTCCTCCCAAGTTTGCTCTAGGCAACAAAATCACCTAGAATAAATTGTAGATGCATGTCATAGCGAGAGGCATAAACATTTAACACTTTGTTGGATTTGGGTACTTTTTCCAACAATTAAACCCACGAGAAGTATATCCCATAAGCTTTGAAAAATGTTATCCCAAACAAGTGGTAATCCGAATGTAATAAAATCCATCCATTAAAATAAACAGTTGGAAAAATTGCAGTGATCTTGATAGCTTATATGTGAACCGAGAATTTTCCATACGATCTTCGAAAACAATAAAAAAATTCCACTTGCAGGCCCCTTCACCAGTTTCTGCAAATAGGAAAACCACATATGTGCAAATCCCCACACTTCATTCACATCGACCATGCCCTTCGTCTCGACCTATATATTTCTTCGACCCTTCCTTTTTCCCTCTATTGAAGAAAAGTGAAATACATTAGTGATCGATGAATATAAATTTTTTAAATAAAAATTTAAAAGAAAAAGGAGGGAAGTTACGAGATGAAATAATAATTATCTCTCTAAATTACCCACTTTGTAGTAGTGAAATTTAAAAAATCCTATTATTTCCATATACAAATCCTTAAATTAAAGCTTCATGATGTGTGAGATTTAGAAATATTCCAATATTTTTATTAATATTCTTAAGGAGAAAACGAAAAAAATGATTTTTATTGCATTTTAACTTAATCCCCATAGCCTAAGATGCCTAAGAACCACCTGTGGTGTTCAAGATAAAAATAAATGAAATGGATTAGTTCCTCTAAAACATGGATCATGTACAATTTGAAAGTAATAATTTTTTTATTAGGGTAAAACATGTTTTTGCTAGGATCCTACCTAGGTATAAAGGGGCACTTCCAAGATATTAAGGAAAAAACCAAAAGTAGAAAAACCATACAAGCATTCAAGATGTCACAAAAAAAACATATACACACCATGGACATAATTGAAACACGACAAAAGATCGATACAAATAGGGGATAGAAATGGAACATACAAACCTTTATATTTTCTATGACGGACCGGGCTCCAACCATCATCAACAACATGTTTCTTGTTATCCTCATGAATGTAAAAATTATTTCTTATGTAATCATTATACTAAGGACCCTCACAAGCTTGTAAGATCTTGAGGGATTCTAGATGGATTAGAGATGATGATTTTTACTACGAGTGTTAACTAAGTTTGCGGGGTCATGATCATCCAAAGGTTACATAACTTCCGGATCAAAATAAGAGACTTCATATGGGTTCATCTTGACTAATTCATGCTTCAAAGAAGAACTTTCCTCGATGTTTCATCGCTAAGGTCCTTAATCTTTTCCTCCTCAATATTCCCATCGAGCTCCATAGTTTGATCAATATTTGAGTTTTTATTTTCTAAATCGATCACCTCCTAGTCCAAGGTGAAGCTTCTAACAAGATGTTTAATGAGGGGACACCTAGATCCAGGTGATCCTAAGATTCCTCAAGCATCATCTCACCATAATCCTAGTCTGTGAGCACCACATGCTCAAACCTCTGGCTTCCTTATCTTCCGCTAGGGAAGGGCTTGAACCAAAAATCTTTTACAAGGAGCATATTTGTGACATCCATTGACAAATATCCAATCGGCATAGTGTCATGACAGAGATCCAATCTCTCCTCACTTGTTGGGTCATCTAATTCCTCCGGATGTTATACCATAGCCGCATCCCGCTCCTCTTTTTGAAGACCTCAAACCCCAAAACTAGTACCATCCTTCCTAACATGGTTGTGGGTAGGGGATGTATTCGTCCTATTATCTATTTTTTCCCCTAGGAAGAAATGGACCACGGGCATAAATTGGGTGTGTGGGACCTAAGAGGCCTTCATGATAGGATTTTGGGTATTTCGGGAAAATTTCATGTTTAGGAAGCATTTTGATGTACTTGGAAAGATGTGAAATCATTAGGAAACATTTTTTCTCTCTTGTAGGTTTTGAGGAGCTCATATTTTTCCTAAGAATTGTAAACACGGCTCTAACGGGCCCACTTTCATGGAAACTTGACAAAAAATCAGAAATTGAGGTAAATTACTTGAAAAAGTAATTATTAAATGCTCTATTGTACCTCCATGACTTAGTTGCTCTCATAAAAATCCATGATTTCAAAGGGTCAAGGAAAAATATTAAAAATTTGATATTTGGTGTTTAGGGCCATAACAACTTGGTGAGCAAGTCAGTGAGATACTCAGGAATTTGTCTAGGTGATTACATTGGGGGTGGGTTAGATTACATCGGTGGCAAGTGGCTTAAATCACCTCTAAGAGTTGGTCGTGGCTCAAAATTAACAAGACTCAAGGTCAAAGGCCTATCACGCTATAGCGAGTCAGTGGTGGGCTCATTCTATAAACATCAAGTGCAGTTTTAAGCCCATTCCAAGGAATTGGGTTTGAGCCAAATCGAGCCAAGGCAAGCTCATATCCAGCCATTTTTGGGAGACTCACAGTGCGAGTTCGAGACAAGGTGAAGGAAGATCAGATCAAGTCGGTGAGCCATCAAAGTCGGCTAGATGGATGTTAGCGATGGTAGAGCTCGAAGGCATGGGGAGTATCTCGCTTAGTAAATGAACTTAGTAATGGTGTGTCCCTCACCGAGGTGGAGAACATGGAAGGTTTGAATGGCTACGAAATAGCTTGAGTAGGGTCCATGAAGAGTTACCGAGGTGTGGGATTGAGGTGTTTCGAGAATGAAGTGGATCTAACTTTTTGACATCACAGAGGAGGAAAGTTGGATGAATACTTTGTGTCACACCAAAGTCCAAGTCCAAAATTTGGCTCTTTCGAGTGAATTGGGATTTAATGTTCAAGCAAATGTTAGAGGTCAAAGAGTTTGGTGTCATTTCAAGGATGAGTGAAAGTGGATTTTGGAGAAATCAATGGGCGAGTTGGTGCAATGATTAGAGGGACATCGATGTCCAAAGTCGATGCTTGTTAAAAGTGGGTTAGGTCCTAAAATTGAAAGGGGTCATTTATCAAGGTGGTCATGATTGGCTCATCATAGTTTTGAGTTAATGATTCTTTAGACATCGCACTAGGATGGAAATTGGTTACGTCATAAAGGAAGGCCGATTCATCAGCCAAGTCACTAGGGAGTTGGTGACATTCAATGTGCGATGCGTTACGGGGCATGGTTTGGTTGTGATCAAGTTTTGAGGAAGTTAGTCAATGTTCAAACATATGTGTTGGTGCGAAGGCCAAAGAGAAGAGTTAGTTGCAATTAATGCAGGGTGAGCCAATGGATGATGAGGTTAACTTGACCACTTAATATGTGACACATGAAGCTTTAAATTTTGAGGTTCTCGGAAAATGGTTTAGAGGCGGTCGACCAATGCATGGAGGTGAGAATTTTTTAGGCTTGATGAGACTATTATCCAATTTTTCCCCTCAGAAAAAATAGATCAAACATGACCTTACACAAGAGAAAAATGGATAAAGGCTTGAAGTTTTTGGACTTCACATTGTCGGGGATCTCAGGGAAACGAACAATTCAACTCGAGGCATAGCCACAGATCCGTAGAAGGTGTACCGTGTTAGCTCGACCTAATTTTAAAATGTGCAACAAAAGAAGAGACCCCGGGATGCGCTTGACCCCCACGTGGATCTTAGCACATAGCAGGCTTGTGGATGATGCCAAGTGTCCCACCATCACAACTTCAGGAGCTAACTACAAAGGTCCCACCCGAAAAGGGGTTTTGGAATTATATATAGTGGGGCCCTTTACTCACCCAAAGGAACAAAGTAGGTAGTGTTTAGTTGATGCCCGAATCGGCTAAGTACAAAAATATTAGCGGAAGCCTCTACATGTCTCTTCAGTGCACTTTTGGTATGGTGCTCAAAAGGGTAGTCCCCAAACAAGAGTGAAGCTTCCATGTGTGGAGGCTCCAACATAGTCGCTCCTAAATAAGTAGAAGGGACTTCACCAAAACACGAAGGAAATAGAGCATGCCTGAATCAACTAAGTACAACAGAGTCAACGGAAGCCTCCATGTGCCACATCACTGTAACTTCAAAGGCACAACCCAAATAAAGACTCTCAAACAAGCATAGGCTCTCCACTTGTCCAAGGTCCGAAAATGTTGCACCAACCATTAAAAATTTCTAAGAACTGAGAGCAAGATGCCACATGTCAACTCGACGTAAATTCAAAGGTAAATCCAAAATGGAAACCCCAAACGTGCGGTGGTCTTGCATGTGTCTAGTGTCAAAAATAGTGCCTTGCAAAATAGAAGGGGACTTAGCCAAAACATAAAGAAAGTAGAGCAGCCCATGGATGACGCTTGAAGTGTCCAACCATCGTAACTTTAGAAGTAAAAGGAGGGGTAAAATCTTAAGACATTTGGGGCTACCATGTGGATCTTGCATGGATAGACTCTTTTAAATATTGTGAGTCTATGTTAAATTCCCAACCTTGACCTTCAAATGATCAAAACTTTCGACTGGAAGCTTAGATCTAAGAAAGAGAGGACTTTCCGGAAAGCTCCCTGCATCTGCTACTCACCTACCCCCATAATGGAAAATACAATCTGCCATTTTTAAGGCTATCAGGATTCTCACCTACCACCATAATGGAGTATGGTCTTCCTTTCTTGAAAAATAAGGACTAGTAATGGATACATGGTTTTTGAAAAAAACCCATCATTATTGTAGGGGAATTCATTTCTCTTTTAGGGTGGTTGAACAAGAATTCATATTTCTTCTATCTCCTTCTCTAATTATTCCTATATATTATAAGGAGGGGCATTTTTCTGTTTGTTCAATATTTCTACTTTGTACCCTCCCTTCTTCTCTTGTTTACAGTGGGTTTGTGGAGTCCAAGCCTCCCATTCAAATTGTAATGCAAGTTTGTGTCACTTGTCCATTGTAATGCACTTTATCAACTTTTTGGAGAAATAATGCATTTCCATGGATAATTTTCAGCCCTCTCTTGTGTTCATTGTCTCTTTCCTAATCTCTCATTGTATTCATGGTCATCTCATGTGCATGGTGGTTGTATTGCACTTTTATGGTTTGTGTTTATTGTGAAAGCGGTGTTTCACCATTCCTTTAGTGTGTCACCTTTGTTAGTTTAGGTTTTATTTATTGTATCTCCTTAACCATGTTTCCTCGGCAAGTTAGAGTAGGTTTCAGAGTAAATCCTCTACAAATATGAATGTGTACTGAATAGAGGAATAGGAACTAACCTTCATCCGGAGATATTTTCCATTCGCAAGGTCCCACACTTTGGAAAAACTCAATGTTATGCAATCACACTGAGAGTATCAACCCATCGAGTTGTAGACATTTAGGGGTGCTGTGATTTTGCACCAATAGTTTTGGCATGATTGGTGGGACCAATAAGTCTTCATTTTTAGTGCAACAAGGTTGATGTGTACTTGTTGTAAGTTCCCGGCTTGTAAGAAACCCTAAAATTGCACATCCAAATCTCCAAAAAGGGTAGAATCCATTGGTTTCAACAGTCCAAGCTTGGCAGATTCATGAGAAGAATTCAGACAAGGTCAAGAACAAGAGAAGAAGGATTGTTTTTCTATCTGCATTTATCCCCAAAAAGAGAAAGGAGAGGAAGAAGAGCTCAAAGGTATCCATCTCCACCAAATAGAACCTTGTCAACACCTCCACCTGTAGGCCTTTCGTTCAATCGACTAGAGTTCTTTGACCAATCAAGATGGCATAGCCCAACCCCTACGTCAACTTCACTGGTAGCAACCCATTGGCTCTCAATCAATGCAAAACCCATTTCTAATTACGGTCTTTGAAGAACATTCCATATTTTACTAGAGAGAACCAGACAACTCCAATTGATCATATCCAAGACATTACAAATATCTATGCAATTCATGAGATTGTTGAAATGGACATTGCTATCAAGTTGTTGGCATCCTCCTTTAAGGGTAAATCTTTGCAGTGGTTTAAAAGTTTAACCACGGGATCCATCCAGAATTGGGACCATTTATGCACAACTCTCCATAATCAATTTGGAGAAAAGGGGATAATTTGTCTTTATTGGAGTAGTTGACAACAATCAAGAGGGATCTTAATGAGTTGTCCAACTTCAACTTCAGATTCTAGTGAACATGGGATAGAATTTCATTTGCCGTGAGACCAACAACTGAAGGTTCTTTCCTATACTTCCTTAAAGCTTTAAATTCTGATATTTCCATGATGATTCAATCCATGGGAGGTATAACTTTACCCGCATCCTATAACATTGCTATTAGAGCTGAGAATTGTCTCATTTAGGTCAATAAACTTGCACCTAGGCCACCTATGCCTCTATATCCAGAACTAGGAGCTCCAAGCACTAGTCAAACACCCACATTAGCTCCTATTCCTGCTCCAAAAAATCAGAATTTGACTGAAGCTTCTACTTCATCTCCTAGCACCTCAAATGAGCTCCAAGAAGTCATGAAGTAACTACAAAACTTGGGTAATGAGTTGGTGACACTTAAGAGGTAGAAAGCTCAAAATTACAGATCATATCAGCCTCAAACTCAACCAAATAGGCCTCCATATCAACCTAATAGGCCACCCATTCAAGCTGTAAATCAGAACCAAGTAAGGCCTCCTACTAATAGACCATTCTAGCCTTACAATCCTAATGTTCCATCAACATCTAGAGCCTTGGTACCAGTGAAAAATAACATAGCTCAAGAATATGACTAGTGTTACCCATGCAATCAACCCCATAACAAGTCAATGTGTTTCAATGGTGCTTTGAATCAAGCTCTTATGGTGACAACAACTGGTGTGGAACAAGAGACATGCCAAGAAGGAAATCAGCAATAGGAAGAAAATCAATAAGAGGCACCTCCAAATGAGACCACACTTGTCAATTGGTAGGTTGAAGATTTTTGTGGTATAAATCAAGCCCCTTCTCAAAGTGTAGCAGCCAATACATGGTCCAAGAGAAGGAATATTAGAGAAGGAAAATCATCAAATTAAATGATCCACAACCCTCTATTACTCCGCAAGGTGTTAGCAATCCAAGTGCAGTCCCCAATGAGCAAGGTCATCCCAAGCCACCTTCCGGCTAGTCCATCCAGTGTGCACGTAATAACCCCTTGTACAAGAGAATATTATGTAAGGAAAGGGGTAGAAGAGAGATAACTCATCTCCATTCAACATCATTGAGTAGATGAAGAAAAAATGTAAACATCTCGATGTGGGAGTCATTGGCTATCCCAGGACAAAGAGACCTATTGCAAGTTGTTATGGCAAATTGGTCAACATCAAATCAGCCACCCAGTCAACAAGACAAGGTACTTACCAATGTAGCTCAACAAGAAAGAACCATCAGGTCAAGGAGGTCACCAAGGTAAAATTATGAAGCCCCCCATTCTATATCTCATTGATCATTGGAGATAAGTTAGTGCATAATTACATGATTGATTCGGGAGCAAGTAGCTCAGTCATGCCGAAACAAATAGTTGATCAGTTGGGTCTTCAATATGAAGTCATCTCAAAGGTGTGGTGTAATTAGATGGGACATCAATAAAAATGGTTGGAGTAATCAAATATTTGAGCCTCACATTACATGCATGTCCCAATGTGACCATCTTGTAAGATGTATCAGTCATAGACTTACCACCACTCTTTGCATTGTGCTTGTCAAGGGACTTCACTACCAAAATTGGTGGATATCTATCTGCATATTGGTCACACATGCTATTTAGAACAAGGTATGGAGCTAAGGCAACCATCGGTCCAAAACCAATTGCAAAATTTCACATTTGAACCTCATGTACCAAGTCCTATCAATGTGAATTTCTTAGCCTTTGATCAAGAGGAAGAGTGTTCATGATCTAGAAATAGTACCAAACTTGAGGGTATTCCAGATTTAACCCTAGATGAATGGGAAAAAAAAAGGCATGCATTCGACCCATATAAGGAAATTGAAGAATCTGAATTGGGTGTATATTGTGTACATGAAGAAAACTCACCCATCCCTAATATCACCAAGCCGGAAAATAAGGATGAAAATGAAGTATGAAACTATATTTCGATGGTTCAAGAAGAAAACAAGGTGTTGGAGGAGGTGCAATGTTGGTTTCACCACAGAACGTCAAGTATTATTCAACTTTTTGTTTCCAGTTTTCCTGTTCAAACAACACAGCTGAATATGAGGCCTTGATTCATGGACTTCATTGGGCCAAGAAAAGAGGCATAAAGAATTTACAAGTATTTGGGGATAGTGAGCTAATCATGAACCAAGTCGGGGGCAACATGCTGCAAAGAATGACCTACTCAAGAGCTACAAAAACAGGTATGGGACCTAATTGAGGATTTGAAGCTTTCAACATTGTGTCCATACCTAGGAAGAAGAATGAAGTCACATATAGGTTTACAACAGTTGGAGAAACTTTTGATGTGGTGGATAGCATCAAGAGAGATAAAACACAACCACATATCCATGTGATTATAAGGCCAACAGTTCTAGATAATAACACAAGCTAACAAGTGTTTGAGAATGATCAATAGATCATTAATTTCTTACAAGAAGAGGCTGAATTCTCAGCTAGGAATCAAGATAAATTGGAGTAGGAATACGAGGATCAAGTAGTGAAGCTGTAGACCAAAACAAGCTTCCAAAGTTCTAGTAACATTGAGTCAATATTCAATCCTAATGACCAGTTTTGAAAAGAGAAGGCTAACATATAGGTCAAGGGAGAGGATTCAGAGCTAATCTCGGTTGGGGAAGGTAAAACACTTCAAATTGGTAGGGTATCCACTGAGAAAGAGAGATATGAGTTCATACAACTTTTCCAAGAGTTTCCAGAAATCTTCTCTTGGAGTTATGAGGACTTGCGAGGGTTCAATCCGAAGTTGGCACAACATACCATAGAAATGGATCCAGATGCTAAGCCCATCAAGTAGAAGTAATGACCAGTCAACCCTCACATTGAGCCTCTAATGAAGAAAGAGATAAACAATAATAGAGGCATAGCATTATATTTCCAATCAAGCATTCAAGTTGGGTTGTAAACTTGGTACCGATCAGGAAGAAGAATGAGGAAATAAGGTTGTGCGTGGACTTCTGAGACCTAAATAAGGCATCTCTCAAAGACCATTACCCACTTCCTTCAATGGAACAAATTTTATAGGTAGTATCCAACTCAGAAATATTTTCTCTCCTAGATGGTCTACTCAGGGTATAATCAGATAATGGTGAAAGAAGACGATCAGTTTAGAATGGCTTTCACTACTAAGTAGGGCACCTATGCATATAGAAAGATGCCATTCAAATTGTCTAATGTCAAATCAAATTTTTAAAGGGTGATGGACATGGCATTCAAGGGTTTGATCAACAAAATAGTACTAATATATCTTGACGATATCACTTGTGTTCTCCAAAAATGCAGCCAATCACCTCTTTCATCTGAGATAGTATTTCAAAGATGTAGGAGATTTGGGGTATCATTGAATCCCAAAAATGCATATTCTTGGTTCACGAAGGCAAGCTCCTAGGCCATATTGTGTCAAAGGAGGGATTAATGATTGACCCAGAGAGAGTTGAAGCAATTCGAGCATTACCATTGCCAAGTCATAAGAAGGCTCTTTAGAGCTTTCTAGGAAGGATCAATTTTGTCCGCAAATTTGTACCAAACTTTTCCACTCTTGTGAAGCCAATAACACTTGATGTTGAAGAAGAGTATGGCATTTAGGTGGAAAGATGAGGGTAAAGAAAGTTTTAAGGCTATAAAAGAGGCTATATCTGAAGCCCCAACTCTCGTGAATCCAGACTTCTCTAAAGACTTCATGCTCTATGCCTTTGGTGGTGGGGACACAATTTCTACAATACTAGTACAACAACAAAGAGGGATCTGAACAACCGGTTGCCTTCTTTAGTCAAATTTTGAGGACTATGAAGTGACATACTCCTTCATCGAGAAGCATGTCCTTCCAGTAATCAAGAGCTTAAAGAAGTTCAAACACCTGGTCTCAAATAACAAAATTCAGTTGTTGGTCTCTCATGCGGGAGTGAAGGATTTCCTTTTGAAAAATATCTGAATGAGAAATGTGTAGGATGGATCACTCATGTCATGGAATATGACATTGAAATTAAGGTCACTAAAATAGTCCATGGAAAGGGACTATGTGAACAACTAGCCTCGAGTCAACAAGTTGATGCAAGCAATGGAAATGAAGGTGTCTTGGTATTACAAGATGGTCAAGAAAAAGAAAATGATGTTGTGACTATCACTTTTTGGACTCAAACTATGATACAATTCCTACAAATAGGCCTATACCCTCCAGAAATGAGCAAAACAAAGAGGAAATACTTCAGATTGCAAGCCATTCCATATGTGCTTGTTGATGGTGTTTTGTTCAAGAAGGACATCAATGGTGTTCTACTTGAGATGCATTGGAACAAATCAAATTGAGAGATTGTTACAAGAGTTTCACGATGGAGAAGTCGGAGGTCATTTTTATCTATGGGTAACAACTCTCAAGATAATGAAGGTGGGTTATTATTGGCCCACAGTGTTTAGTGATTGTTACACTTGGATCAAGAAGTGTAAAAAATGTGCATTCTTCACAGGAAAGGAAAGGTTAGCAACACTTCCATTGCATCCAATCTCAATTAAAAACCATTCATGCAATGGGGATTAGACTTCATCGGGGTCATCAATCCAAACTCAAGCCAAGGCCACATAAGTGGATTCTCATAGAACAAACTATTTCACCAAGTGGACCAACGTGGTAGCACTCAAAGAAGCAAAATGAGTCTAGCATACTAGATTTTATGAAGGGATAGTGTATAGGTTTGGAATACCCACCACTATCATATCAGATAATGCCTTGGCATTCCTAGGTTCTAAGATCACAAAATGGGCTATCAAGAATGGAACCTACTTGATCACCTCTTCAAACTATTACCCACAGGGTAATGGGCAGGCAGAGTCCACAAATAAGAATTTGTTAAGGATCATCAAAGGAATCTAGATGAAAATCAAAGGACATGGCATACCAAGATCAAATCAGCATTATGGGCTAACAATATCACACCAAAAGGTCAAAGGTAATTCTCCCTACAAGTTAGTCTATGGGAAAGAAGTAGTGTTGCCTATATCATTAGAACTACCCACATTAGAACTCATGAAGTAGTTGGAGTTTTCTAAATTCGAACCAATGGAGGATAGGTATGCAGAGCTGATGGAATTGGAAGAGATCAAGGAACATGTAGTTCAAACAATGGAAAAGGATCAAGCCTTAATTAAGAGATGGTTTGACAAGAAAGCAAGAGCAAGGATCTTTCAGGAAGGGGACTTAGTTCTGAAGTGGGATGTAGATCGGGAAAACTAGGAAATCATTCCATGTTTGATTCCATTTGGAGTGGCCCCTACATGGTCATAGGATGTAAAAGTAGCAATGCCTTCCAATTGTCTACATTGGATGAAGAGGAACTTTATGATTCCAGTTAATGGGATCTATCTTAAACATTGCTACTGAAAAGGGAAGGTTTCACCCTTGTAAATATTAGCCTAGGATTTTAATTCCTCTAAGTGTGTATGCACATTGTCTTGTTGTAGTTTAGGTTTCAATTTCCCTAAGTGCTTTGGCACAAGTTTTGTTGCTCCAAGGTTGCATCACTATAATTCTCAATAAACCTACAATACATTTTGAGGATGGGTGAAAACTCCATGTCAAGACAATTTTCTACTCTCAGAAACCTCACTTTTATAATTTTCATATGAAATTGAGAGTGCGGGTAGCAGGGTAGGTTCCAGGATTACCAAGTGCAAGTAGTCAAGTTCTGGTTTCAAGCATGAGATCGATATCAGGCTATCATTCATGACTCCATGCCCAATGGAAACTTTAAGGTGACCTATCATTTCACCTAGCAGTGGGTGACCCCGCAAGTCACTAAATTGTTATCCAATTTTTCCCCTCGGAAAAATTGTTCAAACACGACCTTGCACAGGGGAGAAAAATGGAGAAAGGATCGAACTTTTCAGTCTTCACATTTTTAGAGATTTCAGTGAAATGAACGATTCAACTTGAGTAAAATCCACATAACCACAAAATGTGCCACGTTTCAGCACAAAAAACTTTCAAAAGGTGGAAAAAAAGTGGAAACCCCAGGGATGAGCTTGACCCCCACATGGATCTTAGCACTTAACAGGCTCACAGACAATGCTAAGTTTCTGACCGTTGCAACTTTAGGAGTAAACGGGGGTATAAAATCTTAAGACGTGCAGTGTTGCCACATGGATCTTCAATGGATAGGCTCTTTTAAATATTGTGATCCTATGTTAAACACCTGACACTGACCTCCAGATGATCATAACTTTCTATTGGAAGCTTGGATCTGAGCAAGAGAGGAATTTTTGGAAAGCTCCCGACATTTGCTACTCACCTACCCCCATAATGGAAAATACAATCTACCATTTTAAAGGTTGACAAGCTTCTCACCTAGCACCATAATGGAGTATGGGCTTCCTTTCTTTCCCAACAAGGAGTAGTAATGGAGACATGGGTTTTGCAGTGAAACCCATCATTGTTGCAAGGGAATTCATTTCTCTTTTGGGGTGGTTGAACAAGAATTCTGATTTCTTCTATCTCCTTCTCTAATTATTCCTACATATTGTAAGGATGGGCATTTTTCTGGGTGTTGACATTTTTATTTGTACCCTCCCTTTTCCTCCTATCTATAAGTGGATTTGTGGATTCTAAGCCTCCCATTCAAATTGTAATGTAAGTTTGTGCCTATTGTCCATTGAATGTATCAGTATCAAATTTTTTAGAAATAATGCATGTCTATGGATAATTTCCAGCCCTATCTTTTGCTCATTGTCTCGCTTCTTGATCTCTCATTATAGTCCTAGTCATGTGTGCATGGTGGTTGTATTGCATTTTTATGGTTTGTGTTTATTGCAAATCAGGTGTTTCAGCATTCCTTTGGTGCATCACCCTTGTTAGTTTAGGTTTTATTTCTTGCATCTCCTTAACCCTGTCTCCTTGGTAAGTTAGAATAGGTTTTAGATTAGATCCTCTGCAATTTAAATGTATGCACCTGAACAGAGGAATAGTAACCAACCTTCATCCAGAGCTTTTCGATTGCAAGGTCCCACACATTGGGAAAAGCTCCATGCTATGCAATTGCATTAAGAGTCTCAACCAATTGAGTTATATACATTAAGGGGTGTTGTGATTTTTCACAAACATGTATGGTGCATTCTAGGGATTTAATTGAAATGAAATTATTCAAGGTTCATTTCAGGGCACCTTATCAGTGTGTTGTCTCTATGCCAAAAGACTACATATTGCAGTAGAAGCTTAATTTCATAGTTTAAATGCTACTTCAAATTGAACAATGGGTTGAGGAGATAGAGGCTCATGAATATAATTCCACTAAATATTGTCAATCCTAAACCTCTGCATTAACTTCTCAAAGTCTTCTTTCCATTCCCTTACCAATATCATTTCAATTTGAACCTTGACTCCCAAGCTTCTCACTTGTTGTCCACATCGTGAACCTCATCTCTTCATCTCTTATCTTCCCATCCCACCATGAATTTTATTCCCTCTTTCTTTAAAAATTCCTTCTCCTCCATCAAAGACACAAATTACACCTCTACCACCACCTCAAACAACAAAGTGAATAGTTGAATCCTAACCCATGCCTCCTCTTGCATTCCCAAATCCATTTTTGGAGGACCAGAATAAAGAAATTAGCCAGGAGGGGAGAAAATTAAGGATCCTAGCAAGGAAGAGCTTGCAAAAACATGAAAGAGTGGGTTGCTAGACTCAACATCAAGAAAATTCCACTCATGACCAAGCCTTCATCGGGGTTGGAATTCAAGGATGGGTGGTGAATACTTAAATTACACAAAACAATCACAAAAGGAAGAATATTAGCAACATTTTTATTCCAAATGCAACGTACATGTTGGACAGCCTTCATAAAATCTTTTGATCCATCATAAGTTACAAAATTAGCTATGGAAGAAATTGAACTAGCTTCAAATCCATGAAGGAAGGAGTATGTGAAAGAAAATAAGAAAATATCTCAAAAGTACATGGAATTTATACCAAACGTAGTGATCCTAATTTCCCTACATCTTAAGAACTTGCAACATTGCTAGAAGATCCCATAATCTTACTAAGGTCATCATAAAGTGTTGTAGCTAGTTACAAATAGTTTTTTTCTAGGAAAGGAAACAAGGAAAATTATGACGTTGTAGGTGCAAAGAAGGCCATACATGAGTTTTGAGATCCTTCTCCTCTCTTCACCTTTTCAAAAATATGATTTATTTGATGAATTTGAGCTTTCTAATTTCATGTTTAAGGATGAAGAAAATCAAGATAAAAATATTCCAATTTGGTGGACATCATGATTTAAGGGGAATCCTTGGCACAACTGGAAAAAGGGGAGGTAGATAATCTATCAAATTTGGAAGAGTGTTTTAATGGAGAAGAGTCTATGAACTTGACAACTTTTCTATTACATCCTTTATCTTGCAATATAGGATGCCTCTTGCCATGAATTTTTTTCTCAAGCACAACTTGCAATTTCCAACAACCCTCTTGAATCAAGATTGGTGGATTTTAATCTTCCATTTCTCTCACTGAATGAAGAAGAATAGGAGTACACGAGAGGAGCAAAGTCAAATTCAGAAACCTTGAATGGAGATGAGATCATTGAGATCTTTTTACTCTCAATTCGTGAACTTGATTTGGTTAAGGAACCTCTAATGGAGGATAATATCCTTGAAAACCTTTTTATGCCTAATAATCCTTAAGAGTAACATGTAGATTGAGCAACAGGGGCGGAAGCCTGATAATATTTTATTAAACTCAATCAACCATTTACACAGGAAAGAGTTGCAATACTTATAGGTATTGTATACATTGAATACAAACAAAATATAAGTTGTAACAATACAACAATCAGTACATTAGCTTCCAATATTACATCCGGGAAGCAACAATTGAATAAAAACAAATATACTATTTAAAACAATATAACAACATCTATGAAAGACAAATATGGTTTATGAACCATATAACAATACATAACAAAATATGGTTTATATTATAACCATTATTATTTAATTAATAAAATTAATTAAATAATTATACTATGCATAATTAATTAGGATAATAATATTTTATCCTAACATTCCCCCCCTTAATTGTGCATTTTCTCGAAGAGATGACAAGAGGAACTCTCTAAACAACTCAAACTTGACATGTGCAAGTGACTTTATGAAAATATCTACTCGTTGTTCAACAAAGCTTGGAAAAATTGAAGCTAGATGTTGTGTTTCAACACATGTTCACGTATGAAACGAACCTAAACCTCAATGTGCTTTGTTCTCATGAAAAACTAGATTGCGAACAAGTTTGAGTACACCTTCATTGTCTACATACATGGTAGTAGGTTTGTTTTGTGGTATTCCAAGTCCTTCTAGTATGCGACGTAGCCAAATTACTTCATAGATAGCTTCTCCTGTAGAATGATACTCGACTTCTATGGAAGAATGAGAAACAAAGTGTTGTTTCTTACTTCCCCATGATATTGGTCTAGATCCCATAAAGAATACAAATCTAGAAGTGGATTTTCTATCATCAATGTTACCTGCATGATCTTGAATCGAATATCCAATCAAGAAGAAGTTTTCGTTCTTCTTGTATTCTAGACCAAGATCCACTGATCCTTTGAGATATCTCAAAATGTTCTTTGCTACTTTCTAATGATAAACTTTGGGTTCCTGCATGAACCTAAATAGATAGCTCACTGCAAAGCTGATATCTGGTCTAGTGTAGGTCAGGTAAATGAGACTCCCAATCAACTGCCGATAGAGAGTGGCACTTACCTCAGGAGATGGATCTAAATGAGATAATTGCAATCTGTTCTCCATGGGTGTAGTAATTGGTTTGCAATCCATCATCCTAAACTTCTCGAGCATAGTCTTGGTACATTTCATTTGAGAAACAAAAATATGATTCTTTTTCTGCCACACTTCCAATCCAAGACAATAGTGCATCAGCCCAAGATTGGTCATGTCGAACGATTGATTAAGATCTTTCTTCGTTGCATCGATCATCCTCACTGAACTGCCAGTGATGACTAGATTGTCGACATAGACAACAACAATCACCATCTCCCCCCTTGCTTTTTGAGGTAGAGATTGGGATCGTATGTATTTCTAACAAATCCATGTTGTACGAGATGCTCATCAATCTTGATGTACCATGCCCGGGTGCTGTTTGAGCCCATACGAGATTTTATTAGTTTTCATACCTTTGCTTCTTGACCAGGTACAACATATCCCTCAAGTTGAGTCATGTAGACTTCTTCTTGTAAATCTCTATTTAGGAAGGAACTTTTTACGTCCATTTGATGAACTTTCCATCCAAACTGAGTAGCTAGAGCAAAGATCATCCTGATCATTTTGATCTTAGTTGTGGGAGAAAATGTCTCCTCATAGTCAATGCCTTCTTTTTGTGTGTACCCCTTTCTACAAGTCTTGCTTTATACTTGTCCACTATCCCATCTTCTTTGTACTTAGTTTTGAATATCCATCTACATCCAATGGGTTTCTTCCCTAGTGGAAGATCGACAAGCTACCAAGTGTTATTCTTCATCACTGATTGATATTTAGAATCCATGGCACCTTTCCAAGATTTTGACTGTAGGGCTTCCTGGAATGTTGAGGGATCATCTAATTCAATAACTCTACTCATCAAATCAAAATTAACTTCTCCTCTCATTTTACTGTGAGTCCGTGGTCCAGGGGTGGATGTATTCGGTAGAGCATCCAATCTTACATCTCTTAATGTACTTGTACACCATTTAGGCATACCTAAATCTGTTTCCATGGGTTGTGGTTCTATCTGATCAACACCATCATCCCCATCATCACTTTCATCTTCTCGAGGCAACATTAGCTTCAATTTTTACAACAGGTGAAAAATCTACATCTTGTGAGTCTGGAGGAGGAGTCTCGCTTCCTTCTTCTCGGAAAACTCAACATATCTACTTGTGTGTAGACTTTTCTGGTCTTAGGATCCATCAATCTATACCCAAGACTCACTTCACTGTACCCAATGAAGATGAGTTTTTGTGACGTCATGTCCAATTTCTTTCTATTTTGTTTAGATATGTGCATGCTTGCATTACATCTGAATACTCGAGGAGTGCAATGGATGGTTTCCTATTTAACCATGCTTCTTGTGGTGTTATTCCATCAAGAGCAACAGGTGCTCTATTCAACAAAGACACTACTATCTTTACTACTTCTACCCAAAATGTCTTTGCAAGTCCGAATCATCGATCATGCATCGCACCATTTCCATCATAGTACGATTTATTCTCTCAACAACACCACTTTTACGTGGTGTGTGTGGAGGAATTTTTGATGAGTCTCGTGAGTTTGTAAGTAGTATCTAAACTCATCACCGGTGAATTCCCCCTTGATCTCGAGCGAGAGATTTATGATGTGATGACTAGTTTCTTTCTCAACTGCTACTTTTGAACTTTTTGAAGGTTTCAAACGCTTAAATTTTCTTGTGAAGACAAAAAATCCACATTTTCTGTGAATAGTCATCAACACAAAGCATGAAGTACTCGAACCCAGAATGACTTGGCTGGAGTGGACTGTAAAGATCGGTATGAACCAGGTCAAGTTTAACATGAACTCGAAATGTACTCCTCTGGAATGAAACTCTGTGTTGTTTTCCTGCTAGGAAGTGAGAACACTTGTCTGTATCCTTCTGAAGTGATGGTAGCCCATGTACCATATTACACTAGTGAAGTGTTTTCAGATATTTGAAACTTACATGACCAAATCTCCGATGCCACAACCGTGTCTTTGAGGTGGATTTTTTAGCCACAAGTGCTTGATCATCTGTGTGAATGAAATTAAGTTGGAACATGCATCCCACATTGGAGGCTTTTGCAATTATTTTCGAACCTCTTGATTCATCTCGAATCAAACACGTTTCCTTGTTGGATTGACTATCAAAGTCAATTTTTAGGTTGTGATCAAGGAGTTGACTAACCGAAGGAGATTCTTTATCAACCCAGGGACATATAGGACATCGATAGTCTACATTTGTGTGAACCAAGGGGTAGAGAAATGTTTCCAATCCCTAAACCGTATATGAAGTATCATCTCCCAATGAAACGTGATTTTTCGATGGCGTGTCCCTCATTGAAATAAACCAGTCTCGTGGCTGGTCATGTGTCGAGTGTCTCCTAAATCCACATACCAGACATCACTAGATGACATGGATGGTTCACTTGATCGAGCAAGTGAATAAGAAGTCTTCATTGTCGATGTTCTTGTTTCTCAGCAACATTACCTTGTTAGTGGGGTCTTCTTTTCCAGTTCCCTTTTTCTACCCATGATAGTTGTTAGAATGTCCCTTGTAAGATTTTTTTGTTGTGGTCAAGAGTTGCTTGATGAACCTTTCTTATAAGTGTTATACGAACAATCTTTTAAGTCATGTCCTCTTTTGCAAATATGACATTGCTTCTTCATTGATTGTCCCCGTGATACTAATTCTCGATGTTGGGACATCCGATAGGAATTAGGTTTTCCTTTACCTTTTTTTTTCATTTTTGATGTGAAGACAATTACTGCTCCTCTTCATTATCCTTATTATACATTGCTTCCTCTTGTTGCAATAGGTTCACCAGTTTGTCAAAACCAACTGTCATATCTGACACGTTTAGTGTTGTGATAAAAATGTGGTAAGAAGAGGGGAGTGATCTCAGAACAATGGGAATGAGAGGATCATCTGTGACTGGTTTTTCTAGGGCTAGAAGTGAAGCCCTCAATTCTGTAACTCTTCTTAAGAAATCTTCAATTTTTTCATTTTTCTTGAACTTCAGTGTATGTAACTGACTCTACAAATTCAGTATGACATTCTTATTCTTGGCCTCGTATACTGTGCTCAATTTATCCCATGCTTCTTTTTTGTTTTGGCATCTCAAATGTGGGGTTACACATCATCGGACACTCCAAACAAGATGATGAGTTTGGCCTTCTGATCTGCTTTATCAAACTGTCATTGTTGTGTTGTATCAGTGGCTGATCTGGTTAGAGTACCATTCACAACAGACCAGATCTCTTCAAACTCAAGTTGTGTCTTTATTTTTGTCTTCCATGTAGCATAGTTGCTTCCTCTGAGCAATTGTGAATCTGGAAGAAAAAATTTGGGGGCATTGGTGCCCATTTTGTAGAGATCACTGACAGGGTTTGGCTCTTATCACTCCAGGTATTAGGTCTCCCAATCTATATACCGTCATCAGATGTCTTGAACCTCTTTATATATGTGCCCTTTCGATATACCCTTCGGCACGTGGAAGAAGCTCGCCCTTTCTATATACCCAATGCACGTGAAAGAGGTGTTAACGCACGTGCGTGAAAGAATTCAATACGTGGTACCAAGATAATATTGATGGGTTCTATGCGATTATTGACACCAACTCAAAAAAATATCCTCATATGCGTGCATAACTTCAAATATACTTGGATAATTTCTCAGTCCAGATTTATGTCGTGAAATCGTTCACGACAAATAGGATGGTCCATAGTGTGTGCACTTTGTGACCTTATTACTCCCCGTCAATTTATAGGGATGATGCCTAGATGACATTGTTGCAGCTATATTAGGCATTAAGTGTAGTAGTAGTCGCGACGGATTTACCCGTAAGCACTTCCTAGAGGCACCGTATATACCAAATGCTGCAAATGAGATCTAGGATCTCGTGAGTGTTACAGAACCAATTTTTTTATTGTTTTTTATTACAATTCTGCCAATTTTTGAGCAGTTACAAAGTTTGCAGTTGACTATGGCAACCTGTAAATTAGTACAATATACAACAGTATACAATTTACATTCAAAAAACTGGAAAATTTGAATGGTAGGCAAAAAAATTTGTTTCGCGGGCCCTGGTGGCCTCCTGAGCCCAATACGACCCAAAATGCTAAAAATTGCAAAAAAAAAGCTGAAAATGCAATTTTTAGATGGGTCTCCTTTTGCAAAAAATGTCCAAAATGAAAAACCAGGCCGAATGGGAGAAAAAAAAATTTAACCCTAAATTAGGGATTTCTCCGCTAAATTTAGTTAGTTATAACTAAATTCAAATTTTCACTAAATTTGGTAGTTTCCACCAAAAAATCCACCAAATTCGAAAATAAACTTGTGGGTGGGATTTGAACCATGCACCTCCCACTTCTAAGACTTTCCCTCTATCCAACCTGGCCACCTAAGGGCGCTTGTTATGGAAATGATCAAACTTGTATTTAATCAAAGGTAAAATCGACTAACCTTTTAAAAAATGATTTGCATGAAGGATCCACGTGGCTGCACATGAGAGGAATGCGCCTTAGGATTTCTTTTTGCACCAAATATGGATCTGAAACATTTTTTAATCTCCACGCCTTTGTATTCTCCTATGGCCGCCTTGTATATCTTTTTCCAGTCGCATGTTTTAGTTTGCCACCGATTTGTGTGTATTTGGAGCCGCTTTTGTAATGCAAAGAAAGTAGAATGTTTTCCACTGTTTATTTGTTCGTTGTTTTTCCTTTTTTTTTTCTTTTGTGCAGGTCTGCACTTGAGGAGGCTCGCCTTTGAAAAATGGCCTCTGTTTTGTGCGTTGCAGGTCATGATTGATATGTTTGTTGTAGGCCGCTTGTGCGTGAAGGGAGACAGAGATGAGGTTGGCGTGCTAGGAAATGTACAGGTCAATTTTATTGCACAACAAGTCGACACACTCTAGAAATGCCTCAAAGGTTTCATTTTGAAAATCATTTGAATGCTTGTAAGCAGTATAAAAATAGTAACAGGTAGAACTCTGAAACTTATAAATAATGATTGGATAAATAGAACAGCCTTGAAGCTTCTACGACAAATATTCCTTATTCAAGATTTGCTATGCAAAGCTATTTCTTAGCTTTCTGAAACTACGATGCTTGATCTCGTTATTGGTTAAAGTAACCAATCTTCATATTCACACCCAACTACACAAAATGCTACTAATTTTACCCTCAAACATGATAGAAATGCTTACCCATTGACACATTCCTGACTCCACCATTTTTGATGCCACGCTTTTGCTTAATCTACCTTTTTGTTTTCTTGTGCAGGTCTATTATTTTTAATGCAGGTCACTGTGTGGGGAGGTCACAACTTTGTGGATAGTGCAAATCTCTTTTAACAACATGTGGATGGGTCAGCCAGGGCTGGCTCAGCTCCCCAACATGCATACACCTCTATGTATGACCTTTAAGCACTGCAACAAATTTTACCTGGTGCACCCAACACCAGTGTAAAAAAATTTGCATTCCAAACACTTGGAATGAACTGGGGGATATGTGGAGGCAGGGATGAGGCTGGGAGGTTGCAGGAGGCTGCACAGGCTCTCTATTGCTGCATACTCTTCTCCAATCTTCTCTATCTCTTCTGCACTCTCTTTCCACTCCTTCACAAGTCCAGATTTTTGTTCTAGTACCAAATAAATGCAAATTGTAGAAATCAGATTTCATTATTGGATGTTACATGTATTCTTTAATGTTCTTTCCTTCATGATTAAGAAATTCAATTATATTACTAAGTTGTTTAGTTCATCATACCATCCATACAGAAAGCTAAAATGCAGAAAGAAATACACAACTCAATTTTAGAATTCAATTTTTTATTCATAAGGAATTTCAAATGTTCCCACACAAGTTGTGGGATGTAGCTGAAAAGTAAAGTAAAACTATTTAAATAAGAGATACGCATGCATGAAAGAGAAAAAAAAGGAGCGTGAGTGATCCCATAATTGCATTGGGGTCTCTTCTTTGGTTGTGACATCTCCTTTTCCAACCTTGTTCCTTCTTCATCTTCGTTGCTGAAAGAATTGTACCTGAAAAGAAGAAAAAAGGAAAAGAATTAGTTAGGAGCTGAGGATCAATCCATATTCCTATACTATCCTAATTCATGCATATGAATCTCTTAACAACAGGAGATATAGTTTACTTGAAGATCAAACTACATCCATGTTTTACTCACTCAGAAAGAAGGAAAAAGAAGAAAAGAAAAACCATGGACATAAGAGAGGCCAAAAAGCCTAAATATTTTCTAACTGGTTTCTTAAGTGTGTAGGTACAGGTTGCAGCCAAGAAGAAATAAAAAAATTCTTTCACTATAAACAAAGATTGCAAATTTCAATTACTTCTATCCTATGGCATAAATTAGATAAGTCATAAGCAAATGATGGAATGAAGGAAGAATGAGACTAAAGGTTCAGTAACTATCCTACAAATAGAAGAAGCTACAAAGATGTAAGACGACAGTGGAAAATAAAAGTACATGTTTTGGATTACAACTAAATAAGAAGAATCAGATTTCAAGAAGCTGAAGTTAATCTGGAAAGAAAGGATTACAACTGAAGAAGAATGAGAAAGAGGATTCTGGGAAAATTTTAACAGGGCTTTGCCATGTAAAATGGACATTTACATCTTTCCATCACATTGTTTTTAACTAATACATGATTTAAAAGATCTATGTAAATCAAGTAAGTGATACAGGAAAGCAAAAAAGCATGCCATGATCAAGATAACAGTTATTATGTTTCAGTTTCCAACTACAAATCAGCTTCAACAAAAAGTATTACATTCTGCATTATGAATCAGAAAATACAACTACTATAGCTCAAATAGAAAAACAATTAATGAATTCTAGAAAAAATTTGACAGGGCTTCACCATGAAAAATCAACATTTCAAATTTTCCAGCATGCCAGAAATACTACTATCAAAGAAATAAAGCATCTAAGTAAAAGAAACAAGATTACAATATTTCAACAAAGCAACATAATCAACTACAGAATCAAAGAATGCAACTGCAGGTTACAAGGAGTTCAAATCACAAGGATGTCAATATGAGAATTATATAGTATTTCAGAACTCACTACTTAAGTCTCAACAAACAACTATAGTCACCGATTCAAAATCAAAGAAGTCAAAAATAATGCAGAAGCCAGATTTGGGGAAGAACAAAAGTCACAGATCTACAATTTTCACAACGAATTTTGCACAAAACTTTTAAGAAAGTTTTGGTTGCAAAATCATCAACAGAATCAAATACATGTGTACCAAGAGAAGGTTGAAGGAAATTATCTCAGGGCATTCATAGCTCTTGGGCCAAGTTCCCAGAACTCAA
This sequence comes from Taxus wallichiana var. yunnanensis, assembly GCA_018340775.1. Classification (NCBI taxonomy): domain Eukaryota; kingdom Viridiplantae; phylum Streptophyta; class Pinopsida; order Cupressales; family Taxaceae; genus Taxus; species Taxus wallichiana. Next base: position 844,696,007 of record CM031242.1, on the reverse strand, counting down.
ACAGAAGCTAACAGATAGCTCTAAAAGCACACTCATGGTGGCCACGTTTCCCAGATTTCCAATAGAGAGGCTCTCAAATGAGCAATATCTAAAAATATGCCACACAAAAGGAGATACCAGAAGTATTCATGTTCTACAGAAAGCTCCAGAGAAGTACAAGCAACTTAATTGAAAGAGCAAAGCAAGATATAAATTCTTTTATTCTTTTAGAGTAACAAGATGACAGATCTAAAAATCAATGCATAATGAGCTCAAAATTTCAGAGTGATATTTCAGTACCAATTTCTTACTCCAAGTCAAATGATAATGATATCACGAAATGAAGAAATACCCAATTGAAATGCATTTCAAATTTATAGCAGACCCGAGATTGTAAAGGGTTTTACTTTTATGACAAGCACCTTTCAAATCAAAGTTAAATCAAAGGAAGAAGCACTTTCAAGAAATCCAAATAGAGATACATGCCCTCGGCGAGCTAAAATACGAAATCGACCTTAATATTTCTAAATAACCTAGGGTGCCGAATAATCCTTCACAAATACGAGTTTAGAGTTCAAATAGGCCATGTGTGGCATAACAATGATCTACATAAAATATTTTCAAGCCTGAACCTAAATAATATTATACAACCGTGAAAGCAAGAATACCTAGGGCTTCACATTTTTAAACTCAAAAGGGAAAATAAACGTAAAGAAACTTACGAGTTGGGGTCAAGGTGAGAAACACCTTAAAATCCTCAAAATGATGACACCTAGAAGTTTATTTTAGCTCAGAGGCCAAGGTTGTGCCAAAAATCACAAGAAAACAAGGATTTCGAAGTATCAATACTGATAAAGCCAAAATGTTAGAGGAACAGTTACAGTTTTATGAGACAAGTAAATCACCTTGATGACACCAATGGCCGAGAATCAGAGAACCACAGTGAAGCCATAAACTACATACACATGGATTCACAATCTACTAAGTTCTTAGAGCTCAAAATAACTAATAATGGTGACCGCCTCGAGGAGAATCAAGAAGGCAAAACAACAATGGCAACCAGATCTCGCAAGGAAATCCAAGTACACAGATCTCCAAGTTGAAGATAATGGTGGAAAATACCCATAACTACTTCCTTAGAAAAACTTGAACAGAGTAGAGCCATAAAAGATACAAGTGCAACCAAGCTCAGAAACCATTTATGCAGAAGGGCCGAGCTCAAGGAGAAAAAATCAATGACATCAAAAAATTTTTCGATTGCTTCACCCATGAACAAGAGGCAAAAATGAAAAAGAATGGGTTTCAATTTGATTTAACACACCCACCTTGGTTGTATCTTAGCCTAAATCAACCACAATTAAAAGAAGATAATGGTCTAAAATACCCATAACTACTTCTTCAGAAAAACTTGAACAGAGCATAGCCATAAAAGATACAAGTGCAACCAAGCTCAAACCATTTATGTAGAAGGGCCGAGCTCAAGGAGAAAACAACAATGACGTCAAAAACATTTTTCGATTGCTTCACCCATGAACAAGAGGCAAAAATGAAAAAGAATGGGTTTCAATTTGATTTAACACACCCACCTTGGTTGTAGCTTAGCCTAAATCAACCACAGTTAAAAGATCAATAACGGTAAATACAAAGAACATCATATTGACATCTCCAAATTAATCTCCAAAATCGAAGAAAAATGTCATGGTTAGCCACATTCAATGCAGGGTTAAAAACCCTAGCAATGGGTTAAAGATCAATGACAAGAAATCCAACAGTATAGAAATCAACAGTCTGCATCAAATACCTAACTCAACCTGAGTTATACAAGCCATCGAAAAACATGTGAAGGGTTGATTCGCATAACAAGTGGCCGATCATATTATTTGAAAATTATTTACAATTTTGACTTACTCACTATAGTCCAAACTTCAAATAATGTGAAGCCAACCATACATGCTAAGTATGATCACCAAAAAGGTTAAACTTATATCAAGTGTTATTCAAATTCCAAAAGTCGACAAGTGATTGCATGGTCATGTTTAATCAAAAGGTGGTAGACCTTATCATAGCATGTGTTACAAAGGTGGCCGAGTATGACATGGTGGCCTTTTACAAAGTGACCCCCATATACATCTAAAACACAACAATGTGCTAAGTCTACAAAGGTGGCCAAACCGAATGGAGATCACTGATCAAGTGCAAGGGTGGCCCCACAGAGCAGAGGAAAAGTTGATCATGTACACATGGAGGTGGTCCCCATCAAATGGATGTGTGGATGGATTTTTTTGCAAACATTGCAAGTATTGTAATTGTTTTTCTCGAAACAGGGAAATAATTTTTGCATGCCTTCATAAGAGGACAAAACAAGTAAGAAGACAAATTCACATGCACAAGGAAAGAGACTTTCCCAACAAGTAAGCTTATTATTAGAAAATTATTCACCATTCTTTTCTTAAAAATAGAACAGTCAACTTCAGTTTGACTAAGATGTAATCAAAGGCTATTAATGCCTATTTGTAATTGCATGTTCTATTTTTATTCCTTTATTTATTAATAGATGAAGGATAAAAATAGGATGCATGGGCGAGTACAAGCCTTAGTATATTTTTAGGAAGGGGAAAATCAAATTTTCTATATATTGTGTGCTTTGGCAAAGCACAAGGAGGAATTTTTAGATACAGGAGTGTTGAAGCAATTATTTTGCCAGTTTTGCCCTCTGAATGTGAAGTATTTTCTGCCTTTCCAATTATTTACATTCTTGTGTATGTTTTCATTAATCTTGTGAATGCAAATTCCCTGGTTAATCATCTTACCCCATTGCAAATTTAAGTAATTTCCACATGATATTAATGTGCATGTTTAGCTTGGTAGTATTGTTGTGATACTTTCCCTCAATACCTCAAAGTGTTTTTCCCTTAACATTCTGCAGAAAACTATTGGTTCGTACATCAAGAATCCTTTCATATATTAGTTGTGCATATACTCAGTAAAAATACCTTATATAAATTTGGTGTATCACCTCAGTTTAAATCATTTTACAGTCATCTTTTACCCTTAACCTCAGAAAAACCAGTCTAGGTAAGATCAATAAGGAATCGGCCTTGATACTGGAGACTCACCTCAAAATAGGTATACCCATAGACCTGATGTGTTTCCATTGTATCTACAAAAGAGGGAGATAAAATTTGCAAGCTTAGAATACTTACAACCATCTTCTACTGTGGTGCACTTTCAGAGATAATAGTTTATTGCACACGCCCATGGGACATGAATCAGATCTACATGCAAGTTATAAATATTTACAATAGATCTTACATCGATAAAAGTTACTTTCTAATACAAGAAGCTCCAAAAATATATTTTAACGACTTAAATATCTATTTGGTGACTTTGTAGGGCCAATTTTAGACTAGTATTGCAGCATGTTCCATACCTAAAGTGACTACAAGATCATCGGTAAGAGGAATTCCTCCTGAGTTTGTTTCTTTACCTTTGAATTTTTCAAGAAGGAGAAAAGTGGGTAATACTTTACCTTATAATAGGCCTGGTTTTGATAACCCTCCTCCTAATATTCCTTCACCACGTGTCAATATTGTTGTTGAAATCCCAGTTTTTCAAATGACTATTCAACGATCAAGGAATTTTGTGACCTTTACTAATGGCAGCCCATTAGTGATCCTAGTTTACCATGACATTCCTAATGTTTCCATGAAAAGTTTTCCATCATTCACTAGTGAAAATAAGGTTACACATACATAGCACATTAAAGATGTCGCACCTTATGTGCGATTCATAATATTACTCATGAGGATATGACGTTGAGACTTTTAGCTGCATCTCTTAAAGGAAAATCCTTGTAATGGTATAGAAATCTAGATATTCGATGCATAACAACTTAGGGTGACTTAGGTGATAAATTTTTGAAACAATCTCAAGATAATTCAGATCATGTATCTCTTATAGAACAAGTGTTTATCATTAAAAGAGATCCCAACAAATTTATGTCAACTTTCAACATCCATTATTCTAGAACTTGGGAAAAAATTTCATCAAGTATCAAGCCTCAAGCTAATCACATTTTATTTATTATCTTAGGGAGTTAAATAGTGATATTTCAACTATGATTCAATATATGGGAGGAGAGACACTCCCAAAGAGCCTAGGATATGGTCATCTCGAGCTAAAAATAGTCTTATTCAAGATGGAAAATTCACACCAAGGCCTTCAATGCCTTTTTTGTTAGATTTAGCACCTATTCCTTAGCGTAGCAAAATTATAGAACCTTTTGTTTCCACCCCATTAGATGACATATTTAAATCTTTGTAGACTATAGGGAACAAGCTAACTTCAATTGAGAATAGACTTGCATTACCTAGTAGACCTTATCAGGCTCCTTATTAGCAAAATCAGCAAAATCAGCAAAATAGGCAGCCTTACCAACAAAATCAAAATTATAGGCAGCCTTATCAACAAAGGAAATTTGACTCGAAGGATCCTAGTTCATCTAAAACTTTAGTTCAATTTAGTATGGCTACATAAGAGTGGTTTCAACCTTGTAATCAACCTCATTCATTTACATGTTTCCCAAATGCTTTTCTAAACATAAGTCTCATTTGTGAAACCTCAATCGAGACATTTTTCATGCCTCAAATAGAGGGTGGGAAGCAAGATAGTCAGGTTTAGAAGGCCCCAGAATAAAATTTAGTTAGTTTCAGTGAGGATGATTTCATTACAGTTACTACTAGGGCTTAGGAAAAGGCTGCAGAGAGTAAAAAACAATAAAATAAGCATGTTCTACCTACTATCACTGATAAAACAAGAAGCATAAGCCCAAAACAAGAAAACGATGCATGTTTTTCTCAAAAAACAATAGGTGTTATAGCTGGTAAAGAACAACAAAAACAGCTATAGCCTTATCCAAGAATGTAATTTATACCTCAGATATCAAAAACAATTTGAGCGAGAATCAATTTTTGTCAAAGCCTATGTTAAAACATTATAATCTATTTGTAAAACTCAAGTTGCTTCTTTAAACATTGTTGATGTAATGAAAAAGAATAATGTTAACATCTCAAGGTGGGATGCTCTAAGTATTTTAGACAACAAGATTTACTTTCTCATGAACTAGCTAAGCTACTGATTTCTTCTAAAACAACGAAAAAGAAGTCCGAAGAAGGAAGACATGGTCCTTAGAACAATGGAACAAGACTCGCATCAAAGAAGTTAAATGGATGGTTCGAAAAATCTTAAATGCTCATGAATAAAGAAGCCACCATCGTTTTATCTATCACTGATTATTGGAGAACATATTGTTCATAATTGTATGGTGGACAATGACGATGCAAGTAGCATAGTTATGTCAAAGGCAATTGCAGAAAAATTGGAGTCCATAGTATGAGCCTACGAGAAAAGAGTGTCTTACAACTTGATGGAACCGCAACTAATATAGTTGGTGTAATGAGGAATTTAGAGGTAACATTACATACTTGCCCAAATTTTTCTATTCTGCAAGATGTCACTGTTGTATATTTACCTTTTTAATTTCCATTATGCTTATCTAGAGATTTCATAGCAAAGATAGGAGGTTATCTCTCTTTATATTGGTCCTTATTTTTCACTACTCATTATGGGACCAGGGTTACTATAAATTCAGAACCGTTAGACTGATTTCACATTGAGCCTCATGTATCTAATCCAAAGAGCTAATTATTCACTTTAGACCACTCCGATTTTCATAATATGGCCCATTTTTCAGCATTAGCTAGTGTTTCTAACATGTTTATGGATGAAAATACACATGAAGAAAATGCTCATAATCCTTTCAAAGAAGTTGAACAACACCTATTTGGTGTGTATTTCTTGCATGAAGAAAACACATCACTTCCCTTACTTTTGAAAATAAAAACTTTAGTAGAAGGGATTTGGAAGTTTCATTTTGATGGAGCTAAGAACAAGAAAGGATAGGGAGCAAGTTTGATGCTCATTTCACCAACGAACAAAAGGTACTTCTCAGCTTTAAGTCTCCAATTTTCATGCATTTGCAATGTAGCTAAATACAAAGCATTGATTCATGGTTTACTTTGGGCTAGGAAGAGGTATGAGCATGTTCTGATTTTTGTGATTTTGAGTTGGTTATCAATCAAGTAAGAAATTTCAATGTTTGTAAGAACCCATTAGTGAATTCTTATAGACACGAGTTTCAAACTTAATCTAATATTTTGAAGCTATTAACATCTAATCCATTCCTAGAACAAAATATAAGCATGCAGATTGACTTGCAAAGAATTGGTGTATTTTTGAAGTGTTGGAACAGATAGAAAACAACAAAATTCAGCTTCATAAAAAGCTAATTGTTGGGCCTTGATACCTGATAATGATTTGAATTGGACATTTTTTGAAAGTGATGATCAAATCTGCAAGTTTTTAGTAAGAAGAAGCTGAGTTTTTAGTAGTGAATCAAGATAAATTACAACACTTATATTGTGACCAAATTGTTCATTAAAGACAAATAAACTACTTAATGGTATTGTAACATTAGAAGGCATCTTTAGCACTAATGATCAGTTAAGAAAAGAAAAACTAAGATATCAACACATGCTGATAACTATGAGGAGATCTCAGTTGATGAAGGGAAAAATTTGTTTCTTGGAAAGGTATGTTCCTCAACTGAAAAGCATTCATTTATTGATCTTTGCAAAGAATTTAAGGATGTTTTCGCTTGGAGATACCAAGACTTGAAAGGATTTGATCCCATTTTAGCACAACATACTATCGAATTACAACCAAATTCTAAACTAGTTAGGTAAAAATAGAGGCATGTGAATCCTAAAATAGAGCCTCTAATGAGGAAAGAATTATATAATTTGATTTAATCGGGATTATATTTCCAAGTAAGCATTCATGTTGGGTAGAAAATCAGATTATGTGTGGATTTTAGAGATCTTAATAAAGATTCATTCAGTTTCTTGTTTAGATAGACTATCTCTTCTAGACGGTTATAGTGGATACAATCAAATTCTAGTTTGAGAAGAATATAGGTACAAAACAACTTTTACCACCAAGTGGGGTACTTATGCTTACAAAAGAATGCCTTTTGGCCTTTCAAATGTTGGTGCAACGTTTCAATGTGCAATGGACATGGCTTTTCGCAACTTGTTAAATAAATGCATCCTTGTTTATTTATATGATGTTACTATATTTTCAAAAGATTCTAATGAACATCTAATGCATCTAAGGCAGACCTTTCAGTTATGCATGTAGTTTGGAATATCTTTGAATCTCATAAAGTCTATCTTTTTAGTACATCAAGGTAAACTACTTGGTCATATTGTTTCTAAGAAAGCATTAACAATTTATCCTTTCAGAATTGTAGCCATATCCCGATATCATTGCCTCATCATAAGATGACATTGTAGAGTTTTCTGGAAAAAATCAACTTTGTCGAAGATTTGTTCTAGATTTTGCAAAGCATTCGTTAAACCATTAACAACTATGTTAAAGAAAGGGAAACATTTATCTTGAACCAGCGAAGAGAGAGAAGGGTTTGAAGAAATCAAAACAACCATCTCTCAAGATCCTACTCTTGTGAATCCAAATTTTGATAAAAATTTCCAATGTATGCACTTGCAGAGATGCAACAATCTTAGCTATATTAACTCGGGTTAATGATGAAAATATTGAGAAGCCTATTTCTTTCTTTGAATAAAGCTTGCATGATTACGAAAAAAGGTACACATTTCTTGAAAAAAGTACTTTCAGTAGTCGAGAGGGCTAAATAATTTCAAGTACATGCTTTCAAACAATAAAATCCATGTTTTGGTTTCTCATCCAAGTGTGAAAGATTTCTTGTTAAATAAAGAATTGAATGAGGAAAGAGTAGGCTTTGGATAAAAATGTTATGGAATATTATGTGGATATCCAAGTTGTTAATACAATTAGAGGAAAATGTTTATGTGAGCACCTAATTGCTCATATGGAAAAATGGAAAACTACAAAACTTGAAGATTCAGAACATCATGCTGAAATTACGTATCAACAATCAAACATTATGGTTCAACCAAAAAATAAAAAACCTGAACTTGCTCAAGAAGTTTAGGAATCAAGATGGATGACTGATTTAGTTAACTATCTACACCATGACATCTATTCAGAAAGTATGGACAATAATAAACAAAGGTATTTCAGATTACAAGTTGTACCCTATGTTTTCATTAATGGTGTACTATTCAAAAGGGATATAAATGGAATCTTGTTGCGATGTGTTGACTATGACAAAATTCAGCAATTATTATGAGAATTCTATGAAGGAACTGTAGGAGGTCAATTCTCGGCATGTACCATGCCTTAAAAATCGTGAAAGCTAGTTCTATTGGCCCAGCATATTGAAGGATTATTTTGAATGGATAAGAAAGTGTAAGAAATGTGCCTTCTTTGTTGGAAAAGAATGTTTAGCTTTGTTTCCTTTACAACCTATTTCAGTTGATCAGCCTTTTAAATAGTGGGGCCTTGATTTTATTGGCGTGATAAACCCACCTTCATCACAAGGACACAAGTGGATTTTTACTACTACAGATTACTTTACATGCTTTGATCAAGCAATAGCCTTGAAATATGTTAATGAAATTTCGATATTATCCTTTTATGAATGTATAGTCTGTAGATTTGGTGTTCCAAAACTATCATATTAGATAATTCTTTAGCATTTCTCAATGCAAAGGTGTAACAAATTGGGTTGTTAATCATGGAATTTACCTAAGTTCTTCATCTAACTATTTACCACAAGGTAATGGGTTAGCTAAAGTATTAATAAGAATATTTTAAGGATCATCGAATAACACTCAAACATAACCAACGATCTTAGCATCTAATGTTGAATTCAACACATTGGGTTGATAGAGTGAATCCTAAAAGATCAGGTTGGCAATTCACCATACAATCTTGTTTACAGAAGATAAGAAAGAATACCTATTTTCAGTTGAATTAACTACATTAGATTTGTTATCAATGGAGCTACTTGATAATGAACCATTATAGGTTAATTATCAAAAATTAATGGAGTTACAAGAGCTAAGAGATCAATCTCATTTGAACATGGAGAAGAATTAGAAATGCAGATGAAGAATACTTTTGACAAGAAAGCCAAATTAAGAATCTTCAATGAAGGAGATATTGTGTTAATGTGGGATGTTGATCATCCAAAACTAGGAAGACACATGAAGTTTGATATAATATGGAGTGGTCCTTACATGATTTCAACTTGTAAAGAACACAATGCTTTTCATCTCTTAAGGCTGAATGGAGAGGAAATTCCCATTCTGCGAATGTATGTTTCTCAAACACTTGTTGTTGAAAATCCTACGATTAATGCATTTAGAGTAGGATTTCCCTTCAATAAGTGCAGTTCCTACACATTGCAATATTTTTTAATTCAATAAGTGCATTTCGCACATGATCTGGTTTACCATATCCTTTCCCAGTTTTAGTTTCATTTTGTAATGATTGGACCTTCAGAACGTAGATTCTGGTTACATGCTTTAGACTCGCATGCCCAATGGACAAGAGAAAGGCATTGGTCTACAAGCTAGCAGTAACTTTCCCGTAGGATCACCGAAATGTTGAAATTTTTACACTTCTTCAAAAATGGGAAATACGAAACTTCGTTACAATGGATAGCATTGGTGAAGTATACCTAAGCTAGGGGAGTTTATTTCAGAGAATATGGTTACTATTGAATTAATTAATAATTACATGAAATATGCAGTTATGTGTGTTGTTACAAGACATAACAGATCACATAGTCTTTAATTTAATTATTATCTTCAGCAAAAGAACACAAGGCCCCAAAGGACAATTGTGTTTCCTTGATGAAGACATCCAGATTGAAAAAGAGATGAAATGTTATGTTTTGGAACAGAAAACATAAATGCAAATTACTGAAATTAGATTTCATTCTTTGGATGTTATAGGTATTCTTTAATGTTATTTCCTTCATGATTAAGACATTCAATTATATTACTAAGTTGTTTAGTTCATCATACAATCCATACAGAAAGCTAAAATGTAGAAAGAAATACACAACTCAATTTTATAATTCAATGTTTTATTCATAAGGAATTTCAAATGTTCCCACACAAGCCGTGGGATGTAACTGAAAAGTAAAGTACAACTATTGAAATAAGAGGTACACATGCATGAAAGATAAAATAAAGGAGTATGAGTGAACCCATCATTGCCTTGGGGGTCTCTTCTTTGGTTGTGACATCTCCTTTTCTAGCCTTGTTCCTTCTTCATCTTTGTTGTTGAAAGAATTATATCTGAAAAGAAGAAAAAGGAAAATCATTAGTTATGAGCTCAGGAATCAATCCATAGTCCTATACTTGTCCTAATTCGTGCATATGAATCTCTTAACAACAGGAGATATAGTTTACTTGAAGATCAAACTACATCCATGTTTTACTCACTCAGAAAGAAGGAAAAATAAGAAAAGAAAAACCATGGACATAACAGAGGCCAAAAAGCCTAAATATTTTCTAACTAGTTTCTTAAGTGTGCAGGTACGGGTGCAGCCAAGAAGAAATAAGCAAATTCTTTCACTATAAACAAAGATTGCAGATTTCAATGACTTCTATCCTATGGCATAAAGCAGATAAGTCATAAGCACATGCTAGAATGAAGGAAGAATGTGACTCAAGGTTCAGTAATTGTCCTACAAATAGAAGAAGCTACAGTACAGAAGAGAGACTGGAAAATAGAAGTACATGTTTTGGATTGTAACTAAATAAGAAGAATCATATTTCAAGAAGTTGAAGTTAACTGGAAAGAAAGGATTACAGCTGAAGAAGAATGAGAAAGAGGATTTTGCTAAAATTTTGATGTATTCACCATGTAAAATGGACATTTACATCTTTCTATCACGCTATTTTTAACTAATACATGCTTTAAAAGATATATATACATCAAGTAAGTGATACAGGAAAGTATAAAAGCATGCCATGATCAAGATAATAGTTATTATGTTTCAATTTCCAACTACAAATCAGATTCAACAGAAAAGTATTACATTTTGCATTCTAGAAAAAAATTGATAGGGCTTTACCATGAAAATTCAACATTTCAAATTTTCCAGCATCCTAGAAATACTACTATCAAAGAAATAAAGAATCTAAGTAAAAGAAACAAGATTACAATATTTCAACAAAGCAATAGAATCAATTGCAAGAATCAAAGAATGCAACTGTAGGTTACAAGGAGTTCAAATCACAACGATGCCAATATGACAGCTTATATAGTATTTCAAAACTCATTTCTTAAGTCTCAAAAACAACTACAGTCACTAGCTAAATAGCTAAATAGTCTAAATAGTCTAGTCACCATATAAGTGCAATAATTTATCTTGATTCACCGTGGAAAACTCAACTTATTGGTACAAAAACCTACAGATTTGATCATCACTTTAAAAACTTTACAATTCAAATAATTGTCGGTATCGAAGGCCTTAAAATTAGCTTTATATGGGGCTGATATTTATTGTTCTCTATCTCTGCTCCAAAGACTTCAAAATCGGCACCAATTGTTGGAAATATATCTACATGCTTATTTTCTATTCTAGGAATGGATTGGATGTTAATAGCATTGAAATATTCCATTAATTTTGAAACTCTATGTCTAAAAGAATTCATTAACATGTTCTTACAAACATTAAAATTTCTTACTTGATTGATAACCAACTCAGAATCACCAAAAATCTGTAACATGCTAATACCTCTCTTTCTGGCCCAAAGTAAACCATGAATCAATGTTTTGTATTTAACTACGTTGTAAGTGCATGAAAATTGGAAACTCAAAGATGAGAAGTACCTTTCATTCATTGGGGAAGTGAGCATCAAACATGCTCCTGTCCTTTCTTGTTCTTAGCTCCATCAAAATGAAGCTTCCAAATCCCTTTTGCTACATTTTTGTTTTGGACAGCAAGGGAAGTGGTGTGTTTTCTTCATGCAAGCAATACACACCAAATATGTGTTCTTAAACTTCTTTGAAAGGATCATGAGCATGTTCTTCATGTGTCTTTTCATCCATAAATAGGTTAGAAACACCATCTAATGTTGAAACATGAGCTATATTATCAAAATCAGACTAGTCTAAAGCTAAATAATTAGCTATTGCATTAGAAGTGTGAGGCTCAATGTGAAATCTAGCCAACGGTTATGAATTGATAGTAACCTTGGCCCCATAACGAGTAGTGACAAATAAGGACCAATCTAAAGAGAGATAACCTCCTATCTTTGTTGCAAAATCTCTAGATAAGCATAATGTAAAGTAAGGAGGTAAATCTACAAAAGTGATATCTTGCGAGAATAGAAACATTTATTAAAGAATGCAATATCATTTATTATCAACAAATCATAAAACCCTTATGTTTACACAAGTGCATATACTTGAGCTCATGGTGTGATTAGATACCATGGGTATTATCTCCAAGTTGTGGGACTTGATACTTGAGATAGACCTCCAAAGAAAGTTGGTTCTTGCTCCTAAACTACCTACCACAATCTACTCTAATGCGGTAAAAATGTCTTCCTAATCTAACTTTCGAAGGGACCAAGGAGAGAGAATGCATGAAAATGAAATCCTATGCTAATGCGGTGATACACCGAGAAAAGGAGGGGGTGTGAGATTAGTCTTCCAATGTGTGAAAATAGAAGTAAAATGCATACTATAAGGGGTGAAAATAGTTCTCCACAATCTGTAAATGCATTCAAAACAATATTTCAAACATGTATAATAATAATGACTCCTTGCAAGATCATAAATTATACACAATATTCTTGTAATGAAGGTTGAAAGGGGCAAGAAGAGTGAAAACAAATACAACAAGGGAAGATGCATTCAAAAACCTATATTTTATAATTTTGTTGAGGGTAAATATATTAAAAAAAAAAACATATTCATTCCATTCAATTAATGCACATTCTGTCAAATGACGAAAAATGCTTGCATGAGACCTAAAATAGATGCTTTGACACTCGAAGCCCATAAATTTTGCATTTCTTAATGAAATCACACGAAATTGGTACCATTGGATTCGTGGCTCTAAGAATGATGTAAAAAATCAAGAAATTATGGATTTGATGAAGGATAGAAATATAATTTGTAGAAAATGTGGCCAATTTCATAGTAGTGTTTTATTTGGTAGTTGGACACATTCAATGAAGCATGGGCTGCCATATTTCACTCCTGCAAGTCATGGGATACTATGGGGAGAATTTAGCAAGAAACAGAACACCATTTCACTCCATTTAATACCCCTAACAAGTGGTTAAAGGATAGATTTTGGGATTTCCATTTTCTCATTCTCTCTCATCTTATTTTTCTATAAATTGGAGTGTTGGGCTCATTTTAAGTTAGGTAGTTTTGTTGTAGGAAAGCTCTGTAAAATTTGATTTGTGAAACCAATGTGCTATAGGCCCTTGTAGTGGAATCCTTGTATGGTGATCCAGACCCTTATCTTGTAATAGATTGAACTGTGTATATCATGAAGCAATAAAATACATGTTTGTGGATGCATCTTCCCTGATGTGTTTGTTTGTAGTCTTCTTGCCCTTTCAAACTTCATTACAATAATATTGTGTCTATTTTATGCTTTTAAGGACTCGTTATTATTGTGCATGTATGAAATATTATTGTGAATGAATTTTCCAGTTGTGGAGAATTGTTATCATCCCTTCTAACATACATTTTAATTCTATTTTCACACATTGGAAGAATACTCTCACACCCCTCCTTTTACGGTGTATCACCGCTTTAGCGTAGGATTTCATTTTCATGTATTCTCTCTCCTTGGTCCCTTAGAAAGTTAGATTAGGAAGATAGTTTATTCTCGCATTAGAGTATATTGTGGCGGTAGTTTAGGAGCAAGAAATAGCTTTCTCTGGAGGTTTATCTCAAGTAGCAAGTCCCACAACTTGGAGATACTACCCATGTTATCCAATCACATTGTGAGCTCAAGTATATGCAACTATAGTAGTTCTTAATTACGATTACCTCTAAATTCCTAATTACACCAACTGTAGTAGTTGTAGTTCCATTAAGTTGTAAGACACTCTTTTTTATAGGCTTATATTGTAGACCCAATTTTTCTACAATTGCTTTTGGCATGACTATGCTACTTGCACCGTTGTCCACCATACGGTTATGAACAAGATGTTCTCCAATAATCAGTGATAGATAAAATGGTGGTGGCTTCTTGATGTCATGAGCATTTAATAATTTTTGAACCATCCATTTAACTTCTTTGATGCGGTCTTGTTCCATTGTTCCAAGGACCATGTCTACCTTCTGGACTTCCTTTTCTACTATTTTAGAAGAAATTTACAACTTAGCTAGTTCATGAGAAAGTAAATCTTTTTGTCCTAGAATACTTAGAGCATCCCACATTGAGATGTTAACATTATGCTTTTTCATTACATCAACAATGTTAAAAGAAGAAACAATTTTAGAAATAGATTCTAATGTTTTAGCATAGGATTTGGCAAAAATTGATTTTGCTTCAACTACTTTTGATATTTGAGGTATAAATAACCTTCTTGGATCAGGCTGTAACTTTTTGTTGTTCTTTACCAGCTATGAAACATGTTATTTTTTGAGAAACAAATGGACTGTTGGCTTGTTTTTGGCTTATGCTTGTTGTTTTATCGGTGATAGTAGGTAGAGCAAACCTATTCTATTATTTTTTACTCTCTGCAGCCTTTTCTTGAGCCCATGTAGTAAGCTATGCATAAAATCATCCTCACTAAAACCCGACTAAATTTTATTCACGAGCCTTCGAACATGAGTATCTTGCTGCCCACCCTACATTTGAGGCATGAACAATGTCTCAGATTGAGGTTGTGCAACAAGACTTAAGTTCAGAAAATCATTTGGGTAACTTGTAGCTGAATGAGGTTGATTACAAGGTTGAAACCACTCTTTTATAGCCATATTAACTTGAACTAAAGTGTTAGATGAACTAAGAGCCTTTGGATCAAATTGCCTTTGTTGATAAGGCTACCTATAATTTTGATTGTGTTGGTAAGGTAGCCTATTTTGTTGATTTAGCCAATTTTACTAATAAGGAGCCCCATAAGGTCTGCTAGGTAATGCAAGCCTATTCTCAATTGAAGTCAGTTTGTTCTGCATAGTCTACAAAGCTTTAAATATGTCATCGATGGGGCAAAAACAACATGTTCTATAATTTTGATATTTTGAGGAATAGGTGCTAAATCTACCAAAAATTCATTGAAGACCTTTGCACTAATTTTCCATCTTGAATAGGACTATTTTTATCTCGGATGACGATATCATAGGTCACTTTGGAGTGTCTCTCCTCTTATAGACTCGAATCATAGTTGAAATATCATTGTCTAATGCCCTAAGATAATAAAGAAAAGCATGATTAGCTTGAGGCTTGACACTTACTAGAATTTTTACCAAGTTTTGGTAAAATGGATGTCGAAACTTGACATAAATTTTTTGCAAGATATTTTAATATTAGATAGTTATTTTATGAGGGATAAATGATCTAAATTATCTTGAAATTGTGTCAAAAATTATTACCTAAGTCATCTCGAAGCTCTTATACATCCAATCACTATATTTCTATACCATTGTGAGGCTTGTCATTTAAGAGATGCAGCTAAAAGTCTCAAAGCTACATCCTCTTTAGTAATATTGTGAACTAAACGTGAGGATGTAGCATATTTAATGTGCTATGTAGGTGAAACCTAATTTTCACCATGAATGATGGAAAAATTTTCGTGGTAAAATGGGATTATTAATGGGCTGCAATTAGTAAAGGTCACAAAATTCCTTGTTGGTTGAATAGCCATTTGAAAAACTAGGATTTGAACAAAAAGATTGACACATGGTGAGGGAATATTAGGAGGAGGGTTATTAAAATTGGGCCTCTTATAAGGTAAATTATTACCAACTTTTCTCCTTCTTGTATAATTCAAAGGTAAAGAAATAAACTCAGGAGGAATTCCTCTTACTGATGATCTTGTAGTCACTTTAGGCATGGAACATGTTGCAATACTGGTATGAAATTAGCCCTACAGAGTTGCGAATAGATCTTTAAGTCTTTAAAATATATTGTTGTAGCTTGATGTCCAAAAGTAACTTTTATCTGATGTAAGACTTGTGTAGATATGCTTTGTAAATATCTCGTAGCTTACATGTAGATCGAGTCATGTCCCACTGGGCATGCAACAAACTGTTATCTCTTGAAAGTGCACCCTGTAGAGAGATGGTTGCAGGTATTCTAATCTTGTAAATTTTATCTCTCTCTTTCATAGATACAATGATAGAAACACCTCAGGTCCGAGGGTATACATATTTTTAGGCCAGTCTACGGTATACATGTCGGTTCCTTATTGATGTATCCTAGACTAAATTTTCTAAGGTTAAGGGTAAAATATGATTGTAAAATGATTAAAATTGAGTTCATACACTAAATTTATATAAGGGTTTTTGACTAAGTATATGCACAAACCAATAGTTTTCTTAAAATGTTAAGGGCAAAACACTTTGAGGTATTGAGGAAAGTATCACAATAATACTACTAAGCTAAACATGCACATTAATACAATATGGAAATTATTGAATTTGCAACAGGGTAAGATGATTAACTAGAGAATTTAAATTCACAAGATTAATGAAAGCATACACAAGACTGCAAATAATTGGAAAGGTAGAAAATAATTCACATTGAGAGGGCTAAACTAGAAAAATAAGCTTCAACACTCTTGTATCCAAAAAGTCCTCCTTGTGCTTTGCCAAAGCACACAATATATAGAAAATTTTATTTTCCCCTTCCTAAAAATAGACTAAGGCTTGTACTCTCCCATGCATCATATGTTTATCCTTCATTTATTAAAAACTAAAGGAATAAAAATAAAACATGTAATTAAAAATAGGCATTAATAGCCTTTAATTACATCTCGATTAAACGAAGTTATTTGTTCTATTTTAAAGAAAAAAAGGTCAATAATTTTCTAATAATAAGCTTTCTTGTTGGGCAAGTGTCTTTCCTTGTGCATGTGAATTCATCTTCTTGTCTATTTTGTCCTCTTATGAAGGCATGCAAAAATTAACTCCCTGTTTGTGAGAAAAACAATTACAATACTTGCAATGTTTGCAAAAAAATCCATCCACACATCCATTTGATGGGGACCACCTCCATGTGTACATGCTCAACTTTTCCTCTGCAGTATGTGGGGCCACCCTTGCACTTGATCAGTGATCTCCATTCGGTTTGGCCACCTTTGTAGACTTAGCACATTGTTGTGTTTTAGATGTATATGGGGGTCACTTTGTAAAAGGCCACCATGTCATACTTGGCCACCTTTGTAACACATTGTATGGTAGGGTCTGCCACCTTTTGATTAAACATGACCATGCAATCACTTGTCGGATTTTGGAATTTGAATAACACTTGGTATAAATTTCAACTTTTCGGTGATCATACTTGGCATGTATGGTCGGCTTCGCATTATTTGAAATTTGGAATATAGTGAGTAAGTCAAAATTGCAAATAATTTTCAAATAATATGGTTGGCCCCCTCTTTACGATGACTCAACCCTTGGCATGTTTTGTCGGTGGCTTGTATAACTCAGGTTGAGTTAGGTATTTGATGCAGACTATCGATTTCTATACTGTTGGATTTCTGATCGTTGATCTTTAACTCGTGGTTAGGGTTTTTAACCCTACATTGAATGTGGCTAACCATGATGGTTTGCTTTGATTTTGGAGATTAATCTGGAGATGTTGATCGATGTTCTTTTGATTCACGGCCATTGATCTTTCAACTATGGTTGAGTTAGGCTAAGCCATGGCCAAGGTGGGTGTGTTAAATCAAACTGAAACCCATTCTTTTTCATTTTTACCTCTGGTTCACGGTGAAGCTCTAGCAAAAACTTTGGTGATGTCATTGTTGTTTTATCCCGACCCTTCTACATAAATGGTTTCTAAGCTTGGTTGTACTTGTATTTTTAGGTCTTCACTATTTTATTTTTATGAGGAAGTAGTTGTGGGTATTTTCCGCCATTATCTTCAACTTGGAGATCTACGTACTTGGATTTCCTTGTGAGATCTGGTCACCATTTTTGTTTTTCTTTCTTTATAAATCCTCAACGTGGTCACCATTATTAGTTATTTTGATCTCTGAGAACAAGGTAGATTGTGAATCCATGTGTATGTAGTTTATGGCTTCACTTTGTGTTTATATAATTCTCAATCATTAATGTCATCAAGGTGATTTACTTGTCTAGTAATATTGTAACTTTTCCTCTAAGATTTTTGCTTTATCAAGATCGATACTTAGAAATCCTTCTTTTCTTGTGATTTATGGCATAACCTTAGCCTCTCACCTAAAATAAACTTACAGGTGTCATCATTTTGAGGATTTTCAGGTGTTTCTCACCTCGACTCCAAGCTGGTAAGTTTCTTTACGTTTATTTTCCCTTTTGAATTTAATAATGTGAAGCCACAGTATTCTTGCTTTCACATGCCGTATACTATTATTTAGGTTTAGGCTTGAAACTATTTTATGTAGATCATTGTTATGCCACACATGACATGCTTGAACTCTGAACTCATATTTGTTAAGCATTATTCAGCCTTGTAGGTCATTTAGAAAGATTAAGGTTGATTTCTACATTTTAGCTCGTTGAAGGCATGTATCTCTGTTTGGATTTCTTGAAAGTGTTTCTTCCTCTTATTTAACTTTTCTTTTAAAGGTGCTCATCATAAAAGTAAAACCCTTTCCAATCTCGGGTCTGTCTATAAATCTAAAATGCATTTCAACTGGTTATTTCTTCATTTTCGTGCTATCATTATCATCTGACTTAGAGTAAGAAAATGGTACTGAAATTTCACTTTGAAATTTTGAGGTCGTATGCATTGATTTTTAGATCGGTCATCTTGTTACTCTGAAAGAATAAAAGAATTTCTATCTTTCTTTTCTCTTTCAATTAAGTTTCTTGTACTTCTCTAGATCCTTCTGTAGAACATGAATACTTCTGGTATCTCCTTTTGTGTGCCATATTTTTATATATTCCTCATTTGAGAGCCTCTATGTTGGAATTCTGGGAAACGTGGCCACCATGAGTGTGATTTTAGAGCTATCTCTGTTAGCTTTTGTTTGCATTATGAAAACTTGGCCTAGGAAATAGAAGAAGCTACAATACGAAGAGAGACTGGAAAATATAAGTACATGTTTCAGATTGCAACTAAATAAGAAGAATCATATTTCAAGAAGCTGAAGTTAACTGGAAAGAAAGGATTACAGCTGAAGCAGAATGAGAAAGAGGATTCTGAGAAAATTTTGACAGGGATTCACCATGTAAAATGGACATTTACATCTTTTCATCATGTTATTTTTAACTAATACATGCTTTAACGAGATCTATGTACATCAAGTAAGTGATACAGAAATAAGAAAAGCATGCCATGCTCAAGATAACAATTATTATGTTTCGAGTTTCCAACTACAAATTAGATTCAACAAAAAGTATTACATTACTGCATTACAATTAGAAAATATAACTACTATAGCTAAAAAAGAAAAAAAAAGAGGAATTCTAGAAAAAAATTGGTAGGGCTTCGCCAAGAAAAAATCAACATTTCAAATTTTCTAGCATGCTAGAAATACTACTATCAAAGAAATAAAACATCTAAGTAAAAGAAACAAGATTACAGTATTTTAACAAAGCAACAAAATCAAAGAATGCAACTGTAGGTTACAAGGAGTTCAAATCACAAGGATGCCAATATGAGAATTATATAGTATTTCAAAACTCATTTCTTAAGTCTCAACAAACAACTACATCACCGGCTCAAAATCAAAGAATTCAAAAATGATGCAGAAGATAGACTTAGGAAGAACAAAACTCATAGATCTACAATTTTCACAACCAATTTTCCACATAACTTTTAAGCAAGTTTTCGGTCGCAAAAGCATCGACAGAATCAAATATAGCTGTACTGAGAGAAGGTTGAAGGAAATTCTCTCAGGGCATTCATAAATCCTAGGCCAAGTTCCTAGAATGCAAACAGAAGCTAACAGATAGCTCTAAAAGCACACTCATAGTGGCCACATTTCCCAGATTTCCAATAGAGAGGCTCTCAAATGAGGAATATCTAAAAATATGTCACACAGAAGGAGATACCAGAAGTATTCACGTTCTACAGAAAACTCCAGAGAAGTAGAAGAAACTTAATTGAAAGAGAACATCAACATAGAAATTCTTTTATTCTCTCAGAGTAATAAGATGACCGATCTAAAACTCAATGCATATGAGCTCAAAATTTTAGAGTGAGATTTCAGTACCAATTTCTTACTCCAAGTCAGATGATAATGACAGCATGAAAATGAAGAAATACCCAGTTGAAATGCATTTCAGATTTATAGGCAGAGACTCGAGATTGGACGAGGGTTTTACTTTTATGATGAGCACCTTTCAAATCAAATTTAAATCAGAGGAAGAAGCACTTTCAAGAAATTTAAATAGCAATACATGCCTTCAATGAGGTAAAATACAGAAATCAACCTTAATCTTTCTAAACAACCTAGGGTGCTGAATAATCCTTCACAAATACGAGTTTAGAGTTCAAGCAGGCCATGTGTGGCATAACAATGATCTACATAAAATATTTTCAAGCCTGAACCTAAATAATAGTATACGGCTGTGAAAGCAAGAATACCTAGGGCTTCACATTTTTAAACTCAAAAGGGAAAATAAACGTAAAGAAACTTACCAGTTGGGGTCGAGGTGAGAAACACCTTAAAATCCTCAAAATGATGACACCCAGAAGTTTATTTTAGCTCAGAGGCCAAGGTTATGCTAGAAATCACAAGAAAACAAGGATTTCAAAGTATCAGTACTGATACAGAAAAAATATTAGAGGAAAAATTATAGTATTACGAGACAAGTAAATCACCTTGATGACACTAATGATGGAGAATCAAAGAAACACAGTGAAGCCATAAACTACATACACACGGATTCGCAATCTATTGAGTTCTCAGAGCTCAAAATAACTAATAATGGTGACCACCTCGAGGAGAATCAAGAAGGAAAAACAACAATGGTGACCAGATCTCGCAAGGAAAGCCAAGTACACAGATCTCCAAGTTGAAGATAATGGCGGAAAATAACTAAAACTATTTCCTCATAAAAATTCAAACAGAGCGAGCGCAAAAAAAATACACAAGTACAACCAATTTTAGAAACCATTTATGTAGAAGGGCCGATCTCAATGATAAAACAACAATGATGTCACCAAAGTTTTTGCTAGAGCTTCACCCACGAACCGGAGGTAAAAATGAAAAGAATGGGTTTCATTGATTTAACACAACCACCTTGACTGTGGTTTAGCCTAAATCAATCACAGTTGAAAAAGATCAATGATGGCGAAATCAAAAGAACATCAGATAGATGTCTCCAAATTAATCTCCAAAATCAAAGCAAACCATCATGGTTAGCCACATTCAATGCAGTTTAAAAACCCTAACCACGAGTTAAAGATCAATGATCAGAAATCCAACAGGATAGAAATCGATAGTATGCATCAAATATCTAACTCCACCGAATCATAATACAAGTCACCAAAAAAACATGCGAAGGGTTGAGTCATCATAGCGAGGAGGTCGGCCATATTATTTGAAAATTATTTGCAATTTTGACTTACTCACTATAGTCCAAACTTCAAATAATGCGAAGCCGACCATACATGCCAAGTATGATCACCGAAAAGGTGAAATTTAAACCAAGTGTTATTCAAATTCCAAAATCGACAAGTGATTGCATGGTCATGTTTAATCAAAAGGTGGCAAGACCTTATCATAGCATGTGTTACAAAGGTGGTTGAGTATGACATGGTGGCCTTTTACAAAGTGACCCCCATAAACATCTAAAACACAGGAATGTGCTAAGTCTATAAAGGTGGCAAAATTGAATGGAGATCACTGATCAAGTGCAAGGGTGGCCCCACAGACTACAGAGGAAAAGTTGAGCATGTACACATGGAGGTGGTCCCCATCAAATGGATGTGTGGATGGATTTTTTTTGCAAACATTGCAAGTATTGTAATTTTTTTCTCAAACAGGAGTTAATTTTTTCATGCCTTCACAAGAGGACGAAACATACAAGAAGATGAATTCACATGCACAAGGAAAGAGACTTGCCCAACAAGCAAGCTTATTATTAGCAAATTATTCACCATTCTTTTCTTAAAAATAGAACAGTCAACTTCAGTTTGACTGAGATGTAATCAAAGGCTATTAATGCCTATTTGTAATTGCATGTTCTATTTTTATTCCTTTATTTATTAATAGATGAAGGATAAAAATAGGATGCATGGGCGAGTACAAGCCTTAGTCTATTTTTAGGAAGGGAAAATCAAATTTTCTATATATTGTGTGCTTTGGCAAAGCACAAGGAGGACTTTTTGGATACAAGTGCTTTGAAGAAATTATTTTTCCAGTTTAGCCCTCTCAATGTGAATTATTTTCTACATTTCCAATTATTTGCAGTCTTGTGTATGTTTTCATTAATCTTGTGAATGCAAATTCTCTAGTTAATCATCTTACCTTGTTGGAAATTCAGAAATTTCCAAATGATATTAATGTGCATGTTTAGCTTGGTAGTATTATTGTGATACTTTCCCTCAATACCTCAAAGTGTTTTGCCCTTAACATTTTGTAGAAAACTATTGGTTTGTGCATCAAGAATCCTTTCATATATTAGTTGTGCATATACTTAGTCAAAAACCCTTATATAAATTTAGTGTATCACCTCAATTTTATTCATTTTATAGTCATATTTTACCCTTAACCTTAGAAAATTTAGTCTAGGATACATCAAAAGGAACTCGACCTGTATACCACAGATTGGCCTAAAATATGTATACCCTCATACCCGAGGTGTTTCCATTGTATCTACGAAAGAGAGAGATAAAATTTATAAGATTATATAGGGTGCACTTTCGAGAGATAACAATTTTTTGCATGCCCAATGGGACACGACTCTAATCTACATGCAAGTTACATATATTTACAACATATTTACATCAGATCTTACATCACATAAAAGTTACTTTTGGACATCAAGCTGCAACAGTCTATTTTAAAGACTTAAAGATCTATTTGGAAACTTTGTAGGGCTAATTTCAAACTAGTATTGTAACATGTTCCATGCCTAAAGTGACTACAAGATCATCGATAAGAGGAATTCCTCTTGAGTTTGTTTCTTTACCTTTGAATTCTACAAGAAGGAGAAGAGTTGGTAATAATTTACCTTATAAGAGGCCTAGTTTTTATAACCCTGCTCCTAATATTCCTTCACCACGTGTCAATTTTTTTGTTCAAATCCTAGTTTTATGGTTATTCAACCAACAAGGAATTTTGTGACCTTTACTAATGGAGCCCATTAGTAATCCCATTTTACCATGAAAATTTTTCCATCATTCACTGGTGCAAATTAGGTTACACCTACATAGCACATTAAATATGCCACAACCGTATGTGTAGTTCATAATATTACTCAAGAGGATGTAGCTTTGAGACTTTTAGTTGCATCTCTTAAATGACAAACCTTGCAATGGTATAGAAATCTAGAAATTGGATGCATAAGAACTTGGGATGACTTAGGTAATAATTTACTTGACACAATTTCAAGATAATTTAGATCATTTATCTCTTATAAAACAACTATCTATTATTAAAAGAGATCCCAATGAATTTATGTCAAGTTTCAACATCCATTTTACAAGAACTTGGTAAATAATTCCAGCAAGTGTCAAGCCTCAAGCTAATCATGCTTTTCTTTATTATTTTAGTGCATTAGACAATCATATTTCAACTATGATTCAGTCTATGGGAGGAGAGACACTCCCGAAGCCTATGATATCACCATATGAGATAAAAATAGTCTTATTCAAGATGGAAAATTAGCACGAAGGCCTTGAATGCATTTTTGGTAGATTTAGCACCTATTCCTCAAACTATCACAATTATAGAACACGTTGTTTCGCCCCATCGGATGACGTATTTAAATCTTTACTGAACTATGGGGAACAAACTAAATTCAATTGAGGATAGGATTGCATTACCTAGTAGACCTTATGGGGCTCCTTATCGGTAAAATTGGTTAAATCAGCAAAATAGGCTACCTTACCAACATAATCAAAATTATAGGAAGCCTTATATGTAAAGGAAATTTGACCCAAAGGCTCTAGTTCATCTAACACTTTAGTTCAAGTTAATATGGCTATAGAAGAGTTGTTTCAACCTTGTAATCAACCTCATTCATCTACGAGTTACCCAAATGATTTTCTCGAACTTAAGTCTTGTTGCACAACTTCAATCGAGACATTTCTCATGCCTCAAATGTAGGGTGGGTAGAGAGATACTCAGGTTCATAAAGATCCTAAATAAAATTTATTCAATTTTAGTGAGGATGATTTTATTGCATAGATTCTACTTGGGCTCAAGAAAAGGTCATGCAGAGAGTAAAAATAATAGAATAGGTCTGCTCTACCTACTATCACTGATAAAACAACAAGCATAATCCAAAAACAAGACAACAATCCATCTGTTTCTCAAAAACAACATGTTTTATAGCTGGAAAAGAACAACAAAAAGTTACACTGATTTAAGAAGGTTATTTATACCTCAGATATCAAAAGTAGTGAAGCGGGAATCAATTTTTGCCAAATCTTATGTTAAAACATTAGAATATATTTCTAAAATTGTTTCTTCTTTTAACATTTTAGATGTAATGAAAAAGCATAATGTTGACATCTCAAGGTGGGATGCTCTAAGTATTCAAGGACAAAAAGATTTACTTTCTCATGAAATAGCTAAGCCATAAATTTCTTCTAAAATAGTAGAAAAGGAAGTCCAAAAGTAGACATGGTCCTTAGACCAATGGAACACGACCACATCAAAGAAGTTAAATAGATGGTTCAAAAATTATTAAATGCTCACGACATCAAGAAGCCACCACCCTTCTATCTATCACTAATTATTGGAGAACATCTTATTCATAAGCTGTATGGTGGACATCGATGTAAGTAGCATAGTCATGCCAAAAGCAATTGCGGAAAAATTGGGTCGATGTATGAGCCTACAAAAAGAGTGTCGGCGACTTAATGGAACTATAACTACTACGGTTGGTGTAATTAGGAATTTAGAGGTAACTATAATTAGGAATTTAGAGGTAGATGTAGTTAGGAACTACTACGGTTGCATATACTTGAGCTCATGGTGTGATTGGATAACATGGGTACTATCTCCAAGTTGTGGGACTTTCTACTTGAGATAGACCTCTAGAGAAAAGCTGGTTCTTCTTTGCTAAACTACCCCACAATCTACTCTAATTCAAAATAAACTATCTTCCTAATATAACTTTCTAAGGGACCAAGGAGAGAGAATGCATGAAAATGAAATCCTATGCTAAAGCGGTGATACACCGGAAAAGGAGGGGGTGTGAGAGTAGTCTTCCAATGTGTGAAAATAGAAGTAAAATGCATACTAGAAGGGATGATAACAATCCTCCACAATTTGGAAAATTCATTCTCAATAATATTTCATACATGCACAATAATAAGGAGTCCTTGCAAAAGCATAAAATAGACACAATATTATTTTAATGAAGTTTGAAAGGGGCAAGAAGAGTGTAAACAAACACATCGGGGAAGATGCATCCACATACTTGTATTTTATTGCTTCATGATATGCACAATTCAATCTATTACAAGATAAGGGCCTAGATCACCATACAAGGAGTCCACTACAAGGGCCTATAGCACATTGGCTTCAAAAAGCAATTTTGATAGAGCTTTGCTACAACAAAACTACCTCCCTTAAAATGAGCCCAACACTCCAATTTATAAAAAAATAAGAGGAGAGAGAACGAGAAAATGGAAATCCCAAAATCTATCCTTCAACCACTTGTAAGAGGTATTAAATGGAGTGAAATGATGTTCTTTTACTTGCTAAATGCTCCCCATACTATCCCATGACTTGCAGCAGTGAAATATGGCAGCCCATGCTTCATTGAATGCATCCAACTACCAAATAAAACATTACTATGAACTTGGCCACATTTTCTACAAATTTTATGTCTATCCTTAATCAAATCTATAATTCCTTGATTTTTGTGTGTTAGTATTAGAGCCACAATTCCAACGGTACCAATTTCATGTGATTTCATTAAGAAATGCAAAATTTATGGAATTAAGTGTCAACATCTATTGTAGGTCTGCCAGGCATTTTCTCATTTGATAGGAATGCACATTAATTAACTTGGAGCTGAATATGTTTCTTTCATTTTAATGTATTTACCCTCATCAAAATTATAAAATACAAGTTTTTGAATGCATCTTCCCTTGTTGTGTTTGTTTTCACTCTTCTTGCCCCTTTCAACCTTCATTACAAGAATATTGTGTCTATTTTATGCTCTTGCAAGGAATCATTATTATTGTGCATGCTTGAAATATTGTTGTGAATGCATTTACCAGATTGTGGAGAACTATTTTCACCCCTTATAATATGCATTTTACTTCTATTTTCACACATTGGAAGACTACTCTCACACCCCCTCCTTTTACGGTGTATCACCGCTTTAGCATAGGATTTCATTTTCATGCATTCTCTCTCCTTGGTCCCTTCGAAATTTATATTAGGAAGATAGTTTTACCTGCATTAGAGTAGATCATGGTAGGTAGTTTAGGAGTAAGAACCATCTTTCTCTGGAGGTCCATCTCAAGTATCAAGTCCCACAACTTGGAGATATTACCCATGTTATCAAATCACACCATGAGCTCAAGTATATGCACTTGTGTAAACATTAGGGTGCAATGATTTGGTGATAACATAACATTGCATGCTTTACCAAATTTTTCTATTCTACAAGATGTCACTTTTGTAGATTTACCTCCTTACTTTACATTATGCTTATCTAGATATTTCACAGCAAATATAGGAGGTTATCTCTCTTTAGATTGGTCCTTATTTTTCACTACTCATTATGGGACCAAGGTTACTATCAATTCAGAACCATTGGCCAAATTTCACATTGAGCCTCACGCTTCTAATGCAGTAGCTAATTATTCAGCTTTAGACCAGTCTGATTTTGATAATATAGCTCATGTTTCAACATTAGATGGTGTTTCTAACTTGTTTATGGATGAAAAGACACATGAAGAACATGATCATGATCCTTTCAAAGAAGTTGAAGAACACATATTTGGTGTGTATTTCTTGCATGAAGAAAACACAACACTTCCCTTGCTTTCAAAAACAAAAATGTAGCAGAAGGGATTTGGAAGCTTCATTTTGATGGAGCTAAGAACAAGAAAGGACAGGGAGCATGTTTGATGCTCACTTCCCCAATGAACGAAAGGTACTTCTCATCTTTGAGTCTCCAATTTTCATGCACTTACAACGTAGTTGAATACGAATCATTGATTCATGGTTTACTTTGGGCCAGAAAGAGAGGTATTAGCATGTTACAATTTTTTTGTGATTCTGAGTTGGTTATCAATCAAGTAAGAAATTTTAATGTTTGTAAGAACCCATTAATGAATTCTTATAGACATAGAGTTTCAAACTTAATGGAATATTTCAATGCTATTAACATACATACCATTCCTAGAATAGAAAATAAGCATGTAGATAGAGTTGCAACAATTGGTGCCGATTTTGAAGTGATGGAACAAATAGAGAACAATAAATATAAGCCCCATATAAAGATAATTGTAAGGCATTCGATACCTAATAATTATTTGAATTGTAAAGTTTTTTTAAAGTGATGATCAAATCTGTATGCTTTTTGTACCAAGAAGTTGAGTTTTCCACATTGAATCAAGATAAATTACTACACTTATATGGTGACCAGATTGTTTAGTTAAATAAAAATAAACTACCTTGAGTTCTTGTCACATTAGAAGACATCTTCAACACTAATGATCAGTTAAGAAAAGACAAAACTAAGATATCAACACATGCTGATAACTATGAGGAGATCTCAGTTGATGAAGGGAAAAATTTGTTTCTTGGAAAGGTATGTTCCTTAGCTGAAAAGAATTCATTTATTGATCTTTGCAAAGAATTTAAAGATGTTTTCGCTTGGAGATACCAAGACTTGAAAGGATTTGATCCTAGTTTAGCACAACATACTATCAAATTACAACCAAATTCTAAACTAGTTAGGTAAAAACAGAGGCCCGTGAATCCTAAAATAGAGCCTCTCATGAGGAACAAATTATCTAAGTTGATTGAATCGGTATTATCTTTCTAGTTAAGAATTCAAGTTGGGTAGAAAACCTTGTTCTTGTTAGGAAGAAGAATGGAGGAATTAGATTATGTGTTGATTTCAGAGATCTTAATAAAGCTTCATTAAAAATAATTACCCACTCCAAAATATAGATCATATTTGAAGAATAGTTTCTAGTTCGGACAAACTCTCTCTTCTAGATGGTTAAAGTGGATACAATCAAACTCTATTTCAAGAATAAGATAGGTATAAAACAAATTTGTCAGAAGATGAGGTACTTATGCTTACAAAAGAATGCCTTTTGGACTTTCAAATGTTGGTGTAACATTTCAACGTGCAATGGACATGGCGTTTTACTGACTTGTTAAATAAATGCATCCTTGTTTGTTTAGATGATGTTCTATATTTTTAAAAGATTATTATGAATATCCAATGCATCTAAGGAAGACCTTTCAGTTATGAAGGTAGTTTAGAATATCTTGGAATCCCAAATAGTCTATATTTTTAGTACATCAAGGTAAACTACTTGGTCATATTGTTTCTAAGCAAGGATTAGCAATTGATCCTTTCATAATCGAAGCGATATATCAACTATCATTAACTTATCATAAGAAGGCATTGAAGAGTTTTTTCAGAAAAAAACACTTTGTCAAAGATTTTCCTAGATTTTACAACATTGGTTAAACCATTAACAACTATGTTAAAGAAAGGTAAAAATTTCTCTTGCACTAGTCAAGGGAGAGAGAAGGGTTTGAAGTAATTAAAACACCCATCTCTCAGGATCCTAGTCTTGCAAATCCAAATTTTGATAAAGATTTTACAATGTATGCACTTACAAGAGCTAAAACAATCTCAACTATATTAACTCAAAGTTAATGATGAAAATATTGAGCAACCTATTGCTTTATTTGGACATGAGCTTTCATGATTACAAAATCGGTACACATTTCTTGAAAAACAAGTACTTTAGGTAGGCGAGGGCTAAAGAATTTCAAGTAGATGCTTTCAAACAATAAAATTCATGTTTTGGTTTCTCCTCCAAGTGTGAAAGCTTTCTTGTTAAATAAGGAATTGAATGAGAAAAGAGCAGGATGGATAATGAAAGTAATGAAATATGTGTGGATATCTAGGTTGCTAAGACAGTTTGAGGAAAAGGTTTATGTGAGCACCTAATTGCTGATATGGAAAAATGACAAACTGTAGAACCTAAAGATTTAGAACATCATGCTGAAATTACGTATCAACAATCAGACATTATGGTTCAACCAGAAAATCAACAACCTGAACTTGCTCAAGAAGTCCAAGAATCAAGATGGATGACTGATTTAGTTAACTATTTACAGCATGGCATCTATCTCGGAAGGTATGGAAAAGAATAAACGAAGGTATTTTAGATTACAAGTTGTACCCTATGTTTTCATTAATGGTGTACTATTCAAAAGGGATATAAATGGAATCTTGTTGCGATGTGTTGACTATGAAAAAACTCAGCAATTATTATCATAATTTCATGAAGGACCTTCAGGAGGTCATTTCTCATTACATACCACAACCTTAAAAATTGTGAAAGCTGGTTACTATTGGCCCAACATATTCAAGGACTATTTTGAATGGATCAAAAAAATTTAGTATAAAAAGGAGCCAGCGGAAGCCTCCATGTGTCTAATTGGTGAACCTTTGATATGGTTCCCAAATGTGGAGACCCTGAACAAGCGTGGGCTCACCAAGTGTCTCGGTTGGAAGAGTTGTTGAAAATTTTTAAGAACCGGAAGAAGGTGCCATGTGCCTAGGGTTTGAGAAAGTTTCTTAAAAAATTTAAGTATAAAGAGGAGCCAACGGAAGCCTCCACATGTCTCCTTGGCACAACCGCTAAGGTTGAGTACAAACAAATTTTTCCAAATAACGCAGGCCTTCCACATTACCTAGGCCCAAGAAAATTTCCTTTTGGCCTTTGAAAAGTTTCAGTACAAAAAGGAGCTAGCGAGAATCCTCCGCATGTCTCTTTGGCGCACCTTTTATATGGTGCTTAAAAGTGGAGACCCTAAACAAGCACGCAGCTCACCACGTGTCTCTATCTAGTAGATTTGTTGAAAAGGTTTATGAACCAACAGATGGCACCACATGCCTCATTGGTGCAGCTACTAAGGTAGGACCTAGAGGAAAATACTCAAATGAGCACCAGCCCTCCACGTGGACATGTTTTGAGTTGAAGCGGCCCTTAATGTTTCAAAATGCCCGGGTGACCCGCCTCTCCACTTATAACTTTTGAAATATGCCACATGTCCTTCTTCAGGGTCAAAGTAAGACTTTTTCCCTACCACTTCATATTTGTTGAATAGCCAATCAGATGCTATCATGGGCCGTGGGGCCGATTTCATATTTTTTACAAATGAGAAAAAAGTTACAAATTTCACCAAAAAGACCCATCGGGCCACATCCAATCGGAAATAACCATGTTTCCAATGATGTTGGGAAAAAAATTGATAGGGAAAACAAAATAAGACTGTGAAAAAACAAAAGGAAGGGGAAAAACTTGAATTTACACCCAAGTTACAAATTCTTTCACATGGACAGAGGACCGGAAAAAAATTATGCACTTCATGTGATCCTTGACCAAAGGAAAGGACTGATCATGGCAACCAAATTAAGGGATATATCTTTCATGCATCAACACGGGGAGATAGAAAATATGATAGAGCCCACAGATTGAAGAATTTCAAGGACAAATGGGGCAAGATCAAATTGAGCACCAACATTTGCTCCGACTCAGGGATGGGCACTTCCTATGAGTTCCATAAGAACAATAGACCAGACCATGTGCCAAAAATCCATTGGCCAATTGAGTCAATGGACAAGCTTGTAGAGAAAAACAAAAATAACCAACTCTCCCAAGATGAACTGAGAAACCAACAAAAACTTATCACGAGGGACTAGGACGAACCAAAATAGAAAAAAAAAAATCAAAATGAAACCATAAGACCATACATTGTACAATGAAAAGCACCATAATTCAAAGAAAAAAATGAAGGAAAGTTTTCAGTAGCTATCATTCTTGATATGACCATGCTAAGTAGTTCTTATATGTCTTTAACAACTAGTCATATGATTGTTTCTCTTTTCCATCTAAGTCGTTATTTGACCACATTTTTTTAGGCTTATCCCTTGTGCCGATGTCAATTTTTTCAACATCTCTCAAAGTTGCATCAAACATCAAAGTATCGGAAAATCAACTTGCTCATGATAACTCGCATCGATCTATTTCATACTCCTTGAAAACAACATAGCTCACGAGTAATCAATATCAATATATGAATACAATACTTCATAAGAAGCATTGTTGGGGTCATCAATGAGATATAATATTTTCTTTTCACCGGGTAACTTCACAAGGCTTCCCTCAATTGGTATGGTGGCATAAGACATGTCCATTTGCACACTTCCACCCACACTAGCATCCCATTTTCTTGATAACAAAAATCCCCATTTGGTAGGGAAATCAACAATAACAACATCTAATTTTAAGTTATTTCTGGGTAGGCTACAAGTTGCACTATCAAACCCTTGGCACATCCAACCACCGACACCTCTTTGGAATCCATGATAGTGTACTTCCAATAATTTGTTGCTACTTTGAGATTCAACTCATTCATGACCTCAAGAGGCATTACATTACATGAAGCTCCTGAGTCAAACATGCAGTTATGTAACAACCTATCTTTAATAATCAGAGTAGTTAAAAATGGATCCACCTTCAACTAAGACTCAACCAGAGAGGTTCCCAAATAAACCTCAGGTGGTTCACTCAATTCCGCCAATGCTTGTGGTTTTTCTAATTATGTTATGACAAAAGGAACCTCTACTTTGTTTACATTTTTACCTTGGGTGACCTTTTCTTGCTTAAGCCCCAAACACTCAAACGCCCTCTTCTTATGCTCAGGGATTCTAAGCAATTCAACAATGGGAACAATAATCTTGATATGAATCAAGATTTTGGCTATGTCACAAAGAACATATTTGGTTAAAGAAACATTTAGAGGAAGACTGACAAACTCATCTCACAACAAAGGAGTTTTCATGGTCTGAGCATGGGCAAGGATACCACTTATGTTTGGGGAAATAAGGCCATTTCCAGATGCATCTTTATTAGGGGTTTCCTTAGGGATACTAGTAAGTACTGGAATTTTTTGTTTGTCCCGAGGACCTACCCTTTTGCAACCTTACTCCCGGTATTGTATTTTTTTCATTTCCAACTACTTCATTCATTAACAATTATCTATCCTCTTCTAAAGGAATTCCTCCATCATTAATGCCCTTTTAGGAAATTCAAAATCTTGTACCATATCCATGTACAAAGTATGAGTGGGAGGAAGAGGTAATATGTAGTGAATTCAATCTTAGAAATCTTTAACAGTTCTAGCACTCATCAGCTCAGTTTAGGTTGCTCCCTACTATGAAATTGTAGAGCAATCCATCATACATGCATCATCATTTGTATCATCATCATCAATTTCTTCCTCAACTCCATTTTCAACAACACATGGAGAATGTGGCAAGAAACAACTATCACACCACTCAATTTCATGAGCTTCTTCAACAACAACAACTCGGAAGCTAAAGGATCAGGCACCAATTTGTTTTCCTGGGTTGGGGTTGTCTATTTCCTGATCCCACGGGCCCTTTACCCCTGTCATCTGATCTATGATCACCTATGGGATGATTTTCAAATATTTCTTGACCTTGTGGCTTGTGCTAACCATGGGAACCTTGTCCAATCCCTTTCTCCACTCTGGCTAGTTTATAGGACATTTCCTTAAAAACTCCAGCCAATGAGTTTTACAATCTCCTCAAGATCCATGACTTACTTAACAAAGGCTTCTCTAGATTGATCAACTTGATACCTTCGATTTTATAAGGCTTACTAACTTCCTTGATGTAATTTTCAATTTGCAAAGCCATGGTGAAGGCATGCCTCAATGTTTTTGGGTTCTTATCCCTCAAATAATAAGCAAGCTTCTTATCAAAAGAATCAGAGTATTTTATTAAACAAGAAACATCATTTGGCCTCACGATTATAGATAGCCTATTCAGGATCTTATTAAACCTTGTATTGAAGTCATGAATATATTCATTAGGATTATTTTTAACATTTTCAAATTATGATAAAAGAAACCTAGGGTTTGTTTTATCTCCATACTGCAATCTAAAAGCATTCTTCATTTCTATCCATGAATCAATGGAGTTTTCTGGAAAAGATTTATACCAGTCCCATGCATCCTCCTCTAGAGTATGAATAAACAATTTTATGTACACATCCTCAAATTAAATCTCAAAGTCTTCCATTATATTCACAAAAAGCTATAAGTGTTTATCACTAGTAATAGCATTATTTCCTTGAAATTTAGGAAGTCTATTTCTAACATCTTGTTGCACTACATTTGGATATCCAACCATACTTCTAAAATATATTGGACCAAAAGTGATCACAAAAAATAGACGTATGGGTGGGGGCTGGGCCATATTGTTTTGGGAGGTGATCTTACAAGAGAAACAAACTGATGAGGAGTGAGAGGTCTATGGGAAACAAGAATGCAATTCTCAGAATGAATGTTCTCTAAAAACTATATTTCTTGGAAGATCCTATTAGCTTTGGAGAACACAGGGACATAATGAGACACAAATTTTTCAAATACAAAAGAAGGCCCCTCTCCGAGGGAGAATTCAGATCTATGAAAAGACTAGTTGATTCGAAGAACTTGAGGAAGTATGGAAATCTTCAATGACTAGGTGATCAGTTTCAGCAATTGATAACTCCTTTCTTGATTTCTGATCTCCAACAACTTTCCATATTCTTCTTCCTTTAGAATTTTTATTTCCTAGTTCTGAAACAACTTTCTCGTAGGGTCTTTAGTGAAGACACCGCATTTATCAAAAAGTAATTCAACATGGAGTCGCCACTAAGGATTTTCACCTTAGTTATGAAAATGCACTAAAATTATTCTATCAAATGTCTGTCAACACTAAATTCATGCAAATCTTCACAGATTTGACCTTCCTTTACCCATATTTAACATTGATGATGTAAACTTAGTGCAAAAACCAACATAAACTAGAAATATTGCACGTAGAACTTGTAACTTCACAAATCTTACATATCTCAACAAAGGATGACATTTAAATAACGTATTTGCACTTAGAGCATGTAAGAAACATTACTAGGGCCAAATATAAAGAATTCCTTTGAATATCTTAGGCAACGGAGCCAAAAAATGTTATTTCCACACAAATATATCTCAGTGTTCAAATACTCCTCAACAACGACGCCAAAAGGTGTTGTTGCCAAACAAATAGGTACCAATGTTCAAATACTCCCCAAAAATGGTGCCAAAAGTGTTAGTACCCAAATTGATTCTGCCTCACAAACCGAGCAATATCAAAGATTTAACAAGAATCCTAGAGAAAGATAAATCATCATGTATGTCATTTTGTAGTTGGGAAGGTGATTTATTTGCTCCTTATCACTCAAACGTTGGACAAATGGATAACACAATATAAAAGGATTTAATCCATCTTCCATACTTTAGGTTGTGCCTTTCGACTAGGGTGAGAGGACCCATTTTGTAACCTTTGTTGGTGAATGAGAATGAAGATATCCTTATTTGCATAAATTTTAAAGGAAACCTTAAGAAAATATGATCCATGCACCACAATTTAACTCTCACGAGTTGTCACTTCTAAAGAATGGTGATATTTTCTAAACAGGTTAAGGTTACTAAAGACATACAAGGCAAACAGGGGTAGTTCGTAGGATTCATTGTTTTTGAATAATTTTTGTGGGATATTAAGTAGAATACACTTGATTTTTCTAGATCTTTGAGAACCTTTCCAACAATTGGAAAAATAAATGACAGAATGCTTTAGAATATCTAAAATATTCCTTCAACTAGAAGGTGTGCATCAATGGAGTCCCATATTTTCACAGTTTCACGTAATCTCCAAGAATTTAACATGAAGCCTTGAGCTAAAGACTCAATTAAACATTAAATACCCATGGTTCCTCATACCTGAGATACACTCAAAGGCTTACAGACAATCTTTATCAACAAAATGACAGTAAAGTTATTTTAAATTGTTTATCTCATTACATTACGAAGGCTCTTCTCGTAATGAAATTAAAAATGCCACTAAAATATCATAGGGAAGAGATCATGTATGATTCAGAGGGATTTTAACACAAGATTGCAATAGGAACAAGAAATGCTATTTGTAGACATGCTGAAATAAAGCAAGCACAAATTTGCCCAAGATTAACACAAATTAATTCAAAGTTGATTAGATTCATTAGAAAGGGAAGGTTTCATGAACAATCTCAAATCTTGTCAATGGTTGTACACTTGCAACCAACTTGACATGATCAAATCTAAAACATAAGAGATTAATAGGTTTCTTAGATGGTCTCTTAGGAAGATGGGATTTCTCAAATTCTCTCACAAGAATTCAACCCTTGACCATTCATATGACTAAAGCACGATTTTTATAACACTCAATTTACATCCAAGATTTCCCCAAGACAAGAATATTCAAGAACCTTTTTCATTACATGTTTGATCATGATTTCCAAAAATGACGTTAAACGGGTTTGC
Organism: Taxus wallichiana var. yunnanensis; assembly: GCA_018340775.1. Classification (NCBI taxonomy): domain Eukaryota; kingdom Viridiplantae; phylum Streptophyta; class Pinopsida; order Cupressales; family Taxaceae; genus Taxus; species Taxus wallichiana. Next base: position 844,660,077 of record CM031242.1, on the reverse strand, counting down.
AACAAAAAGTTATGAGTTGTTCGAAAGGTGAATCATTGCAAATATCTCCATCATTTTTTTAACCGGGCACGAAGTAATCTCTTATGGTAACACATTTTTCATCCTTTATGCCTCGTAACATTTCCTTGCATCCACTTCTCTACTAATTCACGTTTATGCAAGTGCTCGAGCAATTCCAACTTCAATATATCAACCTTTACATTCCTTGGACTCATAAATTAAGCTTTAAATTCATTCAATTGTACTTTGTAAACAAAAATGCCAAGGTGTTTCATCAAAAATGATGAAAAACAATGCGTATTCACATCTCCAGGAGTCTTGGAGAAAAAATGGCAACAAAATCAGATGCAATGCACAACAACCGTTGATTTTTCCCTTTCTCAACTTTAGATTAGAGTCGTCCACATGGAAAAATCTGATTTGAAGTGGGCCTAGGGTTTCCTTTTGTATTTTATGACTTTTGGAGAAAATGTGCAATTTTCACATTTTTCCCTGCCCCTCCACCTTTGAAAATTAGGCTTGACACGTGGCTTAATTTGGGCCTTTAATGGAGTCATGGCTCATTTATGTAATTTTACCCTTTTTAACAAAAGGAAAAATTTCCAATTTTCCTCAATTGAATAGCTTCCCTACCTTTAAATTTTCAATGAAGCTTCCACATGTTTCCTTCGTGCAACTATAAAGGTGAAGTATAGAGGCAAGTTTCCAAACAAGCACAGGCCTTCCATGTGCCCTTGGCCCAAAAAAATTACCTTTTGGCCTTTGAAAAGGTTTTAGTATAAAAAGGAGCTAGCAAAAGCCTCCACATGTCTCAGTCCAATAGAGTTGTTGAAAACGTTTAAGGACCAGTGGAAAGAACCACATACCTAGGGTCCGAGAAAGTTTCTTAAAAATTTTAAGTATAGAGAGGAGCTAGGCGAAGCCTCCATGTGTCTCCTTAGTGCAACTACTAAGGTGAAGTATAGAGGCAAGTTTTGAAACAAGTGCAAGCCTTCCAACTTCCCTGAGCCCAAGAAAATTTCTTTTTGGACTTTGAAAAAGTTTCAATACAAAAAGGAGCCAGCGGAATCCTCCACGTGTCTCTTTGTCGATCCTTTGATATGGTTCCCAAAAGTGGAGACCCTAAACAAGCACGGTCTCACCAGTTATCTCAGTCAAGTAGAGTTTTTGAAAATGTTTAAGGACTAGTGGAAGGTGCCATGTGCCTCCATGGTGCAACTGCTAAGGTAGGACCTAGAGGTGGATCCTAAAATGAGTGTTGGCCCTCCATGTGGACAAGCTTTGAGTTGAAGTGGGCCTTAAAGTTTCAAAATGCCCTAGTGACCCACCTCTCTACTTCTAAATTTTGAAATATGCCACGTGTCCTTCTTTGGGGTCAAAGTAAGACTTTTTCCCTACCACTTCATATTTGTTGAATAGTCAATCAGATCTTTATCAGGGCCATGGGGGCCAATTTGGTATTTTTTACAAATGAGACAAAAGTGGAAAATTTCACCAAAAATACCTACCGGGCCGCATCCAATTAGAAAGGACCACATTTCCATAGATGTTGGGACAAAAATTGACAGGAAAACAAAACATGACTGTGGAAAAAAGAAGGAAGGAAAAACTCGAATTTACGCCCAAGTTACAAATTCTTTCACATGGACAGAGGAACGAAAAACAAATTTTGGACTTAATGTGATCCTCGACCAAAGGAAAGGATTGATCATGGAAACCAAATGAAGGAAAGAGCTTTCACGCATCAATACGGGGAGATAGAAAATATGACAAAGCCCATAGATTGAATAATTTCAAGAAAAAATAAGGCAAGATCAAATTGAGCACCAGCGAATCACCCTAGTGAGTTGGTCGTGGCTCGGCATTCGGATCTATAGGTTCAAAGGGATATCTTACTGAAGTGATTCAAGGTGCGTTGGTTGGGGAAACATTGAGCACGGTGTAAGATCGAGATGAGGCATTGAGGATGAGACACATCGAGCCAAGGAAAGCTTGGATTGAGCCATTTTTTTAGACTCACAAGTATAAGTTTGTAGAGGGTGAATGAAGATCGGTTCAGGTCGGTGAACCATTAGAGTAGAATGGATGAATGGATGGAAGACCTCAAAGATGTAGGGAGGATCTCATGAGGAAATGAACTAGGTGGAGGTGAGTCTCTCATCGAGGTGGAGAACATGGCGGGATGGAATGATTGGGGAAATAGATTGGGTAGGGTCCATGCGAGTTAGAGAGGTTAGAGAACAAATAATTTTGGAACAAAGTGGATTATAATTTTAAACAACGACGAGGGGGTGAGTTGTTTTAATACATCTTATCACCCCAAAGTCCGAGTTTGAAATTCAGCTTGCTAGAGTGAATCGAATTTTGGGTCAACCCAATGTCGGAGGTCAAAGGCTTTAGTGTCATTTTGTGGATGAGTGAAATTAGAGTTTGGAGAACTCGATAGGTGGGTTGATTTGATGAGTAGAGGGAAATCCAAAGACTAAATCTCGATGCATCATACTTTCATATTTTTAGGTTTTGAAAACCCTAGAAATCTCGTCGTGTTAAAAGCGGGTTTGGTTCACAAAATCGAAAGGGTCATTTACCAAGGTAGACATGAACATATGGTTGAAGTTTGGGGCTTACGATGATTTAGATATCATGCTTGATGGACATAGAGGTCATCATAAGGGAAGGCCAAGTCACCACCGAGTCACTAGGGAGTTGGCGATATTCAATACGGAGGATGTTCTAGGACATGGTTACGTCATGAATGATTTTTGAGGCAGGCAGTCACCAATCGAACATTTGATCTGATGTGAAGACTTAGAAGAGAGGATTTCATAGTAGTTAATGGAAGGTGATCCAATAGATGATAAAGTGAGTCAACCACCTAAGGTGCGACATTCGCATGGGTTTAAATTCCAAGTTGTTTAATGAATTGTTCGAGAGGTGGTCGAGGAATGCATGGAGGTGGGAATATTTTCAGGTAATCATGAGCCTTTTTAGGAACTCAAGAGGAAGCAATGGGTAGGTCAGCGGTTTTAGATGTGCTCACCGATTAAAGCGAGAGGAAGAGATAATGAAGACCCACCCATGCAAAAGAAAGAGCTCACCGAGTTCTCTTAATGAGCCGGATGGCGAGTGACTATCTAACCAACATGAAAAACACCTCACATGCAAAATATAACCCCGTGGAGCCCACCGGGGATGCAAGGGACTTTTAAAATATTATTAAATGATTTTTTTTAAATTAAAGGAAGAAATTTGAATAAATAAAGGCATGGAGGGGGAATTTTTTTTCAGGTGCAAACAATGATGCAAACAAGCATCGGATGTTGTAGGAGAGTATGGGAAAATCATGGCCTCTATGATCTACTAAAAGCATGCCTACAATTTAGGAATTCTCCCTCTTTCTCTCACACACTCAAAATTATATAAAAGTAAAATAGATGCACTTTGTAAAAGATTAGATATTTTTCATGCTTTCCCCTCTTCTTCTCAAGCTAAGTTGTTGGGAATTTAGAGGCTTTCAAGCCTTCCTTCTGAAAATCATAATGGAAATTTTTGCCTCTTCTTGTTTTAATAATGCACTATGCACTTTCTTGGAGTAATGAAAATTATGTTTTGTGATTAATTTCCTATCATTGCATTATTTTTGTTACTCTCTTCATGTTCGCAGTTATATTATGCAACATTCTGTTTCCATTGCATGTTTTGGAATTTTTTGTGCATAATTGGATGGTTTAATGCATGTTTTATGTTCTGTGATACCTATTTTATCCTTTCCATGATCATCCTTCTCCATTTGCAGTTTTGGAATTGTCTAACAACCCCATTTTCCTAGTGTCATTCTTGCTTCTAGTGTATAATTTTCTTCATTTTATGAAATTTCTCTCTCCCTATCTCCTTAGAGATGTTAGTGTAGGATTAGATTAGGTGTTTTTCTACACTTGAGTTCTTATTTTAGGAAGAGGAAGCCAACATTCTCTTGATAGTTGTCCCATTTGCAAGGTTTCACACTTTAGGAAAACTCCATGTTACCTAATCACATCGAATGCCTTAGTCACATGCTAGAAATTTGTGGGGTGTTTTGATTCGATGATAACAAGTCCTTATTACTAATATTTATTCTTTAAAACTACGTTATAATATTTTATCCTTTAAATACTATTTTCCTTTTTCTTGTTTTTATTATCATTTATTAACTCATGTAAAATTATAGAAAATGTGTTAAAATAGAATCTATTCAAAACTATAATATTATAATAATGTGATTAATTTAAAAGTGAATATTTAAATTTTTAAAAATGTATGCAATCGACATTTATGTTGTTCTCTTTAAGAAACAAAATTTTTATAACTAATATTTAAGTTTTAATATCGATTTCAAGCATATATATATATATATATATATATATATATATATATATATATATATATATATATAGTTATATTAATCATAAATCAATAAAAACACTAAAAATAATATTTTAGAAAGAAAATATCATAAATTATTGAAGGATTTATGATCTCCTATAAATCATGCAATTAGAGAGCACACATTGTTATTTTTAGTTGATTGAATAGCTTTGCACTTTAATACTAATAAAAAAATATCTATTAGCTAATTATAAATGTTAATATTAACCAATTCACATCTAAGAAAATGTCAAATTTAACAAATTATCTCATTCCATATAACATTAAATTTTTTGAATGCAACCTCTTGATGGCAAATGGGAGCAGTAGGAAGAGGATTTCCAAAATCCTGAAGAGTAAGGAAAGGTTGTAGGCTCTGGGTTTCCCCACCCCTCCTTCATTATGGAAAGAAAGATTTTTTCATCTACAAAGCACTAGTAAGAAAATTAATCACTCTAATTTTCTTTCCCCTTCTTGGGATGGTGAGTGCCCCTCCCTTCAATTACAATTTTTTTAATGATAGATCTGAGGATAAATTTAGATTTTCTTTCCAAGGATGGTTTGTGGGTACTTGCCCCAACATTGAAGAAGTGAGAATCTCAACATAAAGGAAATGGAGGCCAAAGGGAAATTTGGAGGTTATTGGATTCACTCTTGAGTCATTCTTCTTCCATTTTCTCCTTGAAGAATATTTTCTTAGAGTTTTAAAGGAGGTTCCTTTGTTTTTTGGGTGAAAATTCATCGATCTAGCTAAATAGGATTAAGGTAACTTCTTTGTTTTCTTTATCCCATGTGATTTTCCCGTGTGGGTTAGGTTTTCATCTCGTGCCATTGGAATTTCAGTAAGAAGATGTCATTATGGGAATTTTTAGAGCTTTGGGTTTCCCTCTGGTTATAGATCCCACCACTAAAGCTTACACCGGATGAACCATGCATTTTTTTACATCAATATGGGTATAGATAGCCCAACCCCTACCCCCATTAGGCTCGCCACTAAATATGGAGTCTTGTCATAGAAGATGGTTTATGAAGAATATAATATTTTTTCACAAAATTTATGCAAACCGGGCATGGTGTTATGTACACTTCTATCCATATGCCTGGATAAAAACGTAATTTTGAAGTATACAACTTTGGAAGGTGTTAGTAATGATCAAATTAGTCGTGAAACTTTAGAGGATCTTGACAGATATGAATGTGTTATTTCTCCCATAGATAAGATGGAATATTTAATGCTCAATGAATTTGAGATTAATAGAAAGAAGGACTTGTTTGAGGTTGGGTTAGGATATTTAAATTTTTGTGGTAATAGTACTAGAATGGGTTGTATGGGAATGGTTTGTATGGTTCCCTCATTCATTGTTTGTGGTAGAAACGGATGGAATATCCTCAACTCCTCCATTGATGTGAAATATAAGACAAGTGGAGTGTACAAGACAAGTAAATTATAATAATGTGTTGTCACATAAGGCCCCATTTGACTTATTTGGGAGTCTCCATAGAAAGTAGATAATCAATTCTTGGATCAAGTGGAGACCCACACTAACATGCTAACTTGCTTCAAATAAGACAAAATATAGAGAATCAAGTGAAACCCCATAGGGTGTTTTTAAAATAGTGCCAAATATTAAAAACCATTAGGAGTCAAAACACAAAATAATGAAAAAATATTCTACTTGCAATCCCAAGGGCCTTGAAATATTCATGAGAAATACCTCAAAAAACCATTCCACTAGATGGGTTTTTACTAGAGGAGGAAGATTCTTGGACACGTGTTATACTTGAGGAATTATAAATGAATTATTTCATCTCTTCTTGGGAAACCTTCTTGGTTTCTTTAATTTGTTGTTTTCTTATTGATTTGGGAAGTGGTTTAGCTTCTTTTGTGCCACTTTCTTGTTGTTTTTGGGTTTCTTTTTGTTGTTTTGTTTAAATGTTTTTCCTTGTTTCTTGGTTGACTTCTTGTTGTGCTTATTTGTTCCATCTAAACTATAGGTTCCTTTTTGTAATAGGGTAGTGTCGGTGGAAAAAAATTCTTTTGTGCTAAAGTAAATTTTATCATTGTTTTCTCTTCAATAGCTAATAGGGATACCACAATTGGAACCTCTTGGCTTTTCACCACATTATCTTTCATGTAACCATGGTTCCCCTCTTTTAATCAAACCAGTCAATTATTTTCCTACAAACCAATTTGGATAAGATTGCCTCACTTTCCTCTACAATTCTAGGACCCTTGTTGTATTATTTGCATAAGAAAAATTATTGGAAATATGTTGAACATTGACTTTCATACCATTTCTTTTACCCACATAACATTTTCCTCCATTCTCGTGGAGATCAATACCTCAAAGAATCTACATTCTACTATTGAACTTAAAGTTACAAATAGATATTGGTGCTAGCTTCTTGAATATGACGGTTTTCCATTTAGATGTAGAATATGCTTTACTTTGGGACATCTTTTTGTTAATTGTGTATTGAAAAAGTGTAAAAATGAAAGAGTCACTTGGTGGAAATATACTCTTCCCGAGAATTTTCTCTTTGATGCAAAGGAAGAATTAAAATCAAATGTTGATTTAGAAGTAGAGTTGGATGATTAGGTTTCCAAAACACCTCTTAGAGAAATTCCAGTTTAAGGAAACACTCAGTAAATTCAAAGGTGAGTTTCAGCCAAATAAAATTGTTTAAACAAAGTTGAGTGAAGTGGCTAAAGAAAATGTTCCTTTGAATGAAAAAATCTATAGGCTGATTAATGATTTTGAATTTAGGCTTCCCATTGAAAATTTATCATATGGTTGGGAAAGGGTGTAAGGAAAGAAAAATCACAAGAAAACCTTTTCCCATACCCAATTGTTATTTTTTGTTGTTGGGTAGCAGTGTTTTTTTATTGTTGTTGTTTTTAATGTTACATATCAACAATCATGACTTTTTCCTAGGTAGGACCCTAGTCAAAAACTACCGTTTACACTTATAAAAAATATAAATATGGTTGATATAATTGAAATTATATTTCTAAAAATTAAAGAAATGTGGAATGTCTATAAATAATGTTTATAAATATAGATTTTCTACAAATTTTTATAAGTACATTAAAATTGTGGAACACCTACAAACCTAAAAAATAAATTATTAAATCACTATAGAAATGCTACAAATTTTCTACAATTCTCCTAATTTGTTTAAAGTTTGTAGAATAATTATGGTAGACAATACTTTTGTTATAGTGAATATTTTGCTTGTAGTAATTTGATTTAGATCTCTTTAACAATTAATCATGGAAAAATCTAATTCTCTTCCCATTCCATAATTTAGTGGAAATGACTATGATTATTTGAACACCATGATGATGAATATTTTTATAGAAAAATACTTATGAGATGTTGTAGAAGATAGTTGTGAAGAGTCACTGATTGGGCCAATGTTCTAGTCATCGAAACACAACCCAACAAGGAATCTAGGAGGAGAAATTCACAATCTATGATTCATTTTAAAAAGCTCTAGATAAGATCCTATTTCCTAGAATTAACTGAAAAATATACCCGAGGAAACCTAGAATTCTTATTTACTACATATCTCTGAGTCAAAAACATCTAGTGAGCCTTAACGACATTGTTTAAAGTTGTTTTCAATAGTTCTCCTCCCCGATCATCTTTAGATTGTGCGAATTAGCTAAGTCTCTCTCTCTCTCTCTCTCTCAATATTTCTTAGGCTTTCATGTATTAAAGTATATTATAACCTATATATCATTAAGTACACTAAAGTTACTCTTAAATTACATGTAATTACATTTAGAATATATATATATATATATATATATATATATATATATATATATATATATATATATATATATATATATGTATATGTATATGTATATGTATATGTATATGTATATGTATTTGTATATGTAACTATGTATGCATAAATGTATTTCATATCAATGAAAGGTTATACTAATATTGTTCCCAACTTTATTTTTTCTTGACCAAACCAAACTTATATTTGTATATATATATCTACATGCATACATATATATGTACACACATACACACATCTTTGTCTATGTGTGTATTTGTATGTAGATATGTATTTTTATATGTATATGTGTGTGTGTATATGAAATTGTGTGTGTGTACACACACACACACACACACACATATAATACTCATCCCTCTTGATCTATAAATGTCTAAATAATGGAATTTTCTCACCTAAATGATTTTACAAAAACTTATTGCAGAAAAGAGGAAAAATGGAACAACTACATATCATAATTTTAAAATGGTCTTCTTAAGCTTTTTCCGAAACTAAACATTTCCAAATTTACTATTAACCATTAAAAAAATCCAACAAAATATTTCTTTCCTTATATTCGATAACACATAAAATAAGAAATATCATTAAATAAGGAAATGGAAGCTTGAATAAAATTTTTTCTATTGCTTTAGTTTACAAGAAATTATTTCAATACATTAAAAGTAGTAATTATATTATAATTATAAATAGAATTGGAAGTAGCGGGGTGAGTTCGGGGTCATGTCTAGTTCCAAAGTAGGTTTCTAAGTGGCTCGGGATCATATTTTCATAGTTCGGAGAAGATTTATGTTTACCAGTCGAAATCCATGCCCAATGTATGATGCAATGCCATTGATCATTTCACCTAAGAGCAGAGTGATCCCCATGAGTCACCAAATTGTTTACCAAAATAAGCTCACACTTATTTCGGTCAATGACACCATTTTTCCCCTTTGTGATTCAATCTGAATTTTAAAATATTTTAAAACTTAAGGCCCCATAAAATCATTTTCATCAGATAGGCAATTTCTTCCCCTTTCCAAAGATATAAATAAGTCCTTCTAACTCTTCGTATTTTTCAAGTTCACGGTGCCCCGAGGCACAGGAAGGATTTTTGCCACATGCGAGCCGGCGGGCCTACGGAATATTTTTTGCCAATGGAAATCATGGACCGGTGGGATGGAAGAAGACATTTTGACATTTTTAAACATGTCACAAAGAGGCACAAGTATAATTTTGGGCCCGCGGGTCCGGGAAGGGATTATTTTTATCCAAGCAGAAAATGCGGGCCGACGGGCCCAAGGATGACTTTCTGCCAAAAGCGGGTTTACGGGGCCAAGGAGGAAATTTTTCCCAAGTCTAAAAGCAGGCCATTGGGTCTATGGGGGACTTTGAAACTTTTTCACTTTTCAAATGGCATAGTTTTCAAGTGCTAGCCCACATGAGCCCACGGGGTCTCATCGGTTTGAAAAGTCACGGACCCACGGAGGCTACCACATGCATCATCAGCATAACACCGAGGATAGAATACAAAATGGATACCCCAAATAGGTGGCCAAGCTTCCACGTGTCCTAGGTCTGAAAAGGGATAGAGATGGCCATTTAAAATGACTAAGTATAAGGGTGTTGGTATAATCCTCCACGTGTCTCATCAACGCAACACCAAGGCTAGGTCCAAAGAGCAGGTTCCCAAACGTGTGCATAATTTCCACATGTCTTGGGTCCAAAAGAGCTCAAATGGATAAAGGCCTGAATTAGATAAGTATAGAAGACTGGAAGATGGTGCCACGTGTTGCATCAGAACAAAATCAAAGGCGCGACCCAAAGTGAAGACTCAAATGAGTGTGAGGCTTCCACGTGTCTAGGGACAAAAAAGGAGCATGCTCGAACCAACTAAGTATTAAAGGTAAGTAGAATCATCCATTTTCCTCAATGTCATAACTACACAAGTAAAAATCGAGCAGGTTCTCTAATGTGTGTTGAGCCTCCACATGTCTAGGGTAAGACTTATGGCCCCACCAAGCAAAAGGGACTTAGCCGAAACACAAAGAAATAGGGCAGAGCCATGGAAAGAGCCACATGTCTCTTTGGCATAATTTCAAAGGCACGACCCAAAAGGAAGTTCCCAAACAAGCACGGACATTTCGTGTGTGTCCCAGTCCGAAGAGGTATTGTCGATCATTGAAAAGTCCAAAATCCTATGGAGACCTCCACTGTCTTATCCATGAAACTTCAAAACAAAAACTAGGGGTAGTTTCCAAATGAGCGTAAACCCTCCACATGTCTTAGGTCGGCAATAACTATGCCAACAGGATGGACTCTAGAAAAATAGAAAGGAAATAGAGGAGCTCACGAAGCCTCCACATGTCGGTTCGATGTAATTTCAACAGTGAAAAGAAGGGGTTGAATCTTCAAGATGTGTGGGGCTACCACATGTACCCTATATGGAAATAACCTTTTAAATATTGTGCGTCCATGTTAAACACTTGACCTTGATCATCGACAACCATATCTTTTAACTTAAAACTTGGATTTTGGTGGGAGAGGACTTTTTGGAAAGATCTCGGTGTTGACTTCTCACCTGCCTCCATTAATTTTTTGGCCCACTATTTTCGGGGCTCGAAAATTCTCCCACCTGCCACCATGATGAAGAATGGGCCTTTTTCTTTCCCAATAAGGGAAAATGATGGGGCATGGGTGTTGCAACGAGACTCTTCATTGTGGTAGGTGGATTTCAATGCTTTCTGGAGTGGTTGGAGTAGGTGGAATTCAATGCATTGCAAGGGTGGTTGGAACAGAGTTCGATTTTCCCTCTCTCTTTCTCTCTCATTCTTCTATATTTGTAAAGGAGGGTCATTATTTCTCTTCTGTCCCCCTCTCTCTTTCTTCATTAGGGTAGAATGTGGAGTCTAATCCTCCTCTCATGGATCTATAATGGAATTTTCTTGCCCCTTGCCCACTGATGATGTACTGTGTGAACTTTTGGAGCAATAAAATATATTTTGTGATGCATCTGTCCATCCTTACTTATTTTATTGTCTCTTCTCATCTCTCTTCATTGTATGGTATACTGTGCATTCTCTAATGTTTATTGCAGGTTACGAGAGCGTGTTTAATGGGTTTTGAAGTGGTGTTCCATGTGAACTTCATCTTGGCCAGTGGTGCATTTTCCCCTCTCGCTCCATTTCCCACCTCTATCCACTTCGGGAAGTTTGGATCTGTGATCAACCACTTCATTTTATAGTGTATCACCACTTAGTGTAGGATTTATTTTACCCTTTCTCCCTTTCCATGTCTCCTTGGAATGGTTAGACTACGATAGATAGGTTTTCTGTATTGGAGTAGCTTGTAGTAGGCAGATTAGGAAGTAAGAACCAACCTTCTCTGGAGGTCCATCATAAGTTTTCTAAGTCCCACAACTTGAGATATGGTCCAATGTTGTGCAATCACACCGAATACCCCATTTTAGACTCAGGACATTTGGGGGTGTTGTTATTCTGCACTAACAGTTTTGGCATGCCTAGTGGGACACTGAGGTTAGATTTTTTCTCATCTTCCCAAGGTGTATCATTATCAACAACAAATACTAAGCCACCATGCGACCTACTATGATTTTGGCACGACTAGTGGGATAGGTCTCGAAGCACCTTACCAATTCATCTTAGGAGGTTGGTGTGTTCTGTTAAGATTCAACCTTTAGAGGCACATTCAAATCACATCTAGCGACTCCATCTAGTCAAAACCCATTATCTTAGTTGTAGAACCGTTCCATCAATTTCCACCCATCTTCATTCAAATTTCTTTCCATATCTTTCATTTTATTCCATTCATGAAGTTATACAATCATGACTTCATTTCCTTCTTGGATTCACACTTGTAGCATCAGCAGTGCAGTCCACCTCCAATGTATTTCCTAACTCTTTTAGATCAGAATTTGGATCAGATCCAGAACCATTATGCTTACTCATATGAGCAGGTCAAACCGCGTTTGGCCATGGAGCTTATCGAGAACAAGGGGACAAATATAATGGTAACAACTACACGAAGGATGCTGATTTGCAAGAGGAGATCCAAAAATTGGAGGTTTGCATGGTGCATTCAATGACTATAGCATAGATGAAAGCATTCAGGATTGGTTGTAAGACAACTTGTCCATGGGCCTGTCCTATGCCAAGACATTACATCGCTCAAGAGAAGATTAACTTCATGATTGAAATTTTACCTCACCTTGTATAGTGGATTGAGGATATTAAGGCATATGAGAAAAGTGAGAGACAACCTTTTCAATGGGTGAGTCATTCAACATCCCCTTGTCCTTTATTTTCTCTTACTCAAACTCTATCATCGCAAGAGTGTCATGAGTCTAGCTTCCCATCTGCTACCCCTAGTGCTGAATTCCCTTTTCCATCTCCTATCATTCCATCTCACCTCTATTATTCTTCCTTTTTCCCTTCTAGATTCAAGTCCCCTCTACCTATTTGTACCATAAATGAATAGACCCCTACCCAAACCCCTTCCCCAACCAATGTCATCATTTTTGCTGGATACTACAGATAGTTGAAGAATGGCATGGCTCATGCGACTAACTCGGGAAGAGAAACCATATGGGTGCATGTTCTAGGGAAAATCAGTTAGCTCCAAAGGGTGCAGGTTGAGGAGAAAAAGTTTCTTGTAAAAGAAAAATGATGCAATCCCCAACCTGCAAGCGCTCCCTTTAGAAGAAGAACCATACAGTTCTAAAGGCTCCAAGTGTGGAGCAGGCAAATAGAATAACCTTCAGTTCCTCCTCCCACTTCATCCCCTTCAATTTCTAAGGTTAAAGAGGAGTTTGAGCATTCAAACTTCATGTTTCAATAAGATGCTAACTATGGTGAGCAAGTTATAGACCAGGAGGACACTATGGAGGAGGTCGAGCACATACAACAGACAACACGGAGGCAGCTAGACTACTTTTCGACTTAGAATATTTCTTTGATAGAGAGGATCCCGAGGAGATACAATCATTTGCTCCTCCATCATCCACCTTCCAAGCACATAAATATTCTTTCATGAAGGAGAGCATTGAGGTGAAACAACATGCACTTCATAACATCTCTCTAGAACCAAGGTTGGAAGATATGAATCTTCCATGTTCTTCTTAGGAGGAGGAAGGAAAAGAGCAAGAGGATGTCATCATCTCTCTCACACCATCCATCAAGGAAGGTCCACAAGAAAACTCCATTCTTGGAGTTGAAGTTCAGAGAAATGGGAAAATTCAAAGGATCATACCTTTCCTAATAGGGTACATGGCTTCATTGGAGCCAAAGGGATAAGCTAAAACTATTCATGCCCACTTCAGGGCATGAGAATGAGATTTGAAGCACAAGGGGTCACCTTTAGCACCTCCAGGAGTCCAATGCCAATCAACTTGAGGAGGTCTTTTTGTTGATGTTGATACCTTGATGATTTGGGTGGAAGATGGGCTTATACATAGTTTTCACTCATACAAGCAGCCATATCTAGTTTCAAATCATTTGCATGGTTGCCCTTCTTGAGGAAGGGAAGTTACTTCTCCTACCGCTAGTTGTAGGATTTTTTGAGTTCCCTTTCTCTCTAGTTACTTGTAGGAGTATGTTTAGGTTTTTTTTAAGTAGAAGAATTTATTTTGCACACTCTGCATGTTCCACTTAGAGCATGTATGATTTCCAATTTTGTACATAGTGTGTTGTGGTGTTTTATTGCTCATGCACAAGACATTGTAAGCGACACGGTGAGTTCGGGGTCAGCTCTAGTTCCAATAGTTTCCAAGTGTCTCAGGGATCAAATTTTGATGGTTTAGATTAGATTTATGTTTACTAGGTATAATCCATGCCTAATGGATGCTTCAATGCCACTAATCATTTCACCTAGCAGGCAGGTGATCCCCATGAGTCACTAAATTGTTGACCAAAATAAGCCCACAATTATTTCAGGTCAACTAACACCAATTTTCCCCTTTGTGCTTCCATCTAAATTTTTACATATTTTAAACACTTAAGGCCCCCTAAAATCATTTCCATCAAATAGGTAATTTATTCACCTTTCCATAGATATAAATAAGCAATTCTAACTCTTCATATTTTTCAAGTTACATGCCGACATGCATGGGAAGGATTTTTTGCCAAATGTGGGCCGACGGGCCTAAGGAAGATTAATTGCCAATAAAAATCATGGACCGGTGGGATGGCGAGAGAAAATTTTACATTTTTCCAATTTTTACAAAGCGGCACAAGTATAATTATGGGCCCGAGGGTTTGGGAAGCATTTTTGTCCAAGTTAAAAATGCAGGTTGGCGGGCCCAAGCATGAATTTTTGCCAAAAGTGGGTCAACGAGGCCAAGGAGGAAATTTTGCACAAGTCTAAAAGTGGGCCAATGGTGGGTCTCTAGGGGAGTTTGAAACTTTTTCACTTTTCACAAATGGCACAGTTTTCAAGTGCACGCCCGCGAGCCCATGGGGTCTCATTGGCTATTGAAAAGTCACACACCCAGGAAGGTTGTCTCGTGTCTCATTGGTAGAACTTCAAGGATATAATCCAAAATGGGTACCCCAAATGAGTGCCAGGCTTCCACGTGTCCCATGTCCAAAGAAGGGATAGAGTTGGTTGTTTAAAATGACTAAGTATAAGTGTGTTGGCGGAAACCTCCATGTGCCTCATCAGCGCAACACCAAGGTTGGGTCCAAAGAGTGGGTTCCCAAACATGCACAAACTCTCCACGTGTCTTGGGTCCAATAGAATTCAAATGGATCGAGGCCCGAATTGGATAAGTATAGAGAACCGACAGACGGATCCACATGTCACATAAGCACAAATTTAAAGGCGCGACCCAGAGTAGAGACTCAAATGAGCGTGAGGCTTCCATGTGTCTAGGGACCGAAAAGGGAGTAGGCTCGAATTGGCTAAGTACAAAGGGTAAGCGGAAGCCTCCACATGCCTTAATGACGTAATAGGAAAAGTAAAAAATTAGAGCAAGTTCCTAAATGTGTGTTGAGCCTCCACATGTCTAGGGTCAAACTTATAGCCTGCTAACAAAAAGGAACATAGTTGAAAACAAAAAGAAATAGGACAGAGACGTGGAAAGTGCCACGTGTCTCTTTGGCAGCAATTTTAAAGGTGTGGCCTACAAGGTAGTTCCCAAATGAGCGCCAAGCCACCATGTGTCCCAGAGTCCAAAGAGGTAAAGTCGGCAATTGAAAATTCCAAAATCATGCGAGACCTCCACATGTTTCATCCACAGTGTAACTTCAAAAGCAAAACACAGGGGGTAGCTTCCAAATGAGAACCAAGCCTCCATGTGTCTTGGGTCAGGCATAGTGTCTCCGCGAATAGGAGGGACTCGGGAAAATTACAAAGGAAACAAAAGAGCTCACGAAGTCTCTACATGTAAGTTTGGTGTTATACAAGAGTGAAAGGAATGGGCTGAATCTTCAAGATGCGTGGGGCTTCCATCTGCACCCTATAGGAAACAATTTATTAAATATTATGTCCACATATTAAACGCGACCACGATCTTCAAAAACCCATATCTTTCAACTGGAAACTCAGATTTTGGTGGGAGAGAAATTTTTGGAAAGATCTCAGCATCGAATTCTCACCTACCTCCATTAATGTTTTGGTCTTCTATTTTTAGGGGCTGTCAAGTCTTCCACCTGCCACCATGATGAAGAATGGGCCTCTTTCTTTCCCAGTAAGGGATAATAATGGGGGCATGGGTGTTGTAGTGAGACTCTTCATTATGGCAGGTGGATTTCAATGCTTTCTTTACGAAGTGGTTGGAGTAGGGGAAATCAATGCATTGTAAGGGTGGTTTGAACAAATTTCTATTTTCCCTCTCTCTTTCTCTCTCATTCTTCTATGGAGGGGCATTTTCAAATGATATTCCATTGTTTCTCTTCTTCGCCCCTCTCTCTTTCTTTGTTATGGTAGAATGAAGAGTCTAAGCCTCGTATCATGGCTTTGTAATGGCATTTAATTGCCCCTTTCCCACTGATGGTGTACTCTGTGAAATTCTGGGGCAATAAAATTTGTTTCGTGATGCATTTATGCATCCTTTCTTATTTTATTGTCTCCTCTTGCCTCTTGTCATTGTAGGGTATAGTGTGCGAACTCGATGTTTATTACAGTTCTCGAGATCGATTTTTAATGGGTTTTGAAGTGGTGTTCCATGTGAACTTCATCTTTGGTTTGTGGTGCATTTTGTCCACCCCCTCCATTGCTCACCTCTCTCCACTTAAGGAAGTTCAGATTTATGATTCACCACTTCCTTTCCTGGTGTATCACCACTTAGTGTAGGCTCTCTTTCACCCTCTCTCCCTCTCCATATCTCCATGGAATGGTTTGATTAGGATAGATGGGTTTTTCTTGCATTAGAGTAGCTAGTGGTAGGTAGATTAGGAAGCAGGAACAAACCTTATCTGAAGGTCCATCTCAAGTTTTTCATGTCCCACAACTTGAGAGATCGACCAATGTTGTGCAATCACACCGAATGCCCCATTTCGGACTCAAGACATTCAAGGTGTTGTGATTCTATACTAATAGGAACAACTTACACTAATTTTTGGTTGACTCTCCAACTAGTCAACCCTCAAAATAAAATCTACAAGAAGCTCCAATCTTATCATTATCATGCTCCATGCATGATAAGACAAGGGTTTTATATACCTCCTAACCTACGACCATCATCACATACCTTATTCAAAATAAGAGCATGATAACATCCCCCGAGCCCATGGGAAATAGGTGTACCATGTTACACAATATGCCAATGGAAAACAAATATTTCAAAGCACTAAAACAAGGATGGCCAAGAGTATAAAAAAAAACTTAGTAAAATCCAATCCACCAAAAACAACAAGAATATAAAAGGGAAATGGGAAGAGGGAAGAATGATCATATAATGCAAGAATATATGATATCAATTGTGCCAAATTATCCTCTAAGATTATCTCCAAAAATAAATTAAAGAAATCCCAAATCCTTATACCTCAGTTGTTTTCTCCTTGTCAAGTATTATCAATCCTTGAAAGCTTCCTTGATAAGAATAGAAGTGGATTTCTAAACCAAATGGGAATCCGTCCTACTTTCACCGACAAACGGAATGATAAGAAATAATTCATGGCTTCCCCAAGAATCCATAAAGATGAGAGACCCCTCTCATTCCTAATTCCCACTCCAAATCCACATCCAAATGGAGTGGAAGAGAAAAGAGAAAAAATTAAACTTTCAACACAAAGTAGGAACTCAAAACAAAAAGAATCCCAAAACCAACCCAAAATCAAAACCATAACAAATCATACATCCACACACATACAAAAAAGTTATCTAAATCAAAATACAAAGAGGTGTGAGACCTACCTCACACTCCAATCTCAAATCCACAAGCTCCTAGCTCTTTGTCTCCTCAAGCTCCCAAATCTCCCCACCAAATTTCTCCACCGAAAACACCCTCCTAAAAAATATTCAAACAAGAAATAGGAAAAAAACCCATCCAAAAACCCATGGGATGTTGACATGTGTCACCCATCAAATTAATAAAATCCTCCTTGTAACCCAAGTTACCTTCCATGTCTCATAGGAAAAAATATACAAGAGGAGAAAACATCCAACTTAGACCCCAAAGCCAACACAAAATCTGAAGGTCCCACATGTGAGCCAAACAAAGAGATTGAGATAGTAATTTTTGAGATGCTAGAGTGAGGAAGATGATTTTGGGTTTACAAAAATCTTCCCCCACACATAGGTTAGGTCTCATGGACCATTTAAAATGTAAATGATACCTTTACCTTTTAATACATGCCATCATAAATGGTCATAAAGCTTAAATTCGGGATTTGGGTTTGAATAAGAGAATCAAGCTGGTGAGGAATAGTCCCTAGAAACTTAATTATCAAGTCACAAAACATCCCTAAACAAGTTAAAGACACTAAAACACCCCATAACACAAATAATCCCAAATGACCTTATTAGTAAAAATAAATTCAAATTAGGTGAGCAATGAAGTAAATTAAATTTTACCATGGTTCTCAAGGTTAGGAAGTATAACCAAATAAATAAATCCAATCACATTCAGGAATCAACCAAATTTCCCAATTACAATCAATGGCAAAAATAAAACAAGTTTAGATAAAGGGTTTGTTGTGATGGCTTAGGCATCTTTTTTAGTACTACCACTGAGTCCCAAGTTCGCCAAGTGGTGTTACTTGCAAATACTACACACTAAAGGAATATATCAAATCTGCTCAACATCATAAAATATACATATAAATCATATTGAATTATGACTATACAATATCATCTAAATAAAATTTTAGCACATCTATTCTACCAATGATACATATAAGCATGATCTAATATCCATAATATATAACTAAAAATCATGATCATCAATGAATACCATATAGAAACATAGTCCATCAAATCTAAAATATCAAAGTATCATCATCTCTAATCAAAATGAAATAACTAATTCCATGAGTATACTATAGTGTCTCAAAAATTTCATCAAATATGAATGTCATATGCCATAGGATGATAATCGTAGCATGTATAAGTCAAAATTTACCAAAATAAAAAATTAATGTCTCATATCTAATAATCAATCTACTTAGATGAGTCATCAAGTCCTAGAAGAGATAGAAATTTGGTGGCACTACTTTAATAAACTACATAGTTAACACTTTTTGAATTTATTCTATTAAAAGGAGTACCAATTTTATGGTATGTATTTTGTGATAGTTTTTATTGAACATGAATCAAATCAAGATCGATAAAAATATTATGTAATGTTTATTTAGGGTCAATACCTTGCATTTTGTTACAATACAAAGGTGTAAGCAAGTTTGCATAATATTGTATTGTTACATGTATCATCTTGTCCTCTTTACCATCTAGTGATGTACCTATAAATATGATTTTAGGATTATGTTTGGTACTAAATTTAATTCATTGGTTTCTTAATATTTGAGTGATAATTTAACATTCACATATGGGGTGTTACGAAGCATATCAAAGTCATATAAGATTAATTTATCCACAATATTAGAATTCATTACGTTTTTGAAGTACATCTAAACAATTGTAGTAGGTACAAACCTATATTATGATAAATTGATTGAAAATATACATTTTCTTAAACATGCTAGAAATCGTTCATATTTAGAGAATAGATATATTCTATTAATGTTATAGGAGAATTAAATATATATAAAGTGAGGAAGAACTATTGTTGCGTAATCACAACACCCCGAATGTTTACAACTCGATGTGTTAAAATTCGTAGTGTTATTGCATAACATGGAGATTATCCCAAAGTGTGGAACTTTGAGATCAGGAAAGCTCTCTAGATGAAGGTTGATTCCTATTCCTCTATTCTGATACACACATATAAATTGTAGAGGATCTACTCTTAAAACCTACTCTATCTTGCCAAGGAGACATGGTTAAGAAGATTGTAAGAAAATAAACCTAAACTAATAGAGGTGATGCACCAAATGAATCTTGAACACCTACTTTGCCATTAAACAAAAACCGTAAAATGTAATACAACCACCATACACAAATAGCCAGGATTGAAATGAGATATTAGGGAGATGCAATGAATGTAAAAGAGGGTTTAAAATCATCCACAAACTTTTATTATTGCTCCAAAGATGATACAATGCATTAAAATGGCCAAGAGGTGAGATTGCATTTTACAGTTTAGATGGGAGGTTTGAATTCCAAAAATTCACTTATAGACAAGAGAAGAAGGGATGGTGCAAAGCCAAGTTGTCCAACCTTTTGAAAAAATCCCCTGCTTATAATATCTAGGAAGAATGAGAGAGAAAAGAGAGAAGAATTTGAATTCTTTCTCCAACTACCATAAAAATGAATTGAATCCACCTATATAATGAGGGGTTCTACTGTAGAACCCATGCCTCCATGTACTCTTCCTTGTTGGGAAAGAAAGGAAACTTATACCTTCATTATATTGGTAGGTGAGAAACATAGAACATCCTCTTAAAATGGAAAACTATATTTCTTAATTTTGAATAAATTAGTTGTGTAGATGAAACTCTAAGCTTTCCAAAAAGTCCTTTCTTGTGCAAATCCAAGCTCTCTGTCCAAAGTTATGGTCATCTTAAAGTCGAGGTGTCATTCTAAAAAAATGTGAGTTCTTGATCTTCCTTTTTCGGAGTTCGAAATGCTTGTAACCTCTGAAATCCCAAAATTCAAATTTTCAAAAAAATTGATTTCAGAAGTTGGGTTAGTGTTCATCAAAAATTTTTCCCGAGAGTTCCGAAAATCTAAAACTTGAATATCTAAAACTCAAAAAATGTTGTCGCGTTATCATGAACCAAATTTGAATTTTTGAAATTCGACACCTTTCAAATTTTAGAATTTTTGGATTTCTAACATTTTTATCACTTTTCATGTTTTTCTGGTGAAGACTCCAAAACTCCAAATTCCACATCTCTGAAACTCTAAAACCCAAAAGTCTGAATTTCAGGACTTTCAAGATTTCGGACATTTTGGTTTCGGACCTTTTTCACTATTCATCCCTTCACACCCACCAAAATCTCTGAAACTCCGAAACCCGAAAGTTTGAAATTTTAGAATTTTAGATTTTGGGCTTTTTGCTCACTTTTTTCCGATTGGCCATTCTTTTTCTCTGAATCCCCAAAACTTGAAAGTTTGAAACTTGGACTTTCAAAATTTTGAATTTCAATGTTTTTCCTCTTTCAGTTTTTTAATTTTTTTCCCGCTTTGTCTCTAAAATTCCAAAAATGTGAAGTCTGAAAACTTCAATCCTTTCTCCATTCTTCCACTTGAGCTCTGATCTCCTTTGATGTTCCCTTGGCCATTCATTTGTTGACCTTCCATTTCCATTATCGAGCTTGTCTGCAACCTGATTTTCAAAATTGAAATGTGAGTTCGTATGACTAAACCAATGTCTCCATTTCCTCTTGAGCAAGGTCGTATTTGATAAAATGTTTCCCAAGGTGCAAAATTGGATAAAAAGAACTAAATATCCTCTTTTGGGGGTGGTGGGAAAGGTTCATCCCTCCACAGAATGTTCCTCATCCACCTCGTAGTTATGATACCCCATGTGCTTAATTTGTTAGCTCTATGATTCTTTAGTTTTATGGTTTCTTTTTTGAAATTTATCATTCCTTTTAGAAATTTTATTTAGGGTCATAAGTTTCCGGTCACCCCATTGTTGTAACTATTTTGTATTATTAATATAATGGAAGGTTGTAATAAAATAATCTCAAGAATAAATGTGATTATAGTCTTGAATATTAATTTTTAACGATTAGAAAGAAACTTTGGGGTATTTTATGTGCCTTTTAAATTGACCTATAATCATATGAAAATAAGTACCCATGGCCTACTTGAAATGGAATATCATATAGTTTCCCTCTTTAAAATCATGAAATTCATGTTTTTAGTTTCACGCAATCGAAAATTTTGGTATTACCTTGTTGGTATTTTTATAGCCTTATTCCTTTGCATCCTTTTTGTCCACATACAATTCTAAAACCATACTATTGTTGTATGAGTATGGGAGGTGAAGATAATGAGTTAATTTTGGTGTTTTTTTCGTATAACACCCATGATATGTTTTCTCGTTATCATTAGATTCAAATATCTAACTAGGTTAAGTAAAATTTACATATTTTTGTTTGGTGAAAAGCATTAAAATATCACATAGGTCCTTAAAATATTGAGGAATGGTACTAGTGTTGCTAATTTCATCAATTTATTATGTGGCTATGCATTATAGTGATATTGGTTAGAGGGTTTTTAAGTTGGTTTGGGTTTCTACAAATATTGACTAATATCTTGTCTAAGATCATATTATCAATAAATTCTAAAGGACCTACAAAATTAATATAATGTGTAAATATGAAACATAAATGCAATGTAGAAGAAATATTTTAGCTCTAAAGGGTACAATTCTAAAGGAGACAAGGTTTTTGTAAAGGCAAAAGCATGCACCCCCAACCTGCAAGTACTCCCCTTAAGAAGAAGAATCATATAGTTCCAAAGGCTCTATGTGTGGAGTAGGAAACAGAAGAACCTTCGGTATTCCTCCCACTTCATCCCCTTGAAGCTCTAATGTTGAAGAGGAGTTTGAGTTTTCAAACTTCATGTTTAAATAAGAGGGGAACCATGGTGAGAAAGTTATAGATCAGGAGGACACCATGGAGGAGGTTGAGCACATGTAGCGGGACAAAAAGAAGGAAAACTTCTGTCTGAGATTGAAATATTGCTTTGATGGAGAGGAGCCTGAGGAGATAACATCATTTTCTCCTCCATCATCCACCTTCCAAGCATATGAACCTACTACCATGAAGGAGAGCATTCAGGTAAAATAGCCTACACTTCATAATAGCTGTCTAGAACAAAGTTTGATAGATATGAATCTTCCATGTTCTTCTCAGGAGGAGGAAGGAAAAGAGCAAAAGGTTGTCATCATCTCTCTCACACTATCCATCTAGGAAGGTTCACAAGAAAATTCCATTCTTGGAGTTGAAGTTCAAAGAAATGGGAAAATTCAAAGGACCAGGCCTTGCCCAATCAAGTATTTGGCTTCATTAGAGCCAAAGGAGAATCCAAAACCATTCATGCCCACTTCATGGCATGAGGATGAGCTTCAAAGCACTAAGGATCACCATCAATACTGCGAGGAGTCCAATACCAATCAACTTGAGGTGGTATTTTTGGTTGATGTTTATACATTGATGATTTGGGTGGAAGACTCGGCTTATAGCTAGTTTTTAACTCATAAAAGCGATCATATTTAGTTTCAAATCATTTGCATGGATGCCCGTCTTGAGGAAGGGAAGTTACTTCTCCCTACCAGTTCCATGATTTTTTTGAGTCCCCTTTCTCTCTAGTTAGTGTAGGAGTAGGTTTAGGTTTGTTTTTAGAAAAGAAGTGCTTTTACATACTCTTCATGTTCCACTTGGAGAATGTATGATTTCAAGTTTTTTTCATAGTGTGTTGTGGTGTTTTTTTGCTCATGGATAGGACATTGGAAGTAGCGGGGTGAGTTTAGGGTCAACTCTAGTTCCAGTAGTTTCCAAGTGCCTCAGGGATCAGATTTTCATAGTTCATATAAGATTTATGTTTACTAGGTAGACTCCATTCCTAATGGATGCTTGAAGGCCACTGATCATTTCACGTAATAGGTAGGTGATTCTTATGAATCGCTAAATTGCTGATCAAAATAAGCTCACACTTATTTTGGGTCAACCGACACCATTTTCCCCCTTTATGCTTCAATATGATTTTTTACATATTTTAAGAACTTAAGGCCCCTAAAAGCATCTCTATCAGATAGGGAATTTCTTCCCCTTTCCATATATATAATGAATTCTTTCTAACTCTTCATATTTTTCAAGTTATGGGCCAACGTGCCTAAGAAAGATTTTTTGCCAAATGTGGGCGGAGGGCCTAAGGAATATTTTTTTCCGATTGAAATTACATACCAGAAAGATGGCAGGAGACATTTTGACATTTTTCCACATTTCACAAAGGGTCACATGTATAATTATGGGCCCGCGGGTTTGAGAAGGGTTTATTTTTATCCAAGCAGAAAATGCGGGTTGGCGAGGGCCCAAGGATGACTTTCTGCCAAAAGCGGGTCTGTCGGGCCATGGAGGAATTTTTTCCCAAGTCTAAAAGCAGGCCAATGGGTCTATGGGGAACTTGGAAACTTTTTCACTTTTTTCCAAAGGTGCAGCTTTCAAGTGTGGGTCCATGAGCACGCGGGGTCTCATCGGTTGTTGATGAGGCCATAAATTGGCTATAAATTACCATTATTTTGTCCTTCCAAATTACCTTTGAAAGTGGATTTGAATGTAATCTAGAAACTTATAGTTTGCTTAAGATAGAAATATGATATATATCTTGTTCATTCTTTAGAAATATTTTTTATCTATCTTGTTAACTAATCTTATTGATTATTAGGAAAAATGCAAAGTCTTGTGTATGCAAGCCATAAAGGAAAGATAATGCTAGTATTGGAAAAAGTTTAATTGATCATGAATAGTATATTTAAAATCAAATCTGATTTCATTTTCATATTCCTCTCAAAAATTTATGCAAGTTCAAAACAATAATCATCTCAATCTGAGGTTGCATGCAAAATTTATGTCTATTTTAAATTAGCGATGAAAACTCACAAAGTTAGTTCCGAAACTCGCAGGCTTAGTTCTAGAACTTGCAGCTTAGTTCCGAAACTAAGCAGATTTTGAAAGTTTTTGAGGAATTTTGAAAGATTAGAGAATCTAATGAAAAATATGAGAGAGGTTTTTGTTCATAGCAATGTGTTTAACAAAAATATCATTCAGAGTTTCGCATGTATTAATAATAAAGAGAGATCTAACTTTTAGTGAGTTGCAGTTCGAGGAAAAGTGTATCAAATGAGCACTAAAAGTTCCATAAATAGAAAAAAAAATTCAAATGGAAAATATGAGAGAGGTTTTTGTTCATAGAATGTGTTTAACAAAAATATCATTTAGATTTGCTATAGGTATTACCAATAAAGAGAGATCTAACTTTTAGTGAGTTGTAGTCCAAGGAAAAGTGTATCAGACGAGCACTAAAAGTTCCATAAACAGAAATAAAAATTCAAATGGAAAATATGAGAGAGTTTTTGTTTATAGAAATGTTTTTACTAAAAACCTCATTCATATTTGCAACAAATTTTACCTATGAAGAGAGATCTAACTTTTAGTGGGTCTGCAGTACCAAGGAAAAGTATATCGTGACGAGCGATACAAGTTCCATAAAAAGAAATAAAAAGAAATAGAAAATATGACAAAGGGTTTTGTTCATAAAAATGTTGTTAACAAAAACCTCATTCATAATTGTAAAAGGTTTTACCAATGAAAATAAATATAACTTTTAGTGAACTGCTGTCCGAGGAAAACACGTATCAGACAAGCGTCAAAAGTTCCACATTCAAAAACAACAAAGTCAAATGGAAAATTCAAGAAAGGTATTTGGTCAAAATTTTATTTTGAGAAAAATCCTCGGTATAATAATGTATAATGATAAAATCATTATGATTCTTGTTTCCAAAAAGCAAGGAGAAGATGGCCCTACATGTCGCATCAATGCAAATTCAAAGGCGTGACCCAAAGTGGAGACTCAAATGAGCGTGAGCCTTCCGCATATCTAGGCATCGAAAAGGGAGCCGGCTCAAATCGGCTAAGTACAAAATGTAAGCGGTAGCCTCAACGTGCCTCAACAGTGCAACTACAAAAGTAAAAATTGGAGTGGGTTCCCAAATGTGTGCTGAGCCTCCATGTGTCTAGGGTAAGACTTATGGCCCCACCAAGAAAAAGGGACTTAACCAAAACATAAAAAATAAGGCAAATCCATGCAAAGAACCACTTGTCTCTTTGGCACAATTTCAAAGGCATGGCCCAAAAGGAAGTTCCCAAATGATTACCAACCCATTGTGTGTCCTAGAGTCCGAAGAGGTAAAGTTGGTCATTGAAAATTCCAAAATCTGTGGAGACCTCCACATATCTCATTCTTGCACAACTTCAAATGCAAAACACCGGGGTGGTTTCCAAATGAGCGCAAAGCCTCCACATGTCTTGGGTTAGGCACAATGTCTCGTACTCAATAGGATGGACTCTAGAAAATTACAAAGGAAACAGAGGAGCTCGTAGAAGCCACCACGTGTCATTCCGGTACAATTTCAAGAGAGAAAAGAAGGGGCTAAATCTTCAAGATGCACAGGGCTACCATGTGGACCGTATATGGACATAATATTATAAAAATTTTGTGCACATGTTTAATGCCTAATCCCGATCTTTTAGACAACTATATCTTTCGAATGTAAACTCATATTTAGGCGGAGAGGACTTTTTGGAAAGATCTTAGCGTCGGATTCTCACCTGCCTCCATTAATGTTTCAGCCCACTAATTTCGGGGCTGTCAAGTCTCCCACCTACCGCCATGATGAAGAATGGGCCTCTTTCTTTCCCAGTAAGGGACAATGACAGGGGCATGGGTGTTGCAGAAAGACTCTTTATTATGGCAGATGGATTTCAATGCTTTTTGGAGTGGTTGGAGTAGGTGGAATTCAATGCATTATAAGGGTGGTTGGAACAGAGTTTAATTTTCCCTCTCTCTTTCTCTCTCATTCTTCTATATATTGTAAAGGAGGGGCATTTTCAAATGGTTGGTCATTTTTTCTCTCTTCTCACACTCTCTTTCTACCTTAGGGTAGAATGTGGAGTCTAAGCCTCTTCTCATGGCTCTGTAATGGCATTTTCTTGCCCCTTGCCCACTGTTGATGTACTGTTTGAAATTTTGGAGAAATAAAATTTGTTTCATGATGCATCTATCGATCCTTTCTTATTTTATTGTCTCTTATCACCTCTCTTCATTGCAGGTTATACTATGCATACTCGATGTTTATTGCATGTTCTGAGAGCCGTGTTTAATGGGTTTCGAAGTGGTTTTCAGTATGAATTTCATCTTTGGTTTTTTGTGCATTTTGTCCAACCCCTCCATTTCTCACCTCTCTCCACTTTAGGAAGTTCAAATCTGTGATCAACCACTTCCTTTTCTAGTATATCACTCCTTTGTGTAGGCTCTCTTTCACCCTCTCTCCCTCTTCTTGTCTCCTTGGATTGGTTAGATTAGGATAGATAGGTTTTCTCCGCACCGGAGTAGCTAGTGGTAGGTAGATTAGGAAGTAGGAACCAACTTCTTTGGAGGTCCATCTCAAGTTTTACAAGTTCCACAACTTAAGAGATTGTCTAATGTTGTGCAATCACACCAAATGCCCCATTTTAGACTCAGGACATTTAGAGGTGTTGTGATTATGCACTAACAGAACAAAATACCCTAATTTTTGGTTGACTCTCCAACTAGTCAACGCTCAAAATTAAGTCCACAAGAAGCTCCAATCTTTGCATTATCATTCTCTATGCATGATAAGACAAGGTTTTTATATACCTCCCAACCTACAAGCATCATCACATACCTTCTTCTGAAAACAAGAGCATGATAACGTCCCCTAATCCCATGGGAAAGAGGTGTAGCATGTTACACAAGCTTTGAATGATAAACAAATATTTCAAAACACCAAAACATGGATTGCCAAGAGAATAAAAAATAAACTTAAAAAAATCCAATCCACAAAAACACCAAGAATATAAAAGGGAAATGGGAAGAGGGGAGAAGGATCATATAGTTCCAAAATATATGATATCAATCATGCCCAAGTATCCTCTAAGAGTGTATCCAAAAATCAATTAAAAAAACTCCCAAATCCTTATACCTTAGTTGTGTTCTCCTTGCCAAGTCTTCTCAAGCCTTAAAAGCTTCCTTGACAAGAATATGAGTGGATTTCTAAACCAAATGGGAATCCCTCCTACTTTCATCAAGGAAGGGAGTCATAAGAAAGAATTCATGGCTTCCTTAATAATCCATAAAGATGAAAGACCCCTCTAATTCCTAAATCCCACACGAAATCCACATCTAAATGGAGTGGAAGAGAAAAGAGAAAAAAATTAAACTTTCAACAAAAAGTATTAACTCAGAAAAAAATAAAAATCCCAAAAACTAGCCAAAAATCGAAACCATACTAAATCATACATCCACACACATATAGTCAAGTTATCTAAATCAAAATACATAGAGGTGTGAGACATACCTCACACTCCAAGCTCAAACCTAGACGCTCCTAGACATTTGTCTCCTCAAGCTCCCAAATCTCCCCACAATTCTCCACCGAAAATTCCCTCCTAAAAATATTCAAATAAGAAATAGGAAAAAAACCCATCCCAAAATCCATGGGATTGTGACATGTGTCACCCCTCCAACTAAGAAAATCCTTCATATAACCGAAGTCACCTTCCATGTCTCACGAGAATAATATATGCAAGAGGAGAAAACATCCAACTTAGACCCCAAAGCCAACACAAAATCAAGGTCCCACATGTGACCCAAATAATAGAGATTGAGATAGTGAAATTTGATATGCTAGAGTGAGGAAGAGGCTTTTTGGGTTCACAAAAATATTCCCCCACACATAGGTTAGGTCTCATGGACCATTTAAAACGTAACCAATACCTTTACCTTTTAATACATGCCATAAAAATGACCATAAATCTTAAATTAGGGATTTGGGTTTGAATAAGAGAATCAAGTCATGAGGAATAGTCCCCAAAAGACATAATTATCAACTCACAAAACATCCCTAAACAAGTTCAAGACACTAAAACACCCCATAACACAAATAATCCAAAATTACCTCATTAGTAAAAATAAATTCAAATTAGGTGAGCAATGAAGTAAATTAAATTTTACCATGGTTCTCAAGGTTAGGAAGTATAACCAAATAACTAAATCCAATCACATTCAGGAGTTAACCAAATTTCCCAATTACAAATAATGGAAAAAATAAAATAAGGTGAGATAAAGGGTTCAACATGATGGCTTAGGCATCTTTTGTAGTGCTACCACTGAGTCCCACGTTTGCCAAGTGGTGTTACCTACGCGAATACCGCACACTAAAGGAAAATCTCAAATCTTCTTGAGATCATCAAAAATACATATAAATCATAATGAAATATGACTATACAATATCAGCTAAATACAATTTCAGCACATTTATTCTCCCAATGATACATATAAGTATGATCCAATATCGATACTATATAACTAAAAATCACGATCATCAATGAATACCATATAGAAACAAAATTCATCAAATCTAAAATATCAAAGTATTTGTTATCACCGAATCACAACACCTTTATGTGTACACAAGTGCATATACTTGAGCTCATGGTGTGATTGGATAACATGGGTACTATCTCCATGTTGTGGGACTTGCTACTTGAGATAGACCTCCAAAATAAGTTGGTTCCTACTCCTAAACTACCAGCCACAATCTACTCTAATGCAGGAAAAAGAAAAATTCCTAATCTAACTTTCCAAGGACCAAGGAGAGAGAATGCATGAAAATGAAATCCTACACTAAAGTGGTGATACACCAAAAAGGAGGGTGTGAGAGTAGTCTTCCAATGTGTGAAAATAGAATTAAAATGCATACTAGAAGGGGTGATAACAGATTCTCCACAATCTGGAAAATGCATTCACAACAATATTTCATACATGCACAATAATAATGAGTCCCTACAAGAGTATAAAAATAGACACAATATTCTTGAAACGAAGGTCAAAGGGCAAGAAGAGTGGAAAAAAACATAGCAGGGAAGATGCATCCAAAAACTTAGATTTTATTGCTTCGTGATATGTACATTCAATCTATTACAAGATAAGGGATTGGATCACCATGAAAGGAGTCCACTACAATGGCCTCGTAGCACATTGGCTTCATAAAATAATTTTTACAGAGATTTGCTACAACAAAACCACCTCCTTTACAATGAGCCTAACACTCCATTTTATAGATGAATGAGAAGAGAGAGAGAGAGAAGGGAAAATGGAAATCCCAAAATCTATCCTTCAACCACTTGTAAGACACACTAAATGGAGTGAAATGATTGTATGTTACTTGAAAAGGGCTCCCATACTATCCCGGGTTCTTTAACGAGAGAAAGAATGATGACCATGCCTCTTAATTGCACTCCTAACTACTAAATAAAACACTTTCATGAATATGGCCACATTTTATGAAAAATATCAATTGATTTCTCATAAAATCCCAAATTTCTTGATTTTTGTGCCTCAGGCTTAGAGACACAATTCCAATGGTACCAATTTCATGATATTTTATTAAGAAATGCAAAAGTTATGGTCTTCTGAGTGTGGGAAGCTATTTTGCGTCTGCCAGGCATTTTCTATCATTTGACAAGAATGAGTGGTAATTGACTGGAGCTGAATATGTTTCTTTTATTTTAATATATCTACATGTTATCACCAAATCACAGCACCCCTAGAGATAGGCTTAAACTCACAAAGTGTGATTGGATAACATGGGTACTATCTCCAAGTTGTGGGACTTGCTACTTGAGATAGACCTCCGAGAGAAAGCCGATTCTTGCTCCTAAACTACCCGCCACAATCTAATCTAATGCGGGATAAGCTAATTGTTCTAATATAAATTTCCAAGGGACCAGGAGAGAGAATACATAAGATGAAATCCTACACTAAAGTGGTGATACACCGAAAAAGAGGGTGAGAGAGTAGTCTCCCAATGTGTGAAATACGAGAGAGGCAAAGTGCACACTAGAAGAGGTGATGACAATTCACCATAATCTAGCAAAAATGCATTGACAATAATATTCCAAGCACACACAATGATAATGAATCCCTACAAGAAGAACATAATAAATAGAGACAATATTCTTATTGAAGATCAAAGGGGCAAGAAGAATGCAAGAAAACATAAGCGGGAAGATACATCCACAAACTGGTATTTTATTGCTTCATGATATGCACAGTTCAATCTATTACAAGATAAGGGCCTGGATCACCATGCAAGGAGTCCACTACAAGGGCCTGCAACACACTAGCTTCACAAAGCAATTTTGATAGAGCTTTGCTACCCAAAAACTCTCTCCTTTTACAATGAGCCCAACACTCCAATTTATAGAAAAAATGAGAAGGAGAAGAGAAGGGAAAATGGAAATCCTGAAATCTGTCCTTCAACCACCTATAAGAGGCATTAAATTGAGTGAAATGGTTATACATTACTTGCAAAAGGCTCCCCATACTGTCCCATGTGCTGCAGCAGAGAAAGAATGATGACCATGCCTCTTAATTGCACTCCCAGCTACCAAATAAAACACTGTTCTAAACCCGGCCACGTTTCCTTAAAAATCTCAATCAATTTCTGATCAAATCTGGAATTTCTTGATTTCTGTGCATCGGGCTCGGAACCACGATTCCAACGGTACCAATTTTGTGTGATTTCGTTGAGAAATGCAAAAGTTATGGCCTTCTGAGTGTGGGCAGCTATTTTGGGCCTGGCAGGCGTTTTCTGTCATTTGACGGGAATGAGCATTGACTGACTGGAGCAAAACACTTTTCCTTAATTTAAATATATCTACCCTTATTAAAAATAATAAATCCATTTTTTTGGCGTAGAGGACGTCGTGCTCATTCCAGAAAGTCCAATTTTGTGAAAATCGGAGCTCGGAGTCAAAAGTTATGGCCGTTTGAAGTTTCCGGACCGAATGTTGACTTTTCTGCTTCTCCTTCGGCCGCTTCGGCTTTTCGCGTCCCACGCGTCCCTTTGTCCCATTTGTCCCAAATGCTGCGCGGGACAAATCCTTCCGAACCGCCCGAAATGGGCTTCCATGTCCCTTTTTTGCCGGTGACACGTGGCGTGATCTGATTGGCTTTCGGCTCCTTCGGCTATCCGCGTCCCGCACGTCCCTTTGTCCCATTTGGCCCAGTGCTGAAGTTCCCTGTTTCGGCTGAACCGGCCGGTTCGCGTACTCGCGGCCCAGATGTCCCATTTGCTTTCGGGCCGTTTGGGACAAATTTTCCCGATTCGCCCGGTTCGGCCGGTTCGCGTACTTTTGTCCCGCGCGTCCCTGACTGAAAGTTCTCATTTCAGCCGATCCGGCCGGTTCACGTACTTCACGTACCTTTGGCCCAACTGTTCCGGGCTGCCTTGACTCATTTCGCCAATTTGCATCCTCTGCGTACTAACTCGTCTAGATGTCCTGCATCGCCTGCTTTTAATGAGCTTAGTCAAATTTTTCCATTTTTCGGCCAGTTCGGATTTCCGCATCCCGCGCGTCCCTTTGTTCCAAATGTCCCAAATGCTGCAGACCACCTGGCGGCCTTTCGGCCGGTTCGCGCCCTTTTGTCCCAACTGTCCCGACTGTTGCGAGGACTAGGACTTAGCCATTTTTCATGATTTTTTCTGGCCCGAGCTTGTTTTTTGCAATTTTTCTTACCTTTCCTCAGAACTTGCTCTCTTCTTCTTGGACAGGGGAGTTAGAAAAATATGAGGGGACCCTAGAAACATGAAATTTTTTCCCTGACTCAATCTATTTGCCTGGGACTTGAGAATTTGATGCATGTTATCAAATTTACCTTGAGGGGTGAATTTTGGATAACACTACCCTATTCAAAATTAAAAAATTGTTTTATTTTAATATATATATATTTTTTGTGATGCATAGGTCATCGTTCTCGTTCTAGAAAGTCCAATTTTAAGAAAATTGGAGTTCTTAGTCAAAACTTATGGCCGTTTGAAGTTTGGGAGGTCAAACATTGACTTTTCTCTTCATTGTGGCTATTTTGAAAAAATTGGGTCCACATGTCCTGGCTGTCCCATTCAAAAATATACGCATCACCCAATTCGAGGTCTTCCTTGTCCCTACGCATCTACCATTGACTTGGCCATGAGGGCCGTTGACCCCACATTCGCCACAATGTATGGTTCCTTTTACAGATTTTTCACTTTTGCGGGTCACGCGCGTAATTTTATCCCTAGTGCCCCAAACACATTTCTCCATGCCGCCCATAATGCACTCGATTTGTGGAAAAATCATATTTTCACATCTCATGTGTACCAAGTGTTCTAGATGTCCCGCAAATCAAGCGGGACAAAAACTTCCACTTTTTCTGATTTTTAGTGCCTGTGGCCATTTCGGCTTTTTATGTCCCACACATACTTTTGTCCTATTGAACTTGTGCGGTCATGGACATGTAAAGCTGATTTAGCTGATTCCTTTGTACTTTGGCTCCAAACCAGTACGACGACGAACCTTGGTATGATCTGCACTAGTACGATTCGCAGCCTCCAGACCCGCAATGCATTAAAACAAGCCCGCAATTTCATTTTTTGCATTTTTTCAATTTTTTCCAACTTGTTGGATTTTTTCCTTGGATGGGGAAGTTAGACAGAAACCAAGGGCCCCCCCAAAACATGATTTTGGGTATTGAATTAATCTATTTGCTCAAGATTGAAGAATTTGAATGCATGTTATCAAAATTACCTCGAGGGGTTAATTTTGGATAATAATTTTGGTGACTCAACGGGGTTATCTACCTACCAGATGAAGTATGGATAGTTTCCTGTAGTAATCCATTGGGCATGGAGTCTATCTAGTAATTTCTCATCTGATATGAAGTTTGAAAACCTGCACCCTAGAGCCATTAAAGCACTATTGATTTGATTCTCATATGGCTGCGAATTCTTTTATGGGATCTCGATGAACTATAAACATGCACATACTAGAAGTAATAGGACATGTGCACTAGCACTTAGGAAAATAATTAATATTCTAACAACAATACAATGTGCATAAGCACTTGGAGGAATGGAAATTCTAAATTAATATTTACAAGGGTGAGAAACTCTCTTTCTAGTAGCAACATTTGAGATAGATTCCATTGACGGAATCTACAACTCTTCACCATCCAACTTAGCCAACCTGGAAGGCATTGCTACCTTTGTATTCAATGATCATATATGGACCACTCCATATGGCATCAAACTTGGAATGCTTTCTTGGCTTTGCATGATCAACATCCCACTTCAGTACCAAATCTCTAGCTTGTAATACCCGGCCTTAGATTTCTTGTCGAAACTCTTTTGATCAATGCTTGATCCTTTTCCATGGTCTACATTACATGTTCTCTTATTTCTTCAAATTCTCACAGCTTTGTATACCTTATTTCGATAGGCTTGAACTCGGTTAGTTCTAACTATTTCATGAGTTCCAATTTTGGCAACTCAAGTGATATAGGTAGAACTGCTTCTTTTCCATATACAAGCTTATATGGAGAGCTTCCTGTAGACCTCTTGGGTGTGATCCTATCATCCCATAGAGCTTATTTGAGCTTTGCATGCCAAGTTCTCTTATTCTCATTAAGATTTATCCTGATGATTCTTAGTAGGTTCATGTTCATAGACTCTGCTTGACCATTACCTTGAGGGTAATAATTCGATGAAGTGTTGAAATACACAAATTTCTTGACAGCCCATTCAGTGATCTTTGTGCCAAGGAATGCCAATGCATTGTCTAATATGATAGTGGAAGGGACACCAAACCTCGTGACTATCCCTTCATAGAAATCCAAGATGTTGGATTCATTTGCCTCCTTGAGTGCCACCGCTTTAGTCCATTTGGTGAAATAGTCTGTTGCCATAAGTATCCACTTATGGCCTTGACTTGAATTTGGATTGATAACCCCAATGAAGTTCAATCCCTATTGCATGAATGGTTGATTTAATGAAATACGATGAAGGGGAAGCATTTCTAACCTTTCCTTCCCTATGAAGAATGCACATTTCCTGCACTTCTTGATCCATGAGTAACAATCATTGAACACCATAGGCCAATAGTAACTAACTTTCATGATTTTGAGATTTGTTACTCATGGAGAAAAGTGGTCTCCTACTTCTCCATCATGGAACTCATGTACTACCCTCTCAACTTGACCTATTCCAATAGAACACCATTGATGTCCTTCTTAAACAAGATGCCATTAATGAGTACATATGGGATGGATTGTAATCTAAAGTATCTCCTCTTAGCTTTGTTCCATTCTGGAGGGCACAAACTTGTTTGGAGATAATGCACCATGTCTTGGGTCCAACATGGAATGGGTGCATCATTAGTTGGCTGTTCTTGATCATTTTGTAGTAACAGGACAACATCTTCTTCACCTTTTGATCCATCAGGTTGTTTGGAAGTGAGGTGCTCACACAAACCTTTTCCACGAACCAGCTTGGTCACTTTGATTTCAATATCATATTCCATTACCCGAGTGATCCAACCTACTCTCTTCTCATTCAAATCCTTGTTCAAGAGAAAGTCCTTAACACCAGCATGAGACACTAGCAGTTGAATCTTATTGTTCAAGACCAAGTGTCTAAACTTCTTCAAACTCCTGATGACAGCAAGGACATGCTTTTCAATGAAAGAATACTTTACTTCGTAATCTTCTAGGATTTGACTGAAGAATGTTATGGGTTGTTTTGAACCTTCTCTATTCAGCTAAATAAAAATAGTTGTGATTGTATATTATCCTCCAAAAGCATACAACATGAAGTCCTTTGAAAATCCTGGGTTGATAAGAGTTGGAGCTCGTGATATTTAATACTTGATGTTTTCAAACTCTCTTTTCCTTCTACTGTCCATTTGAATGCAAGACTCTTCTTCAAAATCATTTTTGAAGGCTTTAAAAGAGTAAAAAGTTAGGAAAAAATCTACGAGACAAAGTTTATCCTCCCCAAGAAGCTTTGGAGGGATTTCTTGTGGTGTGGAAATGGAAGTTTTCGAATGGTTTCAACCCATTCAAGATCAATTATTAACCCTTCCCTTAATACAATGTGGCCCAATAATTTTCCTTCGTGTGCCAAGAATACACATTTCTTCGAGTTTAAGGACACTCTAAACCTTCTACACCTCTAAAACACTTGCCTGAAGTGAAAGAGATGGTCTGTTGCATTCTTTGAGAAGACAGTGATATCATCTAGGTATACCAATGCTATCTTGTTGATTAAGCCTTTGAACGCCATATCTCGTAGCTTGCTAAAATGTTCCTCCGTGTTTGACAATCTAAATGGCATCTTCTTGTAAGCATGTGTGCCCCATTTTGTAGTGAAGGATATCTTGAATTGATCTTTTTCCTTCACCATTATCTGATTATATCTTGACTATCCATATAGCAATGAAAACCTTTCTAAACTAGCTACAACCTGCAAGATTTGTTCCATTGATGGGAGTGCATAATGATCCTTAAGTGATGCTATATTTAGATCACGGAAGTCCACACACAATATTATTTCTCCATTTATCTTTGTCATTGGCACCAAGTTTTCAACCCAACTTGAATGTTTGATAGGGAAGATGATACTGGCCTCAATCAACTTGTTTGATTCTTTTCTCATGAGAGGTTCAACATGGGGATTCACTAGCCTTTGCTTCTTCCTAATAGGATTTGATTCTAGATCCAACTCAATTGTATGTTGTGCTAGCTTTGGGTTAAAGCCTCTTAAATCCTTGTATGTCCAAGAAAATACATCTCAGAACTCTTGACAAAGCTGAAAAAAATATTTTTCTCTTGTACTTACTTTTCAATTTGCAATGTCTTGCCTTCATTTACTAAAATAGGCTCTAAATCTTCATCCTTTACTTTAATTTTTGCTTTCTTTTTCTGGAACCGATCATTTGGATTGAAGATTGACTCCAAGGTTATAAGGACATTTGGTAATTTATTAGTTCTTAGTTACACCACTTGGTCACCATACTTTGTTGCTCCATCTTGTCTTGATTTCTCGGTGGAGAATTGAGCTTCATATTTTAGGAAATTAATAATTTGTTGATCATTCTCAAGACCTATCAACTTGTATTTTTATCTAGAACAACTCGTCTCACACCCACTTTCATATGAGTCTAAGATTTCTCATTTTGATACTTTCTACAACATAAAATGTGGCCCCAATTGCTGCCAGTATGTCTGCTACTTCATTCTTCTTCCTTGGGATGGAATTGATGCCAAAAGCTTCAAAATCTTCAATGAGATCCCATACCCGATTTTTGTAGTTCTTCAACAAATCATTCTTGGCAGCATTTTTTCCTCTGAATTGGTTCACAATTAACTCACTATCACCAAATACTTGCAAATTCTTAATGCCTTTCTTCCTTGCCTAGTGCAATCCATGAATCAAGGCTTCATACTCAGCTATGTTGTTTGAGAAAGAAAACTGGAAACAGAGTATAATGAGTAATAATTTGTACCTTGTGGTTAAATAAGCATAACTCCTCCTCCTACACCTTTTCTACTTCTTGATCCATCAAAGAAAAATTTCCATAGTTCATTCTCACCCTTGTGATCTAGCTTGGTGATGCTTAGGGAGAGGTTGATTCTCTTCATGCAAATAATAAACTCCTAGCTAAGATTCCTCCATTTCTTTATATGGATCAAATGCGTGTCTTTTATTTACCCATTCATCTAGAGTCAAGTCTGGAATGCATCCAACCTTGGTGTCATCTTCATGAGTGTTTGTATAATCCTCTTGATCGAATGTTGAACAATTTGCATTGATTGGACTCCACATATGGGGCTCTATGTGAAAATATATAATAGGCTCAGATCTTATTGTAGCCTTTGTTCCATACCTTGTTCTAAATAACATGTGTGACAAATCAACAAAAGATAGCCTCTAATTTTAGCAGTGAAGTCTCTTGACAAACACAATGCAAAGAGTGGTGGTAAGTCTATGATTGACACATCTTATAACACTGTTACATTGGGACATGCATGTAATGTGAGGCTCAAATATTTGATTACTCAAACCGTTGTCACTACTATCCCATCCAATTGCACTACACCCCTAGAGATGACTTCATATTGAAGACCTAACTGATCAGCTATTTGTTTTGGCATGACTGAGCTACTTGCTCTCGATTCAATCATGCAATTATGTACCAACTTATCTCCTATGATCAATGAGACATAGAATGGAGGGGACTTCAAATTTTTACCTTGTTGTCCTCCATGATTTCCTTTAGGTTGAGTTGTGTTGTTAAGAATTTTTTTGTTGATTGGGTGGCTGATTTGACACTGACCAATTTTGCCATAGTAGCTTGCAATAGGTCTCTTTGTCCTAGGATAGCCAATGACTCCCACATTGAGATGTTTACATTCATTTTCTTCATCTGCTCAATGATGTTGAATGGAGATGAGTTATCTCTTTGATGCCCTTTTCCTTGCACATTCTTCTCTAGCACTTGAGTTGTTGCAACCGACACTTGAGATGGTTTAGAAGGTGGTTTGGGCTGACCTTGCACATTTGGAATTGTGCTTTGATTGCCAACACCTTGTGGAGTAATAGAGGGTTGTGGACCATTTGAGTTGGATGACTGTCCTTCTCCAATTTTTCTCTTCTTGGAGTGCGTATTAGATGCTACACTTTGAGAGGGTATTTGATTTATACCACATAAATCTTCAACCTGCCAATTGACAAGTGTAGTTTCATTCAGAGATGTCCCTTGTTGAGGTGCTTCCTATTGCTGATTTTCTTCATGGCTAGATTCTTATGACACACCAACAGTTTGCACCATCAGAGCCTGATTTAATGTACCATTAAAGCACATTTCTTGTTATGAGGTTGGTTGCATATGAAGCACTAGTCATAATCTTGGGCCATGTTATTTTGTGTTGGTGTTTTCTTCTCAAATTACCCATCTTTTGAAAGTCAATAAATTGAAAATTTTGAATCGACACCCTTTAGTGATGTTCTAGTGAAGTGAAACGTTGAGGAGATAGTAAAAGTTCATGTTTTTGGAGTTATTTTGGTGATTTGTGATTCATCCCTCATGCTCGGACATTTTGTCCCTCATGTCCCAAGTTCTGTTAGGCCTTATGTTCCTCGATCACCTGCATCACCCACATTGGGTCCTTCACATACTTTTGTCCCATCTGTCCCAAAAGTGTTTGTGCCTTCTATCCCCACTTTTCCTGCATCGCGCGCATCGACCGAATCACGTCTTCACGTCCCTCATTTTTCCACGTTTCTGGACCACCCATGCTCATTTGGCCCACATTTCCCACATAGTGTGTGTTAGCCGAATCACGTCTTCGTGTCCCTAATGTCCCAAATGTACCAAAGACAATCAGGGCTAGTTTTTTCTACTCTTCCCAATTCTTATCTTTTAATTCGGTGAAATATGAATTTAATGTGCATTGAATGACCTTATCTCTCCTAAATAGCTATTTAATGGGACTATTCTCTATGGATTTGACAAATTGCACACTTGCCATCATCTGCCTGAATTCCTGCAATTAAGGTCATTTTCTTGTGCTTGTGATCCCTTTGTATTTTTTATTGCGAATATGATCCTTGAAGGTTTTTCCTCTATGCATTGCAAACATGAAGATCAAATTCCAAGGCCAAGAACATGTATCACCTCTTGAGTACTTTGTTCCTGATATCGGGATAGTGAGGTTTGGCACCTAGATTTTAGGGATTTTTGAATGATTAACTAGCCCTAATCCTTCCTCCATGGCACAAATGATCAACGACAATGGAATTGCTTATGCGACCAGTTTCCTATCTCTAAAAATGTGCCGACACCATGCTCACTGTGTAGCTCATTTTAACTCAAATACCAAAGAATTGACTAATGTGCATGAGAAGCTGATTTCCAAACTGGATGTTGTTGCCATTATTGCTGCCCTATGAATTCCGGTGACTAAAGACTCCATCATTCTCACTCAAGCTCAAGCTCGGACCCTATTCGAAAGCAGAAAGTGAAAAATATAAGACAAGAATAGAAAAATCATGGTTGAAGAACCCTAAGAAGGGAGTGTACTCGACTTTCAAAAGTATTATTTAGGGCTGATTTCAATGAAGAGTTGTCTAATTTAATCATTTTGTTAGCTCGTGTCATGGTATTTCCCTCTACTCAATGAATTTCATTTTTGTATGTGCCCTCTCATTAACATCATCTACGAAGGTAGTCAAAACATAAATTGCGAAGAAATCATTTCCATGAATTTGACCGAGTAATTGTCTAATGTGCATAAAACTAAGAAGTTCTATATGACTTCTTATCTCATGTATTCCCTAGAAGCATACTGGTAGTGGTTTGGAGTCACATACATGGGAAGACAGAAGGATGAGCCCATTTATGCATACTACCCTCAATTTGCCCTTAAAACTAGAAACCATAATTTAAGAAGAGTTAATGATGCCTTTACCATGTATATTGTAAGGCTCTTAGAAGGTGATACTACTAGGAGGTTTTATGGTGAGGCCATGAACTTTGATGGCTAAGTATGGAGCTTTCTTCATTCAATTCGGATGTTTTTATATATCAAGTTGGCTGGTTATGAAAACAAACCTCTCAAGCTCCCCATGTTTTGTAATGACAAGATGACTCTAATTGAATTGCGCAGGCAATTGGATAAATTACATAGAACCTGCGAGGGGACAAGAAAATCTCTGGTTTGTACTTCCCTATTTCTTTGGGAAACTATACATGTAAAATAACCTTGGATGCCCAAAATATAGAAAGGGCCCTTGCTCCCATCACTGTCCACTTTTTTAGGCCTAGGTATTGTTTTGATTTGAAGAAGTTCCTTCAAAAGAGAACCTCAAAATAAATTATCATCATAAGCTAGATACCAAGATTATTGGTCTAATTGTGCAGATGATTTTGAACCAAGGCGGAGGCACTACGATAGAATCTCTCTCAGAATCGATTAAAGAGTTCAATCTCTATCAAATTCTTGAACGGTTCTAGGATGATGATGTAGACTTGTTGTCTTTTGAATATGAGACATTAATCAAACATACTCCTTTGGAAGATCTGGATTGGTACAAGAAGGAGAAGGATGACTTGGTTGATATTTTGACCCCTATCCTTATAAGAACCAAAGTTTGGTTTGATAGGAAGGTTCGAGAGCTTAAGAAGAATCAAAGTGGATCTTCTTCCAGAGATACTTCAACACCTAGGAAGGAAACACATACACCCAGCATAGAGGTACTTGTACAAACCCCTCCTTCTTCCTCAACTAAAGAACCTAAATCATCTACTCCCTCTTCTTCTACTCAATTGTACCAAA
The DNA here is from genome assembly GCA_018340775.1 of Taxus wallichiana var. yunnanensis. Classification (NCBI taxonomy): domain Eukaryota; kingdom Viridiplantae; phylum Streptophyta; class Pinopsida; order Cupressales; family Taxaceae; genus Taxus; species Taxus wallichiana. Next base: position 844,619,334 of record CM031242.1, on the reverse strand, counting down.
AGAAGATAAAAGAGGTTAAACAAGAGCCAAGTGAGGAAGAACCCCTTCTAGAGAATTGGGATTTCCTTTAGGGCCATAGAACATTATTGTTGTCAATGAAAGTGATGATGGAAAAGTACCAAATCCTGTAGGAACTTCAAAAGTTATAGTAGAAGATGAGAAGGAGGTGCCTAGAATTGAACCTCCTATTGCAGATGAATGATTCCTCTCGCACAAGAAGCTCCGGATGCCTCACTCACCTCTTTACTAGAAGACACAATGGTAAATACTTTAAGTGCCATGGGTTCACATGCTCTTGGACCTCTTGTCCCTTCTTCTTCTACTTTTGCATGGGTGTAACCCTTAGCTAATAAAGATGAAGAGAAAAACTTCTTCCCATTTGATAGGGCTGAATTTTGATGTTGTGGCAGCTTTGTCGAGTCTACTACTCCTCCTCCTCCAAAGATAGAGAGCTAAAAACTTCAATAATAGTAATAGATGCTTAAGGCCAACAATTTCTAGAGGTTACAAATCCTACAGGTTGATGAGGCGAGAGCAAGATCTACTAGCCTCCGACCCTGAACTTTCTAGAATTCCCTTGGGAGAATCTACTCTTGAGAGTGAGGTACATAACCTCCAGAAATGAAGAACCAAGGTTATTGAGAGAGTGGAAAAATGTAAACAAAATATAGAGTAGTTGGAAGAACAAAATCAAGTTCTTTCCAGCTTCATCAAGTCATTATTTTCTAAGGATAAGGTTTTGGATCTTGTTCCATTGGCTTCCCTCCCACCTCCTATGATTCTCGGTTAGGATGAGGTTCGGGTATTAAGGATATACATAGATATTCCACTTATGGAAGGGCTATGTAAGCCATGGTTGATGACATGACCATTGTAGGCTTGAACTTCATTGAAGAGGCCTTCAAAGCCAATGAGAAGGTGGTCAACTTACTGCAACAAAAACTCTCACCCTCTATTAAAACTATGGACAAGGAACAAAAGCTTTGGAGTAGTTTCATCATAGATATTTTCTGATGGGGACAGGATGATGAAAAGATATTGTTGGCTAGTAAACGTTTTGATGATGCCAAGGAAAAATTCTTAGGGTTATGGGTGTTTAGTGTTGAATGAAAAATAAAAGTTTTGGAAGAAGCATTGGGAGAATTGAGAAACAATTGGCGAGACGGAGAATCCTTCAAGCCTTGTGTGGCATCTACCTTTAAGGATATTCATTGTCATCTTTATGATGAAACTTTACGTGCTCCTTTCTCTTTTCAAGAGATTAAAACTCTGTTAAGGAAATTTGTCAAAGAAGGCCTGTTCAAAGAAGAATTGATTACCAAAGAGATGATAAAGGATATTTTCTCTCTTCAATCTGCCATTGAAGAGGCTAATAAAGAATACTTGGAACATACCAAGTTTGATAAGAACATGTAGAAATTTCTAGGCACTTGGTCTCATGCCACTGCCATCACATCAGTCCCACGAGGTAGGGAGATAGATGAGGCATTAAAAAGATTCATGCAATAGATTCTCAAGTCACTAGGCCCTCCTCAAAATAGGTGGATGTTTTCTCTTCTAGTTTTTCCTTTTTCCTTCTTTTTCCTAGAATCGAGCTCATTGTAATCTAATTAAGGACATTTTGTTGAGTAGTTCCTTAATTAATATGTTACTTAAAAGAAACGGTTACCAAGTGCAACCAATTTGTAAGCTATATAATGGGCTCTCTGCGCCATTTTCAAGGGATGGAACTCTCTTTATTTTTAAAAGTGTAAAGGATTAAAAAGATATCAATACAAGAAGATATCTCTTTCTGTTTCCATCTGTTCTTTTTCTTTCATTTCTATCTGTTGAAATTTATTGAGTCATTAATCTAGTTTACTTGAAGAAGGTTTGTATTGTTGTGGATGTCATCTCTAGAACTTTATGTCTATGAAATAACATCTTGTAGTTTTATTGCAAATGATTATGTTCTATATGATTTCATTTTGGCATGTATAAGGAATTATTTTGTTATCTATATTTCCTGAGAGTGTTATTCTACCTTTCCCATTCCTTAATTCTTCTATCCTTTTGTATTGATGATCTGTTATATCAAACACTTTCATGATATCAAAGCTCCTCTTGAAAACTCAATATTATACATTTGTAAATAGGTTTTTTCCTTTACATAAGGTAACCTCTCCCATCAAAGAGGAGGGAATTTCTATCTCCTGATTGTTGTTTTCAATAAAGTCCTTATTTGACAACTAACGGTTTTGGCGACTCTCTTTGGGATTCATTTTTTACAGATTTTAGTTTATGAACAATTTCTTGATCATTCTTTGATCGACAACTCTAATATTTACTCATGGTAGGAGATCCTTTGATATTGAAGATCCTAAGTTTCATCTCTTAGAGCAGCAAGGTTTTCCTCTTCCTTCAACAAGAAGAAATAGAAGAGCTCGTTCCATAAGCACACCCCCTATTAAAGATAGAACTCTTGGAAGTAGTATCCATCAACAACAACTTAGCTCTAATCTCCATGCTTTGATTCTTGCCAGTGTTTCACTTCCCCTTCAAGCAGTGTTTCCAAGGATGGTAGTTCCATTACCTTGGGGCCACCATGTTGGACCTCTTTCCCTTCCTCGGCCTTTGCATGAGAGTTACCCAAGGGTAACAGAAAGAACTTTCCAAAGTTCAAAGGTGATGGTAAATTGCACCTATATGAACATATTGTAGCCTTCATAGTTGCATGTGGAGTCCTTGGTGTTGAGCGTGAAGATGTCTCGGTGAGGCTTTTTGTAGAGAGTTTGCAAGATAATGTAATAGATTGATTCTATCACCTTCCTGCTGGGGCCATTACCAATTGGACTACTATGAGGATAAGATTTGATAACCTTTCTAAACATGCGAAAGATGTGCATGCTCTACTAGCCCATATTTCTCAAATCAAGAAAGAACCACAACAACCTATGAGAGATTTTGTGGCTAGGTTAAATAAGATCATTAATGAGATCCCATTGGACACCCGCCCATGGACCCGATTCAAAAATTTTTTTCCTAAACACTCAATTGCACGAGGTAAGCTATGCATTGAGGAGAGCTAATATTAAAACATTAGATGAGGATCAAAGATTAGCCGTCAGGTGTTAAGGATGACCGATCATGTCCGACAAGTTGAAAAGATATCCTTCCAAGTCTAAAGCATCTAATTCTTCTTCTTTATACTGGAAGCTAATGTAGATCCCTTAGTAAAAAAATTGGCCAATGACCTCACTAATATTAAGAAAGAATTGGCTCAACATGCTCCTTATCAAGATGTCCCAAGAAGGAACTTCCAACCCAAGAACCATTTTCCCTCTTCTCGAGATAAGGTTGGCAATCGAGGAACCACCCATGAAGGTCCCTATCAATGCAACTTGTGAAGTTGAGGAACCTGAGCAAGAAACTAATGAAGAATTTGAATAATCTAGAGAGGAAACTGAAGAAGAATTGGAAGAACTTGATGGTTCTCAAGTCAATTTTATCACTACTAAGGGTGTTGATGAAGAAGATGATTATGATGAAGTAGTAGCATATATGAATAGCGATTAATATGTTGTTATGACAAGAGAATAGACCAATAAGAAGGAAAAAGTGATGAAACCCGTCAAGAAAGCTAAAGAGTATTCCACAACTATACTATTTGGGGCAAGAAAATGATATCCTATTCCCACTACATCCACACAAAAGGTCAGCACTGATAATCCTTCTCCTATTTCTACTTCTAAAACTTATTTTTCTCTAGCTCCTAAACTTGATAAGCCTAAAATTCCTAGTGATGATTCCCCATCCATCTCTGGGTCTTTTGATATCATTGACCATCTTAAGAAAACAAAAGTTCAAATTTCGTGAGTGAGTATTATCAAACCCACCCTAAATCCTTTTCCAAAATGATCGACTTTGTCAATTCCCATTCCAAAACTACCTCTAAGGGCTTTTACCTACTCCATCCTCCACACCCTAACCAAATGTTGTGGCTACACAAATCACCACATATAATGAGAAAATCAAACCTTTTTATGTGACTCTTCTTATAGCGAGGCCATAAACATAGATATTATTTCATAGATTTAGGAGCATTAGCTAATGTATTGCTACCAAAGTGGCTCATGCTTTCGGTCTCACCCTCACACACACTATTGGTTCATGTTATTCTATGGAGATTAGGGACACAGGGGGTTCACTTAGTAAAAGTATGGTATAGCACGTGCGTTCGAAGGGTATTAAATAATACCCTTAATTCTAGTTTCTACCTCTAATTGTTCAATTGATAATAATCCCCCCTGTTATATTAGTAGAATGAAAATACCCCCTCTTTTTCATGTAATGTACTTACCCATTTTTAACTATAATTTTATTTACCCCTTTTATTTCTACCCTAATATATTAAACAGAAAATATATTATATTTCTCACTCTTTTTTTTTAATATGCATTTCCTCTTGAAAGATAGTTTGAAACCATTGAAGACCTATTAAAAATCACCTTATAAATGTCAAGCTTTAATCATTTATCAATAGTTCTTAATATAATTAAGATGGTGAAATAATATCACTTGTGTTGAAAATCATACTCAATTCTAGTTTTCTACCATCTTATTATTTCTTGGTTAAGAATATCTTAATTTAGATTTCTTTATTAAAAAAGATATTATAATTTAATTTGTGACCAAACTCTTTTTGAAATTTTAAGGTATCTACTTTTAAAAACTAGGGTTCAAATGTTTTAGTTTTATTTTAAAATTAAACCTCCATTTCCTTTGACCACCTCTCTAACCTACCCTCAATACCTTATTCAAAACATTAATAAATTAAACCCTTTAACCCCCTCATGTCTACTTGATATATTGAGTTGAATTTTATTAATTTTAATTACCTCAATATGAACCCACGTGGTAGATTATTTCTTATCTAATGAACTCCCCATGAGTAGGGAGGTGCCTTTGGTGGGAAGGATTAAAGATGCACAACTAGCTTTTCTTTGCCTTACTCGAGAAAAATGTTTTGGCTACTATTCTAGTAGTAGTAGATATCCCTCCTTCATATGGTATGTTGTTAAGTAGGATTTTTTTAAAGACGTCGGAGGAGAGATTCGAATGGATTGGTCACATGCCCTTATACCAATCAATGGAAAAATGAAAAAGCTATTGTTGGAGAAGTAATCTGAGTAGATTGTGAAAAGACGGATGATCCCAAAGAACAAATACTCTATGAAGATACTAGACATGGTAACTATATGATTATGTATTAAGAGGAAACTAAACTTCCCAAAGAAGTACTTCATGATCCTAATGGTGTTTGGAATCTAGAATTTGATGGAAGCTGCTCCTCAGCTAGTTATGGAGCTGGTGTGGTGTTGATATCTCCTGAGGGAAAAGTTCATCCTTTCTCATTCAAACTATAGTTTGAAAATACCAATAATACAACGAGTATGAATCCCTCATCCTTGAACTTAATTTGGTAAAAGAAAACATGTGAAGAATCTTGTGGCTCGTGGAGATGTAGAATTAGTTGTTAAACAAGTCTGAGACCTTTTTCAAGTAAAGAATAGAAAGTTGAAGCATTACAAAAATCTATTTTGGGATTTTATTTAATTTCTCGATGCCTTCTCCATCGAAGCAATACCAAGAGAAAAGAACACCAGGGCTGATTGACTAGGTGTCTCAGGATCATTGATGATATTTCACCTTGATTTCTCTCAAAATAAATTCACCATTGAAATTATCCATAGGCCATGTGTGCCTCGATAATGCAAGTAATCACAATTTTTCAATGATGATCAACATTTTCTTTCTTTCTTGGAGCTCAAGGATAACTTTGAACAATTATACTTTGAAGGAAGTGACAATTTTCCTCGTGAGAGTGTATCTTCCAATGAGGAAGGTGTCAAAGAGGAAATAGATCAAGATGGGTGCAAGAAAACTCAAAGGTAACAAGATTCCTAAAGCGTTGGTGAGTTTGGAGGAATTGTTTGATAAACATGACAGGTATGTTAATTCTAAAGCTTCTACAGGAGTGTTACAATTTGTTGAGTATGAAAATATTAACATCGGGAGCTCTGCTAACCCCAAAATAGTGAACATTGGAAAGTGTTGTACTCAAGAAGAAAAGAAGAAGGTAGTAAATATTTTGAAGAGGTACAATGATGTACTTTCTTATTTGTATGATGATCTAAAAGCTTTCCAGCCTAAAGAAATGAAACATTTCATTCCTCTCAAACCTAGGATTAAACCTTTAAAGTAAAAGCAAAGGCAATACAATCCAAAGATTGCTGACACCATTTTATAGGAAATAAAAAATTATTAAAATCCAAAATTATCTTCCACATTCACCATTCAACATGGATTGCCAACATTATACCACATCGGGAAGAAAATGGTGAGATTTGTATCCCCATCTACTTCAAGAATCTAACTTAGGCTTATTTGAAAGAAGATTATCCTTTGCCCATGATGGATCAAGTTTTGCAAGCTGTTACGAGTCTGAAATGTTGTCCATGCTTGATGGCTTATCGGGTATAATCAAGTGGAATTTAATACTACTGATCAGCACAAGACTTCCTTCACCACCCCTACAGGGTACTTTTTCCTACAAGAGGATGCCTTTTGGACTCATTAATGCCGGTGCCACTTTTTAAAGGGCTATGGACTTGGATTTTGGAATCCTAAAAGGAAAATGTATTGTTGTGTATCTAGATGACCTGACCATGTTTTCCAAAACTAGAGCAAATCATTTTCAGCATCTCGAAACATTTCTCTTGAAGTGCAAAGAACATGGGGTCTCTTTAAATCCCAAGAAATCTATCTTTTGTGTCACGGAGGGAAAATTGTTGGGGCATATTATCTCTAAAGATGGAATCAAAATCGATCCTAAACGAGTTCAAGCTATTCAACAAATTCCTCTTCCCACAAGTAAGAAGGGAGTGCATTCTTTCTTTGGTAAGATCAACTTCCTGAGAAGATTCATTCTTGATTTTGTAGAGCTAACTTTGAATATCTCCCAAATGATGAAAGGGAAACAAATATTTGGCTGGTCCTTTGAAGGGAAAGAGGCATTTGAAGGTATTAAAAATGCTATTGCTAGGACTCCTATCTTGGCATGTCTAGATTTTAGTAAAGATTTTATTATTTATTGCTATGCCATAGAAAGCACCCTAGCTGTTGTATTGACCCGAAATATTCGATGATCATGCTTTTGTAGTGGTACAACCATCAAGTCTATTCTTACGCAGCATGAATTTGGAACTAAGAGAGGGAACTAGGTAGAAAGGTTCAAGAATATGATATTGATATCCGACTAACAAAAATAGTTCGGGGTAAAGGCTTGTGTGAACTCATTGCTGAAGGAGCTGGTCATGAATTACTTAAGGATGAGGTTGATGTTCCTATTGTTCTATTTCTCAGCTCTACATATGAATGGTATGCTGATATCACTCATTTTATCACCTATGGGGAGTGTCCTCTCACTTGACTACCAAAGAGAAGAGAGCTATGAAACTAAGATCAACACAATATGTGTTGTGGGAGAATGCTTTCTTCAAACATGGAGTGGATGGAAGATTTCTGAAATGCTTTGACAAAGAGCAAAAAAGAAGCTTTTCTCACTTTCCATGATCAAGCATGTGGAGGTCATTACTCATATTTTGTTACTACTCACAAGATTCTTCACACTCGATAATATTGGCCTACTTTGTTTAAGGATGCATCAAAATGGGTTGATAAATACAAAGCTTGTCAAACTTTTGTGGGAAGACCCAAGTTGGCTGCCTTACCACTTAAACCAATTGTGATTGAAGAACCCTTTCAACAATGGGGTTTAGATTTCATTGGAACACTCAACCCATCCTCAAGTGTAGGGAATACTCATGCATTGACTGCCACAGATTATTTCACTAAATGTGTAGAAGCCATTCCAGTTAAAAAGTACCACTTCTGAAGTGGTATGTAATTTTATCAAAGAAAACATCTTGGTAAGGTTTGGAGTGCCAAACATATTGTGGCCGATAATGCTTCAAAATTTTCTTCTCTAAGATGATGGATTGCTATTATGGATATAGAATATCCCTTGCTCACTCTTCAGATTATTATCCTTAAGGGAATGGATATGAAAAATCAACAAATGAGAATCTGTGGCTATAAAAAGGAAACCGGTTTATGAATATCGAGGAACTGGCACAAGAAACTCTATGATGCTCTTTGGGTAGATAGGATTACACCTAAAAGAGCTATTGGGATGTCCCCTTTTCAAGTGGTGTACGGTGTGGAAGCCCAATTACCAGTGACAGTGGAGCTACCAGACTTTGTACTTAATGAAGGCCATTGAAGACATTAGTTTCAATGATTCTTTAGACAAAAGGATCATGTATCTTCATAAGTTGAATGAAGACAGGCTACAGGTTATTGACAGAATATCTACCCACCAAAGCAGAAGGTAAAATATTTGTTTGATAAGAAGGCTAAGTCTAGAAATTTTCAAGTTGGAGACATTGTTTTGTTGTGGGATAAAAGACATGAGCCTCAAGGAAGCCATGGTAAGTTTGATTCTCTTTGGCTCTCATTTCAAAATCAGGCATTTTGCTAGTGAAAATTCTTCCTATCTTGATTACATGGATGGTTCCTCTCTCCCACTTCCTTATAGTGGGCGGTACTTGAAATTTTTTATGTCCTAGGTGAATATGAAGACTCTTTAAATATTATGTATAATGTGTGTTTACTTCTCCTATTTCTACTTGTGGTGTGTTGCTCCTTGTTTGTGTGTTGTCTTCTATATTGGTTTTCCTCTTGACTCTATGGCCCAATGGATAAGGCACTGGTCTTCTTCCCCTAGGTTTTCTAGATTTCTTACCTTGTCTCATTCTTCTGATCTAGTCAAGTCATCCCCAGAAAGAGCCAGCTGTTGTCCTCTCAAAATTTCCCCTCTTTTAAAAGTAGAAAAATTGAAAATTTTAATTGACACCCTTTAGTGATGTTCTAGTGAAGTGAAAAGTTGAGGAGATAGTAAAAATTCATGTTTTTGGAGTTATTTTGGTGATTTACGGGTCTCGGACATTTTTGTCCCTCATGTCCCAAGTTCTATTGGGCCTTTTGTTCCTCAATCTCCCACATCGTCTGCATTGGGTCCTTCACTTACTTTTGTCCCATCTATCCCAAAAGTGTTTGTGCCTTCTATCCCTTCTTTTCCCACATCATGTGCATTAGCTGAATCGCGCATCTTCATGTCCCTCGCATCCCTCACATTTCCAAGTTTTTGTACTACCCATGCTCATTTAGCCTTGCATTTCCCATCATCATGTATGTTGGCTGAATCACGTCTTCATGTCCCTAATGTCCCAAATGTACCAAAGACCATCCGAGCTAGTTTTTTCCACTCTTCCTGATTCTTATCTTTTTAAGTTAGTGCAATATGAATTTAATGTGCATTTAATGACCTTCTCTCTCTAAATGGCTATTTAATGGGACTATTCTCTATGCATTTGACACATTTCTCACTTGCCATCATTTGCTTGAATTCCTACAATTAAGGTCATTTGCTCATGCTCCTGCTCCCTTTGCATTTTTCATTGTGAATTCGATCCTTGAAGGTTTTTCCTCTGTACATTGCAAACATGAAGATTAAATTCCAAGGCCAAGAACATGTATCACCTCTTGAGTCCTTTTTTCTCGATATCGGGGATAGTGAGGTTCGACACCTAGATTTTGGGGATTTTTGGAACAAACTAACTATCCCTAATCCTTCCCCCATGGTACAAATGATCAACGATAATGGACTTGCTTATGCAGTTGGTTTCCCTATCTCTGAACAATGTGCCGACACCGTGCTCGCTTGTGGAGTTCATTTTAACTCCGACACCAAAGAATTGACTAATGTGCGTGGGGAGATGATTGACAAACTGTATGTTACTACCATTACTGCTGCCCTAAAAATTCCAGAGAGTGAAGATTACATCATTCTCACTCAAGCTCAAGCTCAGACCCTATTCGATCAAGAAAGTTAAAATCATAAGACAAGAATAGCAAAATCTTGGTTGGAGAACCCTAAAAAGGGAGTGTCTCCACTTTCCAAAGCATTATTTAGGGTTGTTTTCAATGAAGAGTTGTCTGATTTCATCATTTTGCTAGCTCATGTCATGGGATTTCCCTCTACTAATGAATTTCACTTCTGGATGTGCCCTCTCATCAACATTGTCTGGGAAGGTAGTCAAAACATAAGCTGGGCAGAAATCATTTGCATGAATTTGACTAAGTAATTGTATAATGTGTAGGAGACTAAGAAGTTCTATATGACTTCTTATCTCATGTATTCCCTAATAGCATCCTAGTAGTGGTTTGGATTCACATACATGGAGGGCCATAAAGATGAGCCCATTTATGCATACCGCCTCAATTAACCCTCAAGCTAAGCAACCAAAATTTTAGAAGAGTTAATGATTCCATTACTATGTATATTATAAGCCTTTTAGAAGGTGATATTGTCGGAGGTTTTTGATGAGGCCATGAACTGATAGCTAAGTATGAAGATTTGTTCATTCAATTTAGGAGTTTGTCATATATCATGTTGGTTGGTTATGAAAACACACCTCTCAAGCTCCCCATGTTTTTAATGACAAGATGACGAGTGACAAGAAAATCTCTTATCCGCACTTCCCTATTTCTGTGGGAAACTATACATGTAAAATAACCATGGATGCCCAAAATATAGAAAGGGCCCTTGCTCCCATCACTGTCCACTTTTTCAGGCCTAGGACTTGTTTTGATTTGAAGAAGTTCATTGAGTAGAACCTCAGAATAAATTATCATCATAGGCTAGATACCAAGGATTACTAGGCTAATTGTGTAGATGATTTTGAAGCAAGGTGGAGGCACTATGGTAGACTCTCTTTGCAACTAATTAAAGAGATCAATCTCTATCAAATTCCTGAAGGGTTCCAGGATGATGATGCAGACTTGTTGTCTTTTGAATATGAGACATTAATCAAACATACTCCTTTGGAAGATCTGGATTGGTACAAGAAGGAGAAGGATGACTTGGTTGAGATTTTGACCCCTACCCTTGTAAGAACAAAAGTTTGGTTCGACAAGAAGGTTTGAGAGCTTAAGAAGAATCAAAGTGGATCTTCTTCTAGAGATAATTCAACACCTAGGAAGGAAACACATACACCCAACACGAGAGGTACACTCGACCCTCCTTCTTTCTCAACTAAAGAATCTAAATCATCTACTCCCTCTTCTTCTACTCAACTTGTACCAAAAGAAGATAAAAGAGGTTAAACAAGAGTCAATTGAGGAAGAACCACTTCTAGAGCATTTAGGATTCCTTCGTGGATAGAGAACATTATTGTTCTCAATGAAAATGATGATGGAAAAGTACCAATACCTACAGGAACTTCAAAATTATAGTAGAAGATGAGAAGGAGGTGCCTAGCACTAAACCCCCTAGTACCACATATTCCTCTGCACAAGAAGATCCAGATGCCTCACTCACCTCTTTACTGGAAGCAATAATGGTGAATAATTTAAGTTCCATGGGTTCACTTTCTCTTGGACCTCTTGTCCCTTCTTCTTCTTCTTCTACTTTATCATGGGTGCAAACCTTAGTTGATAGCAGAAGAGAAAAACCTTCTTCCCGTTTGTGAGGCCTGATTTTGATGTTGTGGTAGCTTTGTTAGTACTACTCCTCCTCCTCCAGCAAAGAGAGATAAAAACTTCTAGAATAGTAATAGATGTTCAAGACCAACAATTTCTAGAGGTTGCAAAGCCTAAGGTTGATAAGGAAGAGCAAGATATATTTACCTATGACCTGGAACTTTCTAGAATTCCCTTGGGAGAATCTACTCATGATAGTGAGGTACATAACCTCTAAGAAACAGAACCAAGGTTATTGAGAGAGTGGAAAAGGGTAAAAAATATATAGAATAGTTGGAAGAAAAAAATAAAGTTCTTTCCAACTTCATCAAGTCATTATTGGCTAGGGATAAGGTTTTAGATCCTACTCCACTGGCTACCCTCCGACCTCCTATGATTCTCAAATCGGGATGAGGTTTAGATTATAAAGGATATACATAGATATTCCACTTATGGAAGGGATATGGAAGCCATGGTTGATGACATGACCATTTCAGCTTGAACTTCATTGAACAGCCCTTCAAAGCTAATGAGAAGGTGGTCAACTTGCAACAAAAACTCTCGCCCTCTATTAAAACTATGGACAAAGAACTGAAGCTTTGGAGTAGTTTCATCATAGATCTTTGCCTGATGGGATGGGATGATGAAAAGATATTGTTGACTAGTAAACATTTGGATGATGCCAAGGACAACTTCTTAGGGTTATGGGTGTTCAGTGTTGAATGGAAAATAAAAGTTCGGAAGAAGCCTTGGGATAATTAAGAAACAATTGGAAGAAGGAAAATATTTCAAGACTTGTGTGGCATCTACCTCTAAGGATCTTCATTGTCATCTTCATGATGAAACTTCAGTGTTCCTTTCTCTCTTCAATGATTAAAACTCAATTCAGGACATTTTTCAAAGAAGGCTGTTTCAAAGAAGAATTGATTACAAGAGAAGATAAAGGATATTTTCTCTCTTCAATCTACCATTAAAGAGGCTAATAAAGAATACTTGGAACATACCAATTTTGATAAGAACATGGAGAAACGTCTAGGAACTTGGTCTCATGCCACTATCAACACATCAGTCCCATGAGGCAAGGAGATAGTTGAGGCATTAAAAGATTTAGGTAATGATTCTCAAGTCATTGGGCCCTCCTCGGCAATAAGCGGATGTTTTCTCTCCTAGTTTCTCCTTTTCTCCTTCTTTTCCTAGAATCGAGCTCATTGTAAACTAATTAAGGACATTTTGTTGAGTAGTTCCTTAATTAATATTTTAGTTAAAAGAAATAGTTACCAAGTGTAACCAATTTGTAAGTTATATAATGGGCTCTGCGCCATTTTCGGGGATGGAACTCTGTTTATTTTTGAAAGTGTAAAGGATTAAAAAGGTATCAATACAAGAAGATCTCTCTTTACTGTTTCCATCTGCTCTTGTTCTTTCATTTCTAATCTGTTGAAAGTTATTGAGTCATTAATATAGTTTACTTCAAGAAGGTTTGTATTCTTGTGGATGTCAACTCTAGAACTTTGTGTCAGAAATAACATCTTATAGTTTTAATGCAAATGGTTTTGTTCTATATGATTCCATTCTAGCATGTGTAAGGAATTATTTTATTATCTATATTTCTTGAGAGTGTTATTCTACCTTTTCCCATTCCTTAATTCTTCTATCCTTTTGTATTGATGATCCATATATCAAACCCTTTCATGATATCGGTGCTCTTTAAAACTCAATATTGTACATTTGTAAATAGGTTTTTTCCTTCAAATAAGGGAACCTCTCCCATCAAAGAGGAGGGAATTTTTATCCACTTATTTTTGTTTTTTAAAAAGTCTTTATTTTACAACCAATAGTTGGAACCAAGGCTTTTGATGTCGAAGTTGTGTTTGGAACATATGGCAAGAATGGGCTTGCAAATTGAGCGTGTCCTTGGTTCTGGATCTAATTTATAGTCTGAGATGGTGGCCTCTTTTATTGGCATTGGGTTATAGTCCGATACTAACCACGAGACCGAGTCCCGAGGCTAATAAGGCCTAGAACTCTGAGCATGTTGTCTTTTGATGGTTACTAGCTCATTACCCAAGTTTTGTAATTGCTTCATGACCTCTTGGAGTTCCTTAGAGTTTTTAGATGATATTTGAGGCTTCAACTAAACTTTGAATCCCTGGGGGTGGGTATAGGAGCTAATGTAGGTGTTTGTCTATTATCAGGGCTTATTTACTTAGGGTATAGAAGCATGGATGGTCTAGGATCGATTTTTCCATCCTCGAATCAAATGTTTCTTAGCCCCTATGGATAGGCTATAGGCTGAAGGTAAGGTTGTGCCCCCCCTATTGACTAAATCATCAAAAAAATATCAAAATTCAAGGCCTTAAGAAAGTATAAGAAGGCACCTTTGTCGTGGGATTTACTGATGTTGGGATCCTATCCTAGGTCCACTGAAATATGAGGTTAAAGTCTATCAACTACTCATTCACAGCTCTCTAGATCATTGTTAGTTGTGCCAAAAAGATAAGTTGTCACCTTTCTCTCCAAACTCGTTTTGAGAGCTATGCATAGGTAGTTCCACTCGGGATAGAGCCTACTGCAAGGCTCCTAAAACATTGGGATGTTTTCCTTTAAATGAAGAGGTGAGAAACTTGACCGTAATTTTCATCTCATGGATTTTGTTGATTGTATAGACATTCGCAATATCTTGGACATGATCACCGGGGAAGTCTAGTTTTCCCAGTGAAATATGGGATGGTCTTTAATGCTGCAATTAGGACCAAATTTTGTGCATTCAAGGTGAGTGGGCTATTGTTAGTGAAGGTTACATATGGATTTGGCTGTGCCATCTTGATTGGTTGAATAACTCTTGTTAATTTGATGAAATTCCTACCAAGTGGAGGTGTTGACAAGGTTCTATTCGGTGGAGATGGAAACCTTTGAGCTCTTCTTCCCTTCTTTCTTTACTCGGGATATGTATAGATGAACAAACTATCCTTCTTCCCTCATTCTTGATCTAGTCGAATTATTCTCATAAATCCGCCTCAGGCTTGACTCTTTGAAACCAATGGATTCTACCTCTTTTGGAGTCACCAGATGTGTAATTTGAAAAATCCTTCAAATCTATAAAATTACAAGTGCACATTAATATTTTTGTAATTAAAATGAAGAATTCTTCTCTCTCTCGTCTGTCGCCAATTGTGCCGTAAGTGTTATCACCAAATCAAAACACCCTTACGTGTACACAAGTGCATATACTTGAGCTCACGGTATGATTGGATAACATGGGTACTATCTCAAAGTTGTGGGACTTGCTACTTGAGATAGACCTCAAGAGGAAGCTTGTTCTTGCTCCTAAACTACCTGCCACAATCTACTCTAATGTAGGAAAAAACTAACTATCGTAATATAAATTTCCAAGGGACCAAGGAGAGAGATTGCATGAAAATGAAATCCTACACTAAAGTGGTGGTACACCGTAAAAGGAGGGGTGTGAGTGTAGTCTTTCAATGTGTGAAAAATAGAAGTAAAATGAATACTAGAAGGGGTGATAATAGTTCACCACAATCTGGAAAATGCATTCACAACAATATTTCATACATGCACAATAATAATGAGTCCTTTCAAGATCATAAAAAATAGACGCAATATTCTTTTAACGAAGGTTGAAAGGGCAAGAAGATTGAAACAAACATAGCAAGGGAAGATGCATCCACAAACTTGTATTTTATTACTTCACGATACACATGGTTCAATCTATTACAAGATAAGGTCTTGGATCACTATGCAAGGAGTCCACTATAAGGGCCTGCAGCACATTGGCTTCACAAAGAAATTTTGATAGAGATTTTTCTGCAACAAAACTACCTCCTTTACAATGAGCCCGACACTCCAATTTGTAGATGAATGAGAAGAGAGAGAGAGAAGGGAAAATGAAAAACCTGAAATCTATACTTCAACCACTTGTAAGAGGCACTAAAGGAAGTGAAATCATTGTATGTTACTTACAAAAGGATCCCCATACTTTCCCTAGGTGCTGCAACAGAGAAAGAATGATGATCATGCCTCTTAATTGTACTCCCAACTACAAAATAAAACATTGTCATGAACAGGGCCATGTTTTTGAAACATATCCATTGATTTATCATCAAATCCCAAAAACTTTTTTATCGTGCGTCATTATTGGAGCCACGATTCCAATGGTACCAATTTCGTGTGATTTTATTGAGAAATGCAAAATTTATGGCCTTCTGAGTGCGGGAAGCTATTTTGGGTCTACCAGGCATTTTTTTTCATTTGACGGGAATGAGCAGTAATTGACTGGAGCTGAATGTGTTTCTTTTATTTTAATACATCTACCCTAGTCAACATTAAGAAATGTTTCTTTTATTTTAATATATATGTTTTTGTGATGCACAGGATGTCGTGCTCATTCTAGAAAGTCTGATTTTATGAAAATAAAAGCTCAGAGTCAAAAGTTATGGCTGTTTGATGTTTGGGAGGTCAAACATTGACTTTTCTCTTCATTGCGGCTATTTCGGCAAAATCAGGTCTACGTGTCTCGGCTGTCCCGGACAAAAATATCCCCTGTCACCCGATTTGGGCTTCCTTGTCCCTACGCATCTGTCGTTGACCTCTGTATTCGCTGCAACATATGGTTCCCTTTGTTGATTTTTCACCTTTGTGCGTCTTGTGCATACTTTTGTCCCGACTGTCCCTGACACATTTCTCCATGCCACTAACAATGCACTCGACCTTTTGGTAAAATTAGATTTCCATGACCCACGCATACCGTATTCCGATGCTCCATGACCGCAAAGGACAAAACTTCCACTTTTTTCGATGTTTATCGCCACGGCCATTTTGGCTTTGTGTGTCCCATGCGTATTTTTGTCCCTCTTAAACTTATGCGGTCTAGGACACAGAAATTCAATTTATCCGATTCATTTGTACTTCGACTCCAAACACAGTACGATGAACCTTGCTACGATCCACAACCTCCAGACCCAAAATGCATTAAAACAAGCTTGTGACTTCATTTTTGGATTTTTTTAATTTTTTCTAACTTGTTGGATTTTTTCCTTGGATGGGGAAGTTAGAGAGAAACCAAGGGGCCCCAAAACATGATTTTGGGTATTGAATTAATCTACTTTCTCGGATCAAGAATTTGAATGTATGTTATTAAAATTACCTCAAGGGGTGAATTTTGGATAACAATATCATCATCTCTAATCAAAATGAAATAACTAATGCCATGAGTATCATATAGTGTCTCAAAATTGTTTTGTCAAATATGAATGTCATATGCCATAGGATGATAATCGTAGCAAGTGTAAGTCAAAATCTACCAAAATAAAATAATACTATCTCATATGCAATAATCAAACTACTTAGATGAGTCAACAGTCCTAGAAGAGATAGAAATCTAGTGGCACTACTTTAATAAACTACATAGTTAACACTTTTGAATTTATTCTCATTATAAGGAGTACCACTTTTATGGTATGTATTTTGCAGTAGTTTTCATTGAACATGATTCAAATCAAGATGGATAAAAATATTATGTAATGTTTATTTAGGGTCAATACCTTGCATTTCATTACAATACAACGTAAATAAGTCTCGCATAATATTGTAGTGTTGTATGTATCATCTTGTCCTCTTTACCATCTAGTGATGTACATATAAATATGATTTTAGGATTATGTTGGGTACTAAATTTAATTCATTGGTTGCTTAATATTTGAGTGATAATTGAACATTCACATATGGGTTGGTACGAAGCATATTAGAGTCATATAAGATTAATTTATCCATAATATTAGAATTCATTAAGTTTTTTAAGTACATCTAAACAATTATAGTAGCTAGAAACTTATATTATGATAAATTGAATGAAAATATGCATGTTCTTAAACATGCTAGAAATGGTTCACATTTAGAGAATAGATATATTGTATTAATCTTATAGGGAGAATTAAATATATATAAAGTGATGAAGAACTATTGTTGCGTAATCACATCACCCATGAATGTATGCAACTCGATGGGTTGAAATTCTCATTGTTATTGCATAACATGGAGCTTTTCCCAAAGTGTGGGACTTTGAGATCAGGAAATCTCTTCAGTTTAAGGTCAGTTCCTATTCCTCTATTCTAATACACACAATTAAATTGTCGAGGATCTACTCTTAAAACCTACTCTATCTTGCCAAGGAGACATGGTTAAGAAGATTGCAAGAAAATAAACCTAAACTAAATGAGGTGATGCAACAAAGGAATCTTGAACACCTAATTTCCCATTAAACACAAACGCTAAAATTTAAGACAACCACCATGCACAAATAACTAGGATTGGAATGAGAGATCAAGGAGATGTAATGAACATAAAACAAGTTTTAAACTCATCCACAAACTTTTATTATTGCTCCAAAGATGATACAATGCATTATAATGGCCAAGAGGCAAGATTGCATTTTATAGTTTAGATGGGAGGTTTGAACTCCACAAATTCACTTATAGACAAGAGAAGAAGGGAGGGTGCAAAGCCAAGTTGTCCAACCTTTTGAAAAAATCCCTAACTTCTGATATATAGGAAGTATGAGAGAGATAAGAGAGAAGAATTTGAATTCTTGCTCCAACCACCCTAAAATACATTGAATTCACCTGCAACAATGATGGGTTCTATTTCATAACCCATGCCTCCATGTACTCTTCCTTGTTGGGAAAGAAATGAAACCCATACCTTCATTATTGTGGTAGGTGAGAAACATGGAACATCATCTTAAAATGGTGAAATGTATTTCTTAATTTTGTATAAATTAGTTGTGTAGAGGATAATTTGTAAGCTTTACAAATATTCCTTTCTTGTGCAATTTTGAGCTCACATTTCAAAGTTGTTGTCATCTTAAGGTCGGGGTGTCATTATGAAAAAATGCGAGTTCTTGATGTTCCTTTTTTGGAGTTCGAAATGCTTGCAACCTCCGAAATCCTAAAATTCAGACTTTCAAAAATTTGGTTGCATAAGTTGAGTTACTGTTCATTGAAAAATCTTCCCGAGAGTTCCCAAAACACGAAACCTGAATCTTTAAAACTAAAAAAATGCCATCATGTTGACATCAAACCAAGTTTGACTTTTCAAATTTGAAACCTTTCAAGTTTCAGACTTTCTAGATTTCAGACATTTTTATCACTTCTCATGTTTTTCTATTGAAGACTCCAAAACTCCAAATTCCACATCTCTGAAACTCAGAAACATGAAATTCCAAATGTCGGGATTTCCAGATTTTAGACATTTTGGTTTCAGAGTTTTTCCACTGTTCATCCCTTCGCACCCACCAAAATCTCCAAAACTTTGAAACTAGAAAGTCTGAAAGTTTGGACTTTCGGAATTTCTGATTTCAGTATTTTTCTTCCTTCTTTCGGACTAGATATTCTTTTTCTCTAAACCTCGAAACCCAAATTTTGAAACTTCGAATTTTGTAATTTCAGATTTTGGCCTTTTTCGCCTTTCGACTTTTTCAAATTTTTCCGTTTTGTCTCTGAAATGCCAAAAATGTGAAGTCCAAAACTTTGAGCCTTTCTCCATTCTTCCACTTGAGCTCTGATCTCCTTCGATGTTCCCTTGGCCATTCATTTGTCGACCTTGCATTTCCATTATCGAGCCTACCTGCAACCTAATTTTCGGAATTGAAATGTGAGCTTGCATGACTGAACCAACCTCTCCATTTCCTCTTGTGCAAGGTCGTGTTTAATAAAAATTTCTCGAGATGAAAAACTAGATAACAAGAACTAAATATCATCTTTCCGGGGTGGTGGGCGAGGTTGTCCCTTCCATAGAATGTTCCTCATCCACCTCCTAGTGTTGTTACCCCATGTGCTTAATTCGTTAGCTCTGTGATTCTTTAAGTTTTTGGTTTCTTTTTTTAAATTTATCATTCCTTTTAGAACTTTAATTTTGGATCATAAGTTTCCGGTCACCCCATTGTTGTATTTCTTTTATATTATTAATATAATGGAAGGTTGGAATAAAAGAATCTCAAGAATAAATGAGATTAAAGTCTTGAATATTAATTTTTAAGGATTGGAAACAAACTTTGGGGTATTTTATGTGCCATTTAAATTGACCTATAATCATATGTAAATAAGTACCCTTGGTCCACTTGAAATGGAATATCATACAGTTTCCCTCTTTAAAATCATGAAATTCATGTTTTCAGTTTCACGCAATTGAAAAATTTTGTAGTACCTTGTTTGTATTTTTATAGTCTTAGTCCTTTGCATCCTTGTATAATGACACGACATGTAGGGGTCTATATACATTGGTTTCATTGTATTGGGCATCTTCTATAGGGCTCCTCTCTGCATATCTATTCCTACTGCATCAGAGCTTTTCCAGTTTAAATACTATGGCCTGATATAAAACTTCCTCGTAGTCAACGTGCCCATTGGCTCTTTCTCTTCTCTAGTCTTTTACCTTGAAAATTATACGACATTGAGGCATTCAAAGGTGAAATAGAACTCTAGTGGAGAATGGAAATACTTGCATTGGAGGGCACTACTACAGGTTGGTATTCTTGGGGTTTCGATCCTTCAAATAAACCCTGGTTTTGGGTGAGAAAACAAGGTTGTTACGCAGTGAGAGAAAGAGTCTGAATTTTGTACTTCTGATATGGATTATGTAATGTCCATTTTATTTTATGTTTCTTATTTTTTATATTCTGATTAATAATATTAAAACCCAAACTGGTGATAACTCAAATAAACACGTGACTATATTAATATTAGCAATGACTTCATCTTCTTTCTGTTGTTAAGTAGGTACTCATGAATTTTCGTGTGTTACTTATTATATGTTGTGAGCTCACTTAAGGTAATACAATGTTGGGCACATATTTCAATATTTAAAGTTTCAAATTAAGAATGTTTTTCTTTTCTACCGGGAGCATATTTGTCCAGCATTGTTAAGTACACACGCCTACATGTTTAGTTGTGGAATTTGGACAGATTTTTTATTTTTATTTTTTGGGTGCCCTAATCATTTTAATGGATGTCATTCTTAATGAGGTGATATGCAAAATATACTTTATAAGCCTAGAGAATGAATGTGGTCTTAAGTAAGTACCGAATTATTTTCTAAGAAATGCTCTCATGGTATGGCATGATTAAATGCTAGGTGGCAGTAAATAACAATATCACCTGTAAATCCAAACATCTTCCAAGTTCTTTTTTTATCGAAATATACTTATGATAATGCATGCAAAATATGAAACGAAAAAGAAATGTATGACAAAACGCCCGTGGACTCTTATCGTAAATTCAATTTTGATTTGAGGTGTAATGTCAAACCCAAACTTGGACAGTGACCGTATGAATATACTTGTCTCACAAGTGGCTACTCGTTGGTTGTATTAAACAACATCAAAAAGATGTTACTCTCTCACTCCCTTCTATTATGCACTTGAGCAATTTGTAGATGCACCATGCTCTAATGTGTTTCAATGATGACCTTTGAGACATAGATAAGTTTTCAATTATCGGTTTCCCTGTCCTATCCAAATGTGTTATATTTTTCCTCCCTAAAACCAAGTCACGTGTGTTTTGTCATTTCTTTAAAAACTAAGGTAGGATAATGCAGTCCCCTTCTCCAAACTTTGCATTACATCAAAAGAGATTAAATGTGTTATACCGATTTCCTCACTGTAGCCTACATCACACCTATAACATGATAGGATTAAATTCATTAGCATAGGGACAATGATTAACTCAAATGATATGTTTATGGATATAAATTCTCTCTAAGTCTACATTTGGGCATAGGTTGGAGTCGAGAAACTTTATAATACTAAACAAAGAATTGGGGCTCTAATGTGTCATTCTATTTCAATGATGAGCTCTTCATATCAAACAATTTAATGGATTACCATAAAAAATTATCGGTCAATCACCCTTTGTATATATCTTATAGCGAGATTTCATTTCCTTTTTTCAACATGGGTGTTCCATGAGTACGGGATTATTGTTTTGAGACTTATGACTCAACATCTCCATATCCAAATTGAAATCAATTGAAATGGAACTTGATCTTCCTAAATAAGCAATTTTGTTGCCCTCTAAATTACAGTACTTGGATAGTGTTGAACTTAGCATGATTATGCACAATGCAGTAGACTTCCTATATCATGTTGATCTTATCCTCATTACAAGTTATTCAATATTGTATGCTTTTGTAATGAACATGTCTTTATTCATTAAAGATTTATTAACTTCATACTCATTATGTTGTTAACTCAGATTGATTTCTATTTTTCACTATGGTCTCTTCTAAACCCAAATGTTATGCCGATTCTATAAGAGGGTGAATTTTCTCAAGGTCGAGATCTCTTTTAACATCCATTCAAGTAGGAGTATTCCCGATATGGTTGTGGACTAGGATAGGCTTTCATAAAGCTGCTACGAAGCAAGTTATTTAAACTTTTATTCTTAGAGATACTCCTAACAAATAGCTTGATGGTTTTTCATATAATGCACTCAAGAATTCTAATAACTTAAATTCTATGCTTGGATTTATTTCCTAAATACTTGTTGCAGTTTTCCTACAAACTTGCATGGGAGGCCAAAATCTTGTTTTCCATTTGTTGTCCACTGATGAGTCACCAATTGTTTGACAAAATAACAACTAATACCACATTTTAGGACTGAAACTTAATGTCTTTTCCTTATCAGGCTTAGTAAAAAACTTGTAAATGCTCCAATTACACATATTCAATTCTATTGGTTTTATTCCTAAATTCAATCTAAGGAGCAGTAGAAACCCATTTACATTGACACACCTATCTATATGCCAAATACCAGTATTGTGAATGGTATTCCCATAGTTCAGTTTTATTTTCCCATTTATCTCAGCTTACCCTTATGTTTTTTGGTTCAATGCCTAACACCCAAACTTCAATGATGATGACATTTTCTATGGACCAAGGAAATGCAAGATGGTTTTTGATTTGTTTCTTCCCAAGTAATAGGTTTGGAGTCAGTTTGTGTTTTTGTAGTTTCTTAAAAAAGTGGGAAGATTGAATTTTTGGGGACCCTTAAATCAAATGGATTTAAATAGCTTGTAAGCTTTATAGTACTAGGATGCCAGCCACTGATAACAAAATTGGTGAATCAGTTCTCTTTTAAATTCCAATGACTGAATGAGTCATTCTTTCACACAAATGTAAGTTTATCAGTACATAACCATTACCTACACAGTTTTTCCCTTAAAAAAAAATTATACTGTTAATTTTTCATATATTCAGTAGTATACATGCATTCAAAAATTCATACTTTGCCATAAGAACTTCATGTACTACTTTCCAAAAGTTACATAATATAAATCTGCAGAAGTTCATTACACAAACCGATTGGTAAGGTACTTATGAAAGAGGTAATAATGAATGGGTCCATTTGTACACACCAATGTTGGAACATATGAATTCAAGTATGGATGCTTGAATGAATTTGAAGTTGATATGCAAAACAGTGCCACCTTAAAATGTAGAAATGTCAGGAACAATGAACTTTGGATAAACGAGTAAGAAATTTAAACTATTATTATAACAATAAGAGTTAACTAAGATTTTAATGACACATATGAAGTTATGAGCATGATATTCAGGATTTAGCTATGCCCATGTGTTTACTTTTCTGTTATGATCATTTCCTTAAATACTATCTATACTTGGCCTTTTGAATCTATGCCTCTAATACATTGTCTACTCACCTCCTTGCAGGCACTTCAAACATGACGACCACATTCAATGCCATAGAAAACCAAATTGGAATTGATTGTACCCACATACAACAACTACTATCTAAATACATACAAGAACAATACATAGATGACACACCTGTAGACAATGATGCAATATTCACAATGTTTCTTACCCAACAAAGACTAGAACAAGCACAAATAGCCCTACAACAAGCAGCCATTGCCAACGAAGACACCATCCACATCCTTAGAGAAAAATTCTACATAGAATATTATATGCTCACCCCCTCATAATGAACAACCACCAATGTAAGACCCTACCAAGCTCCACATGTACATACTACAACCTACAAAGTTCATGTACTAATCTCTCTTTAACTACTACAAATATGTTTCAGACAAACAATGAATATAAAGATTACTGAAAAATATATAAACTACTTTTTTGTGCAACAACCAACCTATTCCACTTCATATTATATCGCCTCATGGTTGTTGCATCCCTGTTTCAAATTTGTAATCGCACTTCCATACACGCCTCTACATATAAATAATCTCCTCAACATACATTGTCACTACATTTACATTGCTTTAACATTGTTACACAATGTTTAATGTCGTCAAATGTATTAGTTAAATATTGGAAGCTTGATTAATTGAAAAGATTATTTAAAAAAACAAAAAAAAAAGTTGATTAATATAGGTGTCACGCACACTCGATAAAGTCATCAATATTATAAAACAATCCATTAACACAATCTATTTTTTTTTAAAAATCATCATCAAAATTATTCAATTAAATTAGTTTCTTATAAATGCATTCCAATGTATGGTGGTGAAACCCTAGGCCACTCATGTCATAATCTTACTCCTCTTGGAGTGACCACTAGTTTATAGTTATATCGCATTGTGTTGTGACCATACCACCACCTGTGGGAGACATGTTTTGTTTACCATGAAGCCTACAATTTTAGGTTATGACCTAAAAGAACACAATATATGAGGTAGAGAGGGAATAAATGCTTTACTAAGATATCACTCTTCATGTGTAGTGGCATGGAGAATTTCATATGTAATATGGAATCCAATGTACATTGTGGATAGTAATGACTATCAATTAGAATTATTTAAAGGATAGAAAGATAACTTGGGATATTTGGAAAACCAAAATTTAATGAAATCAAAATTTAGAAATTTGAAGCCCTAAAGGAAAGTCATAAAACCCTAGATTTTGTTTAATTTAAAATTAGAAATTTCACAAAAATGTATCAGAATTAAGGTTCTTAATCTAGTTATGGTAAATACTATTTTGTAAATATAGTCATAGGTTGTCACCTTATTGAGGTTATTTGTCACATGTGTTATCATAAATGGGGTAATGTTTGTGTATTTATTGCAATAGTATATCAATATAAATAGTGATAATGTTGTAAAAGGGGGACCTAATAGTGAAAATATGTAGTTATAAGTACTACAAAAAGGGTAATATTTATAATCTTATTATCGTACTTAGGTTAGAAATTTTTACCAAGTGACCCCTCATGAATATATTTAAAAACACCAAATATAATAAATCTACATATCCTAAATTGTTTCTTGAACAATAGTCATATTATATAAACTCTATAATGTTGATAAATGAAAGTGCATATCAAGGATAAAGATGATTGCACTCATTTTATTGTTCTAGATACAAATACTACAATTGTGATACTATATATTGATTATGTGCAATATGAAAAAAATTGTTTGACACTTGAGAATTTAAAACAACACAAAGTGTATAATTGATAGTCTAGAGAAAATGTTAAATATCAATAAATGTGTATCAACCATAATTTGTTTTATTTATGTTTTGTGAATGATATAATAGTAACAAAAATTACAAAAGACACTCAAATTTATGCTACAAATCATATGGAAGAATCATACAATAAGAAATAAAGATAGCTAGCCAATACTTGCAATTTGGATCGTAAGTGAGGTTGAAAGAGAAACTTATCTAGTTTAGAATGTTTTATAAGTATACCAGTGAGTGATTTGGGATGGAACATAATATAGGAATTGGAAAAATTAAAATTGTGGGTCTAGAAATCTAAGTTCACGAATGTACAAAAACAATAGGAATGTATTGTACATTATAGACTAAACTATACCATTTCACACATGTAGGAAATAATGATCCCACATGGTGATAATCATTGTTTGACCATTTATTGCTATTTTTTATCTTCAAATCCTCAAATTTCCTTTGTGTTGTAGGTCTAAACCTCTAAAAAATTATAGCTATCCTACAACACACTCAAGAATGCAAATTATTTCACATTAAATATGCAAAAGGTTGAATTAGACTAACCTTCGTAGTACCCCCCTATTTGTGAGTCACCTATAAGTGTAATAGATTTTGGATTCAATGTAGTTCTCCTAGTGCTTTTTGTTGATGTGCATGCAACTAAACCTTGACATTAGTTTTTCCTCATGCCTCAACACTAATAACGGGCTATATTATTACTTCATCCCGGTATAAACCATTATGTGTAGACGAATAATTCATATTTATGCATTACTATGTTGTGTATGTAATAATTCGAATCAGAAATGAGAATTATTTTTAAAAAAAAATGGGTCAAAGAGTGTATAAAGTACATTAGGACCGTATGTACAATCTTAACTCATTTGTCTTGTTTTGGAGAAACATAACATGTGACATAAATGAACAAGGACATAACAAAAGAATCCTTATTATCTTGACACAAAATCATTATATATGGGTTGCACATCAATATTGTAGACACTAAATCATGAACTTTGAGTATATTTATAGGTCATGGTCACATACCACTATTCATATGATTCCTAAGTGAGAAAATTACTAATTGACCACTTTCTTTGGCCTCTTTGCTTGCTTTCTAGTTTTATTATTTGTCTTACACACCTTATTTCCCAAAGATGGCATTCTATAATTAATTTTTATGAGTCTTGACACTAGCACCCAGCCACAACTTCAATTGCCCTTGTCCCCTTTAGGCATCCTTGATGTCTTTGTATCTTACTCACGTCTTTTGGGTCCTTTCTAGCATTGTGCATCTTTATTTCTTACTAGTCGTTGTTTTAGTGGTTAAATAGAAAATTCAACCAAGGGAATCATATAAATACAAAGCTATGTGACCATAATAAAGAACCAAACACTAATAATCTACTACCATCACCTAAGGTTGCATCCAAAGGCATTTCAAAATCATCAAAGCATCCATTTAGCATCCATTCAAGGGATAAGGAACTACATTCTTCTTCATTAAATTTATATGATGGGAAGTTAATTTCTCCATACACACATCAAACTATATTTTCTACATCTAAATATTACTCGTTATCAAGCACAACTTACACAAGAGTCACCTAGGGCATGATTCTACACACACACACACACAAAAACACGCGCAAACTACATGGAGTCTAAAATTTAGTGTAGCACCCAAATCATAAGTTCATGTAAGTCCAAGGTGACTATTGGGGTTAGTCTGACTCCCCATTTACATCATTATCCTACTTGGATTTGATTTGTTTTTGGGTTTTGTAGGTTCTCTTTCTCTTTGGAGGTTTCGATAAAATTTGGTGATCATTTAGTGAAGTACAAATGACTAAAGGTGACATCTAGTGACCATCTCACGATCCGGTGAAACTATGTTTGTGAAGTTTTGAGTAGTCACAGGAACCTAGAGTAGGTTTCTAGAGCTTCGAGACCATTTACCATGCATAGGCTCTCTAGTCCCGACATTCCCAAAATTTATTCATTTTTCAAGGCTTGGTTGTGACATTTTACATACTAGTTTCATCATTTTTCCATCTCAAAGACAAATTTCCGACTTGCATTTATTGTGAATCACATAAGTATCTTTCCCTCTCTCTTGCACTTATGGTTTTAAATTTATTAGCTTACTTGCAGTGTCAAATCTATATTTTATGTGATATATATATATATATATATATATATATATATATATATATATATATATATATATATATATATATATATATATATATATCTACTCTTCTAGTTAATTCGAATTTAACATTTTATATACCAATATTTTTTAAATCAGATATAAGACCAATCAAACAAAGCAACAAAGAATAGAGGAAGGGTTTATCCCACTAAGATATATCTTTAAGGTTTGGATTCATGCATATGCAAGTGTAATAAAAACATGATGTAATAATAAAGTTGTTGATATTTTGATGTTTACATTTCCCCTTTTATGCTAGTGAATTTTAATACTAATGGAATGGAGAAGATAAATTGTACATGATAGAGTTATATAGTAAAAATAACTATAAGCATGTCGAAATAAAATTAACTTTAAGGAAAATAACATGAGTCATTAGTTGAACGATGTACGAGATAAGGGAGAAGAATCTCATGAGTGCTAAGGGTAGATAATACAATTATAATAATATGTTTCTAGAGAAATGGAGAACCATGTTTGGAATTTTTAGATTTATGGGTGATTAAATCCTCAAAAAGGTTCTTGATTTTACAATCTTTGTGAATTGGGTGTTCTTTAACTAAGGTAAGAATATCTTATAGTTTTCTTTTCACCGACTATAACACTCACCAATAATGGTACCATACCACCGCAAGTGGATCTACGTTATTGCATATACATAAAATCCTATAAGGTAAAAGGTAAACAACATATCATAACCTAGACCACATTTATAAGGGTTTAGTGTTGCAATATTGATGCTTTGCATTTGCATTTATACTAAATATATTGTCATTTCACATTTGTTACTATGCATATTCAATGCATAGAACACTTTTTGTCTAGGAGTGATTTTAAGGTGATGGAATTGAATTTTAGTTGTGTAATAATAACAGAAATGTGACCTTGCATAGCCAACCTTGCGCATAATCCATGTATCATATGCACAAAAAATATTTAATCGTATGACCAATCTACTTGAATTTTATTGTTTATTTGGTAGAAGAAGATGACCATGTATGGTTGGCTTATAGTGTTTTTTCCTTTTCACCGAATGTGAGAGTGAATTTTTTTATCTTGAGATAAAGTGAATAGATAAAATCGTGGCGGAGATTTCATAATGTATATGAAATAAATTTAGGTTTTTCAACTAAAGATGCCAATAAAGTGAATTAAAAAATATAACAAATTATTCTATGTGAGAAAGAGAGGTAGATGCAATGTTTATAGAAGCAATGGAATCACTAAAAAGGATTTGTCACAGATTGCAGCGATGTATCAACACAAGTAGATGTTATAGCCCTAATTACAATGTTGTGAATGACATGTAAATCCAATGAGTATGATCCTAGATATTGACAAGATAGTTGTGAGGATGTAATTGGAGTATTAGGGAATGTAGTAGGTTTGGATATTTTATTCCCTAGGTAATGTGTTACTATAAATATTAAAAAATAAATAAAAATATTTTTTATTGTTTGGTTGTGATTTAGTTTAAAGAGACCTCCGAGATTTTTAAAAACTAACAAGTAAGAGATCCATGTTGTCAAAATTTAAGAAGGTGGGAGATTTGGTTAAGGAATAGATGTCCATTGAGTCGATAAGTGTAATTAATGATATAGTTTGTGAAATTATGCAATATGTTGTAATTTTTTTACATTTTATAAGTTTGTACAATTTAGCATAGAGTGATGAAAACAAGTTTGAATGGTCTATTTTTCTCCTTGAGAGGTACTGACCAAAATCTATGTAATTCTAACTAAAACCATATCGTGCTAACTCGAGACAAAGAATGAGTATATAAATGTAATAATATTATGATTATGAATGTAGTTTGATTATATTGCTTTAGATTTGATTGAAATATGATGGCATTTAGTACTATTAATATAGACTATTATAGTGTGTGGTTTGTTTTTGGTTGCAAATATATGTCCATGCATAGGAGTTCCATGGAGGATCCCAAATGAAGCAATTATTTAGATCAATTCAAGAGAATGTAGGGTGGGATATTTTTATACAAATGGTTTATGACATGTGGCTAGATTGGGGGAATTATCCCAAATACGCATTTGATCAAAATATTTTGGGAGTGACATAATGAATACATACACATTTTGGCTCCCAAAAAGTTGATAAATTTTAGGATTGTATTATACTTTATAGTTATTAACTATCTAAATGAGGGTATAGGAGTTTCCATCTAAAATTCCCTACCATAAGAGATAGTAACTAACATTTAGGGTGAGTGGGGGTATTGGAGAACCCATTATTAACTTGATTATTGCGGTGACTTATGGCATTAAACTATGCAAAAAAATTATTTGTGTGTTACTGGTCTCATTTGTTGTACTAGATGGTGGACATGTATCAATATCATGCAAGATGTTATAAATTTACCAAGTGATATAGGAAGATGGGAACTGATATGCATGGGTTTATTATGTGTTATCACATTAGAGAAACATGGTATTGTTGTAGTAGTTATTTATGTTCTACATGTGTCGTGATATAAGCACGTTATTGTTGTGTGGATGATATATGTTCCATTCCTAGATTTAATCTATCTATATATTGTAGTGGCGAGGTGGGTGATGCTAGGGAGGAAATAATATGATATGATGACTGATATATCCATGTTATACAAGTTGACATTATAAGACAATATTTGGAGTCCATATAAGGATTTATGAGGATGGGAAGAGGATGCCATAGATATGTGGTGTAATTGACAAGATTTATTTCCCTACAAAGGAGAAATATTGTACTATGAGCACATGAAATGGTAGTTTGGGATCATGAAATAGGTAAAGCCATCACCATTATCATTAATGAGGTCTATACATGCATTTTATAGAGATCGATGTAATCAAAGTCAAATGTTGATGTGTTATTAAACCCATAAATGGATGAGGTAATTTAAGTAGTTATACTTGAGTAATCAAGATGATTTTTTTCTTTACTACAACATACAAAAACTATATGGGTGTTATTGTTTCATGTTATAGCCAATGATCCAGGAGGTGATGTTGCACACTAGAGGATTGGGCATTATAGACATTCCTCCACCCATAGGTATATCGATGATGGAAGGAGATATTCCCTAGTGGTGATGTCATTGTAGTATGATTTGTAAAACATAACTATTATGTTATGTTTTGATATTTTGAAAAATTGATAAATAAATGTTTTCTCTTCATTAAATGTTGATATAGTTTTGTTGGTGATTAGACGTGATACCTATTAGACCACCATTTTGGATCCTTCTCTAAAGAAATTACGCTAGAAAATTCTTGGGTGTGTGTGGTGATTGAAGGCATGCTTGACCATGTGGGTGAAATAACATGTGAGAATGCATACTTCTTTGATCCAGTTTTTGTGGAAAAAACCACGTGCATATAGTAGTGAGTGGGATGAGAGATGAGCATATTGAAACTACTAATTATATGCCCACCTTGGGTTTGAGTTCGTGTAGGATTTGTTGGTGAAGTTTTTAGAGTCCAAGCTCAATATATACAGTTGTTGCTAGAGAATACCACTCTATGTGAGTGATTGGATCTCTAATGCCAATTAAGAATAGTGAAAATGATGAGTAAATGCATGAAGGAAAATTCCGTTGACATATTTTATACATGTTTTTTTGTACATAAATAGATATTGATTTTGGATTCAATATAATATTGTGGTTGACATTTTTTTGATATACTTGTTAGTGTATTTGATGAGATGAATAGATGTATGTGATTATTGTCAGGTGTTGATTTAGTTTTTATGTGTATGTATATTAGTTGTTATTTTGAAGTGCCCATTAGATTATGTATGTTGATTTTTATATTATTAGGTAGTATACATGACTTGTAATCATGTTAGAGTATAAATTAGTAGAATACTTACGAGTTATTCGAGATTGTGTGGTTGGAGAATGGGTGCTTTGCTGATCGATATGTGTGTAGTGATGAGAATGTGTGATGGGTGCTATGTGTATAACCTCTACATAAGATCTCATAATAATATAGGAGAGGAAACCTACTCTTGAAAAGAAGGAAGGGTTATCATGTTATAAGCCATGAGGTACTTAGTAAAAGGGGTAAAAATCAGAAGATAAGTAGAGAGTGAGCATAGAATATGGGTATTTATATCATTTTGATGCAAAAATTAACTTTGTCTAAGTATGAGAAGTCACTCTAACAATTGAAAGTACATTTCGTGTCATTCATATGTTAAGATTAATTTCAGCTAAACATATCAACGATATTGAAAATTAAGTTCTATAAATCATGCGTGTAAATTTTGCTAAAACATTATACTCTATGGCCATCAATTTGTATTTGGGATGTGGTAACTCGTGTGGATGAATAAATTCATCTTAAGAAGAATTGTTTCATGTATCAATGGAATAAGTCTTAGTAAGAGTGACACTTGATTTCAAGCAATTTATAGGAGCAGGTGAATTATATCTATAATAGGAGAATGTATCAAAGGATATAATTCTTTTTTATCAAATAAATTTAGTTTATGATGCAATGTGTAAAAATAAGTATAACGTTATCCATTAATATAATAAAAATAACAAATAGCCCTTTCATTTTCTCTTTGAAGATGATCAGAAAATAATGGTCATTATACGTTAACCAAATTAATCCCTTATGAACTAGTTTAGGTAAATTATTGCATGGTCAATCATTATATTATTGAAAATATACTTATGTTTTCTAATTCGTAGGGGATTCTTTGGGATAACTCTTCGTGTAGGATCGGGCTATAGAAATTGTTACCAAAGTGCATAACATTAACTCCGAGTATCATTCGTTATCAATTATAGGGGTTCATCATAATGATACATAATAAAAGTAAATTAATGATATTTTTGGGAGGAATATGCTTGATGTGGGAGTGTAATATCTCTCTCTGGATCAATAACATAGTAAAATCTCATTAAATGAATCATCTCTCATAAAATATTTGTTCATGAGACCACTAAGAAAGATATATTGCATCTCTAGATCAATGGGTTGATATAATAATAAGTTTGTGTTTAATTTTAAATATAACATATAATCATATACATGATTAGTTTCACCTTCTTGTAAAGAGGGTAAACATTCATACATTTCTGTAGGGCTTTGATTACAAAAATAGATAGGACAACATCTTCGAGTTCCATAAAAGTACTTAGAGATCCACTACAAAGGTAATTAAGCTAATAAATAGCCTCTCTTATGAGACTCTTAAGGAAATATTTGACAAGCATTCTATTATTAATATATATGACCATAAGTGTCGTATAATGATTTAAATATAGGTAAGGATACTAGGTACCATAATTAATTGGAATGAATGAATGTCAAAATTACTAGCGAATTGAAATCGGAAGATATTATGCCAAATATGATTTCGATAAATATTATTGGAATCAATGATACTATAGTAAGATTTGATTTATAGGCTCATATTATGTAATCTATGTTGCAAATAACCTATTGCATGCAAAAGAGAGAGAGCCTCTTAGGATGTATGACATAGACATATAGAGGATCAGTTAAGGGTTATATACCTTATGATTAATAATGGTCATAGAACACTATTTATTTTATGGGAATGGTTAGTGATGTGACCTTAGGTTGAAGCTAAGGTTTCTATGTGATTTTTCACACACTGGGTCATAAAGAATTATTACTATTATAAAAGGAAAATCATTCACACAAGGAGAAGAAACTAGAGTATGTGTATCATATGATATAGGTGAAGAAAAAACATTCATTTTTATAATGAACTAGAAATAATTATAGAATTATGCACATTATAATCTGAAATCAATAGAAGAGAAGTAAGAATATAATCATTACTTTTATTTTAGAAGAAGAAGTAGACAAACGTTTTTATTAGTTATAGTATGTATAATAAAAATGGAGTCATTCATATCATTTTGCAATCAAAAGTATTAGTAGAAACACAATTGGTGAAAAAAACATTATTTATTTTACATTAAGTTGGGAGAGTAGAGATACAAGTAAATTCATGCATATGAAAATGAAAACATTAGTATAAAATTCTTTTCATTTACATTGAAGATGAGTGGGATAAACACACTTGTGTTTATTACTATCATGTTCATTAAAATAAGAGTTATCATGTGTGGCATCACTATGGAATTCACTATGAATATAGTCTAGATAATTATTAGAAGCTTAAGGAACATAATAAATTAATGTATGGATAGAAGGAGTATTATCCTCATCTAATCTAAAAATAATCTCATTTTCACTGGAGTATATATGAATTGTTTTTATGGCAATGATATAAGTGGGTGGAGGGGAAAGTGGTTGTTCACCATCACTGTTCCAACCAACTCGATTACTCTCATAAATAGGACCACTTTCACATTTCATATAGGGAGGGGAACATAGAAATTTCATGATCTCAATAAGGAGTTTTTCCTTTACAAGGGTATGGGGAGGATGAGTGCTATATGTTAAAGAAAAAAGTGGTGGTCTCTGTCTCAAAATACAAATGGATTGTAATTTTGATCATAATTATTGACTATATCATCCTTATTTATGTATGAAGATGAAAAACATGTTTGACATTCACAAAAATGGCATGGAGTTGATGAGATGGCATGGAACTAATGAGAGGGATGTTAACTACTATGTATCAACACGACATGAAAATAATATATAATCTCATAAGAGTGTGGATGATTAGAAGAACCACACATATGACCTAAAGTTACTATATGTTTGGAATCAACATGCCTAATTCATATGAACTAGAAATCGATAATTGCTTTGCAGGGCTTCGACCCATGATTCTCATGTACCTTTAGTGGACCGTGTTATTACCCAAGTCCAAAAAGGGAATGATGACTTAGGCTCTATTATAAATAGATTCAACTTGTTCATGTGTCCTGGAGCTCCAGCTTTGTTGTAGCTTGGTTGTGTATGAGAGAATTTCTTGATCCAGTGGATTCAAAATGCTCCACATAGGTTAAGCCAGGTCTGATTAAAGCCCCCACTCGAGATGTCTTATATGAGGTTGTGAGAGGTGGAGGTAATTTAAAAAGGGGTTTACGGACTCTAATCATAATAATCATATGGATTATAGTAAATCTACCCCATCGGTGATTTTTGGGGTAAAGGTGGTTCAATACAAAGATGATTTCAAGAGGTATGTTATGATATGTAGATTTAACAACTTCTTCCCAGGTTTACATGCTTTATGGATGGATTTCAAGCCCATGGAATCCTTACTTAGAAGGTAGGCTAGATATCTTTTCTAGTAAACGTGGGTTTTTCATTGTTGCATTTGCAAACCCTTTAGATAGGATCTTATTTTTGGGAAATTTTGGGATTTTGAATCCCATTTGCTTTTAATGAAACCATGGTTTCCTTTTTCTAACTAGTTTCTATTACTTTCCAAGTTAAATCGGTATGGATTTGTCTTGCATACTTTCCCCTTCAATTTTTGTCGAGAGTTTGCTTAACTGCTATAGGAAACACCTTAGGGAAATGTTTATCTATTGATCCAAAAACTTATGATTTGGACAACACCATGTATTCTAGAATCCTTATTGATTTGGATACTACATTTACCTCCCTACCACTATTGACCTTAAAATTGAACATAGAAAGTGGTCTAAAATTTGGATTATGAAGGGTTTCCCTTTAGATGTTGAATATTCTTTTCTCTTGACCATATTTCATCTGATTGTCATGTGGTAGGAAAATAAGCTAAAGGTATAATTTCCTAGTGGAATAATTCTAAACCTAGTCACCTAGTGGTGAATGATCCTTTGGATTTTGAACCTAAATCAATTTATATGAAATCAGATGAACTTGAAGAGGTGGAAGGGCAAAACATTTATAGTAATGATGTGGAAGCCTTATCAGGATCCCATGAACACATTGAAGTACTGATTCCAATCCATAATACTGAAAATGTAAATCCAAATATAGAAGAGGATTGGAAAGTTGTGTGTAGGAAAAATAAAGGGACTATCTCCCCCCTAAAGATGCAACTAACATCCAAAGGGAAGGGGGTGTTGTCTTAGATAGTTGTTGTTTTTACTATTGTTGGTTTGATGTTGTTGTTTTTATCCTCGGTGCTACAGAAGAGGTTGTTTTTCTTGTTTTTCAATGTATTATCTTTTCTCCATATTTTGTATTAGGTAGGGTCCCCTTAACCCTCTTTTATCGCAAATAAAAAAATATGAACTAGAAATATCATAGATTAGGTGAAGGGTTTAATAAAAATGTTCTCATGAAAGCGCATCAACCCAAATTTATTTTAATGTGGATTTCTGAATGATACTAAAATAATAAAAATTACGAAATACACTAAAATTTATGTTCCAAATCATATGGAAGATTAATACAATGTGTTAATCAATATCTAATCATTAAATTTAATTTGGAATGTAAATAATATTAGAAAGGGTAAAAACTAGATCATAAAGTTTTGGAATGTGTGATCTAGATAGTCAAAAATTGGGAGTTGGTAAAATCAATTGTTGTTGGCATGGATATCTATGCTTAAGACCATATCAAAATGGCATGACTATACGGTATGTTAGAAAAATAACTATACGGTCTTACACCAATAGAAGATAAAGATCTACAATTGTTGATGTTTTTTCATGTGTCCTTGTTTTTCACTCTCTTATATCTTTAACTCCACAAAAAACTCAAATTTTCATAGCTAAACCTATAAGAAAAACCCCTATTATACATCAATATAATCAAATAACCATTACAACAAAAATAAAGATTCAAATACTAAATTCTAACTAACATTGTTGACCACCTCATTTATGATTCAATGTGCATTTCCCTACATTTTAGACTCAATGTAGTTATCGTAGGGCTTTTTGTTAATGTGCATGTAACTAACCCTTTACCAAGCTTGGTCTTTGTGCCTCAACACCAATAGTGGGATATGCTACTTCATCCCAATAGAAGCATCTATGTGCATATGAGATATTAAAATTTATTCCCTTATATTTTATTTATGTCCGATGTAGATGTTTCCATAACTTCCTTACCTTATTATATGGTAGATACATAGGTTACTTCTAGATAATAAATGCTTAGATTATACATGTATACATAGGAGTTCTTGACTTGAATTCCAAACATTAGTGGTAAGAAAGGATGACCCAAAATATAAGAAATGTTCCATAAAAATAATAAAAGGTCTACTCATAAGAAAAGAGTTAGATAAAAATAAAAAGGCCCGAGATGTTACAACTAGGATGGGACCATTTGTACCACCCTTATCCATTTCTCTTATTTTATACCAACACAATATGGAACATAAGTAAATAAATACATGACCATGAATCCTTCTAATTTTGAGACAAAACCATGATAGAAGAGAAGAAAATCGATAACGAACTAAATAAACTAAGAAACATATCATTGATGAAGGGATTATGCCACTAAGATCTAGCTTGAAGGCTCATAAATCATGCATATGCAAGAGTAATAAAAACAAGATCCAATAATGATTTTTATAGATTTTTGTGTCTACAAATGTTTTTAACCAAATATTTGAACTAGATTGAATTATTCATAAAATAAGTACAATAATTGTGACATCCACAAAGTATAAAAATATTATTAAAAAATTAGACTAGGATATTATCCTTATAAAAAATGAAACATAAAATAATGTTACCCCATCTATAGTAAGCAAAAAATCCATCAATATGGCACTAAAATCTGTAGAAATATTCTCTACCAACATGATTACTTTACAAATAAAACTCACAATCCATCATGATGCCATAAATAGAGTAGTCACAAAATCACACACTTTAAACATTATTTATTCTCGGTCTCATACTACTATTCATATGGTTTTTGAGTGAAGAAATTCTTAATTAGCCCATATCTTTTGGCCATTTTACTTATATTTCTGTCATCACTACCAACATCCATCACACACTTTCCTAGTCTCTTTTTTTTTTTTGTAATTTTACCTTTGACTAGGGCATCCAGCCTATTATAGGGTGTCGTAGGTGCCTTCGTCCCATTTAGAGAGCCACGATCCTTTCTACACTTTCCCACCACTTGTTGTCCACTTTCTGAATGATTGATCTTCTTAACATTCCAGTGGTTGGACTTTTCAAGGTTAATTACAAAATTAGAGCAAGAGAACAATATAAAGATAAATTTATGAGACCATAATGAGGGAAAAATCACTATGCACTACTAGCATCACCTAAGGTTGTATCCATCAAAGGATCCATTTGCATCCATATAGCTCCATCACAAGGCATAAGGTTGGTTCATCTACATCACACTACATAGAAGGGAAGTGTATTATATTCCATCTACCATTCATTTACATTTTCTACACATAGTTATTGCTTTACTTTACTTTAAAAAGTGCATGTAGTGCCCATTCCTCTTCAAAACTTATATTTTCTATGATCATTATTATTAGTTGCTTAGGTGACATGGACATTGTTATGATATTTTACATAGCCTATTATTATACATTATGGACGTAGTAATTATAATTGTGTTTTGGCTCTTATTATGGACTGTATGGAGTACATAGAGGACATTGATAGATAATTCCATATGTTATGGTGTTTTAGTGTTATTTTACTTATATACGACATCTCGATTATTCACAGTGGTGATTATGTTTAGATGATTCAACTAACCTTTGTACACATTGATGCTATTATTTATTAATAATGTGATGATAATAGGTGATCAAAAATATGTTTTCAAAAGCATTTAAGTAGGTATAGAGTACAATAAGTGTGTGAATTACACGCTCATTGTAAAATATGAATTGTGATGGATGTTTATACAAAGCGTAGGAGGATAGTGGATGCTTATGGATGTGGAATAATTTTTATGATTAATAATCGTGAATAATTGGTTCGAGTAGAGTTTCTTAACTTTGATAATGATGCAATTATGTTATGTGATGATGTTATATGTTTGTTTAGTTTCTTGACGTATTGATATGGCCTTGAGGCTAAAGGTGGTATTATCTTGGTTTTTAATAGGGAACTAAATCATATAGAAACAAAGGAGGGACTAGAAAGACCAACTATGGAAGAATGTTGTGTGTATACAACATGGTCACCTTGACAGCCGTGTGTGTGTGTGATGTCATGTTTCTTGTCATGTTGCTAGGAGGTCTCCATGGGGGAGGTACCTCATAAGTGACCATTTGTGTGATTTTTTTTTCTCTTATTTTTGTATTTCTCTTAGTTTATGATGTGATTTTATTAAATTCTAATGTTCTCTTATATTATTGTGTTTATTAATATGCCCTTGATTAACTTTGGTAATTTTTTGGTTTATATTAATGGAGTCATGTGTAAAATGGGGGAAATGATTGTGTGGGATATACCTTATTTTCTTTATACTTATATTGGATTTTTGTTCAACCTTGGTTTGTGGGTCCATCACCATATCCAAAACTCATATTTGGGCTTTGAGCCCATTTTTGGAGACTTGTGGGAGACGTATTACTTGTCCCACACTCCTTAAACTCTTACTCCACCTAACCGAGGTATGAATGGTCAAATTCAGCCCTAATTATATGCTTATGAGGGAAAATAGGCAAATTAATGTCACCTTTTTCTTAATTACCTGAATCTAAATTCTTGAAATGTGGAATGAAGATTTTGTATGCGAAGGAATGTGTCATGTCTCACCTTCCTCATTTATGGAGCCTTGGTTTATGTGTTGGGTTTGAGGTGGATTGAGGAGGGATGAGGTGGCATCCTACATGTAGCCACCTCACCATTCTCTTCACCATTTCTTATTTTATTGAGTCTTTTAGTTGATTTTAGGGTTACTTGCTTGGATATTTTGGAGAACTTGCTTAGGAGTTGGCCTACATTGTGGAAACAACTTGGAGCTTTGTTCTTGAAGGTTGAAGGAGATCTCTATGGAAATGAAGGATCTTATACTTGATATTTTGTCTTTTATGTTTTTGTATTGTGTTGTGAATTGTGTGAATCCTTGTGATTTTTGTAGGGTTTGGGTAGAATTGGCCATAGGTATGGTGTAGGGAGTGGGAAATGATGCCATTCTTGCGAAGTAAAATGGAGTGTGTGAGGTTTTTTGAGGGAGTATGGGAAGGGTAAACCACCTATGTGGAGTTATAGTAAAATTATACTATTATGTTATCTTTCAAATGTAGAGATAAGGGGTTTTGTTTGTATGTATATAGTGTATTTTGAGGCTTGGGTGGATTCCTATCCTACATGGGAGGCATAACGATATGGCTGCCATGTTTCCCTTCTCCTTCGGTTGTCTTGAATGGATGTCTTGTATACTTGAATTTTAATTGTTCTCCTTGAATGATGTATGTCTAAATTTGGAATGGATTATCAAAACCTATAATTGAGTTGGTTGGAAGAGGATTATTTCTTAAGGCTGCATTTCATTTAAATTTGTATTGTATTTAAACTTGTACCTTAAATAAAACTTGTTTTTTCATACAACCTCTAAACTGATAATGTTATTAGTTTTATTTTAATTTTTAGAGTAAAATATAGATGTTGCATGTACTTATTTTCCTTTTTTTGGAATGTTCTTTAAAATGACGGAGGTCTTGTTTTGGTGCTGCAAGTTCTTCTTCAATTAAATGTAAAACTTTGGGTTCATTTTACTTATATGAATAGTTGAATTATTGCCTTATGATGTAGTTTTGTCTTCCTCATTTTATAGAAATTCTAGAATAATTTTTCATTGTAATACTTTGTATAATACCATAGATATGTCCTATGTGAGTAAATATTCCCTCTTTGAATCAAGAAAAAAATAAATATATTCTTTTTACTTGTATATCTTCTTATAAAAGATAATAATTAGGACCAAAATATATACATATAAATGTGTGTGTGTGTGTGTGTATATATATATATATATACACATTATAATATAAATATATGCATTTATATACATTCTTAGGTATAGTTATCTACCTTTACCTAAAAATTCATTTATGAAAAATAATAAATCTTCCTTTTATTTTTAAATCATCTCATGAAGAAAATAACTAACAAAGTTATATATATATATATATATATACTAGAATCTACAAATCACCAAACCACAAAATTGAGATGTATAAAAATAAAATAAATAAATATATATATATTCCTTTATTAACTCTCGTAGAGTTGCTTTACTTAATCAAAAATTATATATTATAAAATTAACCGATTTTACATTGTATTGTTTTAAGAAACAAATAAAAAATTAATGGTGGGAGGGCTCTGTAGCCCTCCCCATATCCCACATTGGTTTTAGTTGGTGGTGTGGTATGGCCACATCACCTACCGTTCATCCTCACACCAAAACCATCGCCCCAATCCCATTTTAGCTGCAACTTTACCATTGTGTGCAACTATATGGGGTTACTCTAATAAATCTCCAAAGCTTCATGTCCTCCATCTTCCCCTTCATGAAAACTCAACTCGTGAAAATGGAGGCACATTAGGAAAAAAAAGAATAAATTGAAGAGATAAGAGACATTTAGGGATTTTTAGGAAAACATTTGATCTAGGCTGAGGATTAAATCTATCCAAGCGCCCAAATTTAATCATTACAAACTTAAAGAGAATGGGAAATAGATGTTTTATTAAGTTTATGATTAAATAAGTAATGGGAGCCGGAGGGAATTTTATTCATGGGTCGTAGTGAGCCTAGGTTATTTTTGACAAGTTAATATTGGGTAAATAAATAAATATTGTGCATGGCTTGCTTTAATTAAATTACTTAAGGGGATTAAAATGAATAAAGTTTAATGTGTATCTTGATAATTAAAAGAGTGACATGGGTATTATTTAAGTAGGGTAATAAACTTAATCTAACTTAGGAAATAAGTTTAGTAAATTTAATATGAACTTAAGTGGGTAAAATTAAACGAATTTAATTTACGAAATATTTTAAATAAAATTAATATGAACTTAGGAGGATTATATAACTATGTAATAATTATTTTAGGGAAATTAAATAATATTATTTAATTATTAAATTGGTTGTGACTCATTTAGGAAAGCGAATATTTAATAGATGATAAATTAAATAAACGTAATTAAAGTACCTTAATTTTAATAATTGAATTATTTTTAAAAATTCCAATTATTTTCTAATTATTATGATATAGTTATGGGTTGGTTTACATGGAAAAATCAATCGGTGTAACAATTTGGTATAAGAGTCGTGCATTTAACACTTTGACCCTAGGAAAAGTAAAACACAACGAAACACTTAGCACACCTAAAATTAAGACACCTAATATTTTTGACAATTTAAAATGTAAGAACTTAATAAAATAAAAAGACCTAGATAATGATGGAATAAATCCCATCTTGGTCTATATAGGAGGCGTGGACCGATAAGATGTTCTTACACATCGAGTTAGAGGGGCCACCCCAAGATTAGGTAGTCACTGCCATATTACCACAAATTTTATAGACCTTACAAGAGGTCAATGCCACCATATGCAGAGGTTCACTTGGGAGATGACCTAGGTATCAAGAGAGGGAGCCATCACAAGAGGCTCAAGAATCTCAATGACACTTTAAGGAGAACATGGAAGAGAACTCCCATGTGAGGTAGATATATAAGACTCATCACGAGAGAGAAAAGAGATAGGACTATGAGATAGAGGGAGAGATCTAGGATCCCTAGGAAGAGAGATGGTCATGAGGAGATACTCATGGGTAGAAAGACATCAATGACTAACCACATCCATTAGATATTGAATCTCCATTCACCTCACTTTTTTAGAGACATAGGAGGGTTCCACAAAGAAGTCCGCTAGTTAGCTTGAGTGGATGCTTCAAGCTATGTCCATGCTTACTACTAGCAAGCCAAAGGATCTTTTTTATATACATATTCGAGGGATAGGGTAATAGTATGGTGGAGGAAAGAAGAGAAGAAGATTCACCTAGATCCCGAGATTATGACATGGAAAATTTTTGAGGAGTGATTCTAGAGCAGATATCTATCTAGGAGGTTCATTCAACAACAGATTAATGAGTTCCACAATCAACAATAGCTAACAATGACTCGAGGGAGTATGGGAGTATATTTTTAGATTTTCTACAATAAGTGGACTATATGAAGGATGAGCATAACAAGGTTCAAAGTTCATAAGGGGCCCGAATTTGGATCTTGGATGGGTGGTGCACATCAATTTTGTAGACTCTATCTTAGTCTATAGAGAAGGCCTCTTTTATGGAGGAGAATAGGGGAAAACACAAAAGGTGAGAGACATGGTGAAGAGTCACATACATCGATGCAAGAAAGTTAGTAAAAGGGAATCCTCCTCCTTTGGCGTAAAACTAATTTGCATAGTCTTCCTTCCGGCCATAGTAGTAGCAATAGACCCTCTCACCATTCAAGCCTCCACCGACATATGATTCTAAAAGAGAATGGAGTATGGGGTCTACTACTAGATGACCATAATGAAAAAGGAACCACCTAGAGCTCGGTTAGTCGAGTTCGTTTGTATGAGCCACACTAATCTAGAGAAATATTGTCAAGGTCTAAAGAAAGGTCAACGAGCACCTAGAGGAGTCTCTTCTCATTCAAGGGGACCATGCGGTTTCTATGGATGCATTATACGGGGCACCATCGGAGAGATTTTTCATACAACCCGGGTAAGAAGTGGAAGGCCCCTATTTTTAGCCAAAATTTGGTTGATGCGGTGAAAAGTGGGTGTCATAAGACAACTATCACAAGAGCACCTAGGGCATGATTAAACATACACACATGGAACTACATTGGTTATGAGATTTAGTCCAACACTCGAGTTATTAATACCACCATTGTGGAGGTTAAGGTTCATCCGACTCCTTCGTATGCATCTTTTTTTTTTTTTAGGGGTTTGATGCTTGCATTGGGGTTTTGTAGGTATGATCTTCATTTCCAATTTCTTGTGACTTACTACATAGTCTAGTGAAGCTAGTGTGATAGGAAGCAAAGGTAGGAAACAATAAAATTACACTTCAGAGGAAGGTTACAGAGATTTTTCATAGAACAGGGTAGCCATTTCTCATACTAGGGTACCCATAGGTGCCTCTAAACCTATCCAAGTTTCCCATCCCATTCAAACAACTTAGACCTATACTTTTGGGACCTCTACATGTACATTGTTGCTTGAAATATATTTAGTTTATTTTACTGAACAATCTAGATAAACCTTTAGATTAGCAAATTTTTCTTAGTTGTTTGGGTCACTTTCTATATTTATGTACTAATTTTATTTACCATTATTTATTATCTTTCCTAGTTTATATTAACTACCATTTTTCCACATTTTAGTTAATCATTTTTGTGAACATGTACTTCTCCACGCTTAGGATCCTCACATTTATT
This sequence comes from Taxus wallichiana var. yunnanensis, assembly GCA_018340775.1. Taxonomy (NCBI): domain Eukaryota; kingdom Viridiplantae; phylum Streptophyta; class Pinopsida; order Cupressales; family Taxaceae; genus Taxus; species Taxus wallichiana. The sequence continues at coordinate 844,575,635 of CM031242.1, read as the reverse complement.
CTATCATGGGTCATAAATTTCCTCAAGTTCCTTGTCTATTTTCTTAAAATTTATCTTAAGTGTTAGGATGTTCTACAAAAATAACTAGACTCTAATGTCATTCTAAAAATATGCCACCAAACGAAATAAATCCTATTTTCCACCGTCTATAAGATGATCCTAGTCCTAGTATTATTCCATTTAATCAACCTCTATTGGACTCAATTAAATCTCCACATGCCTTATTTCAAGATAAATTTAAGGCCATGGAATCCATGATCACATCTCTCATAACTTAAATCAAATATATTAAGGAAGCTTCTCAGGATCATGTTTGTTCTCCCTCTCCATCTCATTCTATGACTGTTGCATGTGCTCATATTAGCGAACCTTAAGTCATACAATTACGAGACTCTCATCATTGATCACAATACTCAACAACATGACCTTCTTCTGATATCCTTAGTTCTCACTTGATCACTTTACCGCCTACTCATTACTATCCTCATTATTGGGTAGCCAAATATCAAGGTTGTCTATATTGCAATTATCATCGAATCAATGGACATAATGAAAATTATTTCCATGCTTTAAAATGAAGAATAAAACATTTAAACATCAGGTATTTATCTCATTCACTAAAAACACTTATGTTGCATGCCCATTTAGAAATGCTACATCCACATGGGATCTGAATCTATTCCTTCATGTCAAACAAGCATCATACCACCATTTCTAATGTTATTTCTTCCAAAAATCATGCACTTCCTAAGCAACCACCTATCAAAATCAATGTAACCCATCCTCCTCTCAAGACATATACAAAATTACCAATTCAAAATACATAACCACCTCTCAAAATAAATCAACCTTCTTCTTCGGTAGCGCTCATCAATATAGCAAAATCTTCCACCTTTTAATCTTTCTAGCCATCCCACTCCACTACTATTTCCTATTCATTTTCTTAAAGCCACTACCCCTCAACTCAAGTTATCTTAGACATCATCACCTTCGCATCCTATCAATTTTATTAAGGAAACTAATCCTTGCATTGATCCACTTAGTTTTAGTTGACTAGGTTTCCATCATTTACATACTTGGGGAGAAATCACATTCACACATCCCCTTCCCATTTTAACAATAACGTATCTCTCATTTGTCCATTATCATACATCAACCTTATAGTATAGGCATATTCATCACACATTTTAGCATTGAACATTACCCGATGACACACTTTTGTGATTTGTGTTCACACTTTACTGTTGAGGTCATACTACACATGAACCCCACACACTATACAATAGGTATTACACACTACGTTTCTCCACACATTTTATTTCATATGTCTTACACCTTACATCATACATTCTACATTTAGACTACATCATTTTGACCATCATGCATTTACATATCATACATACTTTTCACATCATACTAGTCTTCATTACACATATGTCACATTTCTAGTGTCCTCGCATCTCGCATCACATACTACACATCATATATCATACTAATATTCATCATACATGTATCACATTCTCATGGTATTACATACTCCTCACCTTACATACTTTAAATAGTGCACACATTACAATTTGTAGTTTACATACATCACACATTCTTAACATAATTTGGTCATCTATTATCATCACACATACTACATCATATTCTACATGTTTCTCTAACTACTTAATGATGCACTCTAGTCTCATAGTCCATACTAGACTGTTCACGGTATAAAAATAGAATGGACCTCATTACACTCACACATTCATCATGTGACATTCTATCATGTGAAATTAGTAGTCTAGTGACATATGTTATAGGATAAATGGTCACCTATTCCTTCATTTTGTATTGGTACACACTTTAGGCTACATCACCACTCCCTCTATTTCATCTCGTAGTGATATACGTATTAGGATAAAACATAAATCTTACATTCATCTTTTTGTGATATATGCTTCGGCTATAAGGGTCACACACCCATCATTTCAAGGTCACATTTCATCAAAACACATACACATTCATCGAGCACACATTAGACATAACACACACTTCGACTATTTCCTAATGATGCACTTTGGTTTATAGTTCATTCTTAATTGCTTGAGGGTGAAAAATAAATGAACATCACTACATACACTTCCATTCACTCATGGGAACATGATTTTATTATCCAAGTTTTATGCCATTCCATCAATCCGCAACATACTACATATCGTGGTTTTTTTTACTCTTACATGCATTTTCTTATACATGTTCATCTTATTACACATGCTAGATAGGTTTCTTGTATGTCATTATATATATCATATACACATGCGTGCATTCATGCCATTTTCTAGGTGTGATCACAAATACAAGTATCTTGTATATAACATGGATGTTCACCTTCAACTACTTTTACAATGGTTATTGAGGAAATCAACATTCATCTCTTCCAAGTTCTATTTTTCATTTCTTACTTAGAACTTTTCATTACTTTCTTATAAATGCTTTTAACATATTGGTTATCTTCTAAAATGCTAACAAGTGCTTCATGTGAATCATTTTTTTAGGATTGCTTGCTGCAATGGTTCTCTATTATTTGTACTTATTTTTCTATTGTTTGATATTAAATGCGGACCTCACCCTTTGTATGGTGTGCACAATTGTTTCTTATATGCAGCCATAATGTCATTCTATGTCTTGTGACATCATAAGTGATGTCCCATGTTTGCATCTTGATTTGTCTAGATTAATTTTCTTCTTGTGTATTTACATTACTATATTACTTGGTATATTATACATTGTTTACATATCTTACATAATGTCTTATACATGCATGATTGTTTGTATTAATACTTCACTTTGGTTAGCCTCCTATTTTTGTGTACCTTGCTCTCTACTAAGTGCATTCCTCTCCCCTGTAGGGTAGAGTTATAGAATTTATGCAATTCACCCTCTTTTGGGCTTGCATTATCCTATCGGTGACATTGCATGTGCATGCACCCCCAAAGAGGGGGCATCATTAGGGGTTTTACATACTACATAATTCTTCGCATTAGTTAAATTTCTTCCCTTAGCTTTATCGGTTATACACCAAATGGGTTCGAGACAGTCTATGAAACCCCATACATAATGGAGTTATAGGACATAGTTGTTCATATCATTCGAGGGGATAAGTTACTGGTTAAATGAAAACAAATTTCCTTTCTACACTACTTCACTAATGGCATCGATCACCCAAAACCCATGAAGTACAAAGATCTCTTCATATAATTTTGAAAGTAGTTATAGGTTAGATAATAATGCAACTTTCTCCCTACACTATTTTGGCTAGTGTGGCATGATTTCTCCCAAAAACTCACATTACAGACATCCTTCTACACTTTTTATCTCGACATGGATCAAGTGTGCATGTTCCATTTTTCATTTACATACTTTACATTTACATTATTTCACATATATGTACATGAATTTTGTAATATATATACACACACACATACATACTGTGTATTTGACTACTTGATCATCTTCTCTTACGGGTTCATTGGTATGAGAAACAAGCAATCAACAACAACAATTACAACAATGGCCTCAAAAGAACATCCTCTGCGACAACACACACATTAGAAACTACACATGCATTTCCACCCTAGGTTCACTCTAATCCATTTTTGTGCTTTTTTATCTTTTGTTTCCATGTTCAATCATCATTTTGTCATTCCACACTATATCTAGTGCTTCGACATGCTTTCGCATCACTCTACATGGACATCAAGTACACACCTCTATCTACTTTATGTTTTTTTATTATGGATAAATAGCTTTGAAGGGAATATACCCTGAGTACAAAAAGGCTCAAAAGCCAGATAACAAAAGTAGAGAAACCAAACCTAGACAGGCTAAACACCATAAACTAGGAGGCTCAACAGCCAGATAATACAATAAAAAGAGAAAAACAAGATCAAACCCTACAGTGATCCGAATAAGAGCAAAAGAGTCAAAAAATGAACAAGAGGGATCTAACACAGGGCATCCCAGCTAGAAAACAACATCAAAACCACTTATCAACAACAACTTCACCGCTTAGTGATAGACAATAGCGAGGGCATCACATCAATTGATTGCTTTGTCAATCTTGGCCTTAATCTTCTAGAGCGAGGTGAAGAATGCAATGGTTGTGGCTTGGGATGGATCATTCATATCCGCCTGGGCAATTACAAGATCTCGGTTCTCATTTGATCCCCATATATCATCAAGGATGTCACTAAGACTACACATGCTTTGCACATGTTGCTCTATAAAATTATAGATACTTTTAAGGGCTAAGAGGATGTAGTCATGATGCCCTTTTGCATTGCCAAGCTTGACATCCAGAGAAAGAAGCTTCTTCAATATCTCAGCAGTGGTATCATCATCTTTAGAGTTTTTGTAGCTTCCTCTTTCCCTTTGTTTTATCCATATCCCTCATAGCATTCTTGAGGTCTTGAATCTCCTATCAAGCTTTTCAACCCTAACCAACAGGTCCACTTCCTTGGAATCCTTCACCGGTTTACTTATGTGCAATAAGTTTTCTGCAAGTTCCAAATCCTTATGGCTTCTTAAAACCCTCTAGTGAAGATGGTAGAGAGACCTTAGCTTTCTTATCTTTCCTCTTCCCACTAGGGGTAGCAATGTCAAGATTTCTATCGGCGGGGGAATAGGTAGGGGGCGGGAGTAAGGCTAAGCAATGGTGGTGTATGAGCAGGATCAATCCTTGGTGAAGGGGAACAGCCCTGGTATGGTTTTGAACCTCAAGAATAGATTTCTCCAAGGAATTCAACAAATAATGAGGAAAATTTATGGTAAGATTCCTACGAAAATGATTTAGGAATATTAAGTGCTTTAGGGGAATGGTGACATATCTCCCCTCCAGAGTAACGTATCTTACCACCATCCGCAAATCTTGGTGAAGGGCTCAGGGATAGATGCAACTTTGATGCTAGCCACTATGAACTCCAGATTCTCCCCTTCATCGAGAAATTTTTAGCCTCCACCTCTCTATCCACGCATTTGTTAAAGAACTTGGTTCCCTCCAGGTGAAGCCTAGACACTGGGAAATGAGCTCCTCAGAAATCTTGACCTTAACATCACTATACTCAATAATGCGATTCCTCCAGCCATTAGTGAATTTTAATGAAATATCCTGGTCAAAACCCTGAATCTTTTCAATAAAATTCGTAATACCTCCCATTTGCAAATAATTCCAAAGTATTGTATCATTTTTCCATGTTGGATTATGGGTGGGCTCTGTCTTGCATGGAGGTCCCCCCATTTTTCCTGTGATGCTTCTTCTTTTTACAACGGTAAAAATTTTAAATCTATACAACTCATCCCCTACTTTACTTTTGAAGACCTCCAAACATGTGTGGTTGATTGTAAGTATCCTTAATCCTCACTTTACAATTAATAAACCACTCCTTAGCATCTGCCCTGCATCTTTTAATGATTACGCTCCAAGTCATGCATATCTTTGGTGATGTCATCACGTACTTTAGCAGGAAGGGTGTCACCACTTAACCAAGTTTGCATTATATTGTTAACCCCAATATTTTCCAAACCATCTACCACACTATTGCCTTCTCGGTAGGTATGGTTAATTTTAAAATTATCAAAACTCTTGCAAATATCAATAGCTTCAGTTATAAAGTCCCTGATGAACCAACTTGGAGGTTGTTTTTGGTTTAACAAATTAATAATGTTCAACGAATCTCCCTCAATTATAATATTGAAAATAATACAATCTCTAGCCAATCTTATTCCCCAAAGCACTGCTAAATCTTCCAAGTAGTGATTTGTTTTCCTACCCATCTTGCCAGAAAAATAGCAACAAAGCAACCTCTTGATCTCTAATTACTCCACCTCCTCCCGAATCTCCAGATTTCCTTTTGAGGCCCCATCAAAATTCAGCTTGTGCCATGTGCTGGGAGGCTGAATCCATTGGACAATGGATCTATCAATGCTATTGTTATTATTATTCTTGATACTATCAGTGCCAATGTTCCAAGAAGCCAAAATGTGATCCTCTCCTCGGGATAAAGTTTATTTTTAGGGGTTTAAATCTTTCAATATTGTCTTTTACTACAATGATAATTTCCTTATATAATTTTTGTAGATCTTTACGGTATTCCTGAAAATGACATCATTTCTAGCTTTCCCAGACTACTCACCACATAGTGCTTGTATTCCATTGTTATTTCGATTGAAGTTTTAAAAAATCGGATGCAAATTTTGGAAGTATACTTGCAATGTAGAAAGAGGTGTTTAATGTCTTCTTCTTCCTCCTGAAACATGCAACATCATTAGGCATGATAAAGCATTTCTAATGATATTTTCATTAGTGAGGATCTTACCTTTAATGATAAGCCATTAACTCTATTTAGCTTGGGCATCCACACGACCTATGCCATTCAATTTCACTTTCAATAGAGGTAAAGAAACAATTGTGTCACACTTCCATCAAAATATATAGTAAGTTCATCCTTATTATTAATTTCTATGTATTAGGGAGAGATGAGTCTACATGGAGGAAACAACAGACTACATATTTTCCTCATTAGCCTCATTACTTTAAGTTGTTTCCATTTCCTTCTTTGTGTGACCTGAAAATAGTCCTCCAGAATTTCTTCCCATAATTTCTAATTAGATGTATCATTCCGTGATCAAAAATGTCTAGTCCATCTTAATGTTAGATGTCATCCCAGAAATCAATGTCTTGTCCATCCTCGGTTTCGGCTACATCCACAGGAAAGGATATGCCTCATGTGGAGAAGATTATTCCAGAAAATTGTTCCATTCAGAAGTAGCTGATCAAAAAGAAAGGAATTCATGTTTTGATTGGAAAGGTGTTTGATTTTGATCAACTCGGTCCATGGCTTCTACTCTTTTATTAGTCTCCAACCCAACTTTACAATTAGAGCAACATTCATATTTTTGATATCTTTGATGCCTAAACCCCTAATCTACTTTTGCTTACATACCTACTCCCAAGCTACTAAATGGTATCTAAACCTGTCTTTTGTTCCATGCCATAAAAATTTCTTTTGAATTTTTTCATTGTCATTCACCACTGTTGCTAGAATGTTGAACATCGACATGATATAAATAGGTAAGTTCTGAAGAGTGCTTTTGATCAATAAACATTTTCCAGCACTTGATAGTATAGCACCTTTCCAACCAATAAGTTTTTTCTGAAATCTCTTAAGCAGATCATTCCAAACCTCATTAGAAACCTTATTAGTACTCATAGGGAGCCCTAGATAAGTAGTTGGAAGGGAGTTGATTGTACAACCAAGAATGAGAGAAATCATTTTTTGTCTTTCAATAGGTGTATTGAAGAAGTAAACTGAGCTTTTGGAAAAGTTTAATTTTTGTCCCAATAAAATCTTAGAATGGTTTTGATATCCTTAGTTGATTAAGGCCATCGAAGCATAATAGTGTCATCGACAAGCTGGCGATGGGAGGAAATCGATTGCAAGGTTGAAAACCCTTTATCATACCAATGTGAATAGCTTTTGTAATAGACCGGCTTAAACTTTCATCCATTATGATGAACAACAAAGGGGATATGGGGTCCCATTGATGAATACCTCTAGTGCTAGTAAATAAACTAACTAGTTCTCCACCGAAAACCATTGAAAATCTAGAAGAGGATATGCAAGCTTGGACAATTTTCCTGAATTTATTTTGAAACCCAAACTTGGACAAAACCTCATCCATGAATTTCAAGACACTCCATCAAATTCCTTATGCATGTCTAACTTGATAGCCATCCCATCTTTCTTACTTTTATCCATTGAATGAATTGTTTCATGAACCATAATAACTCCATCCTAGATAATTCTACCTTTTATGAATCTACTCTGTTGTTGGGAGATAATTTCCATTAGAAGAGGTTGCAGTCTAGTGGTTAAAATCTTTGTGAAGATCCTATAAATCACATTAACCAGGCTGATTGGCCGAAAATCCTTGAAATCCTTTGCATCCAACTTCTTAGGTGCAAGCACAATATGAGTGTTATTTAATTCTTTTATTAGATTTCCAGTTCTATAGAACTCATTTACAGCTTTCAATAGAGATATTTTTGAAGCATATTTCCCAACATATTTGGAAGAAGTTAGCAGAGAAACCATCAGGGCCTGGAGCCTTGTCCCCTTCCAGTGAAAAAATAGATTTTTTCAACTCCTCAATGGTGACTATTTTGGAAAGGCTCTTAAATCTCTCTTCAGGTAGAAAATTATTAGGAATGGAGTCTAAGAGAAAGGAGGCTACTTGCTCATTATAGGAATTGTTCTCTGTGAGAAGATTCTTGTAGAATTTTAGGGCTTCAACTTTGATGTCCTTAGTATCTTTAGTAATGGTTCCATTTCCCTTGGAGACTTCAGTAATTCTGTTACAAGCCCTATGCTTGAGGGTGGTCATATGAAAGTATTTTGTGTTTCTATCTCCAGCCTTTAGCTAGAGAGCTCTAGATTTCATTCTCCAGAAGGTTTCCTCACAACTGTTGATATTATGTAGGTCAGAAAGAAGCTTCTTTTCCCTTTGATGATCCTCAAAAGTCATACCTTTCATTGAGACTTTAAGCTCAAACTCTTCCATTTGTTGCTTAAGCTCTTTCTTTTTTCAAAAATATTACCAAAAACCTCTTTATTCCAGATTCTAACCTTTTGCTTCACATTTTTTAACTTCTGAAGAAGTCTGAATTGGGTAGTTCCAGTCCCTTCCCAAGTCCACCATTCTTTAATTCTATCAAGAATGTCCTCATGCTCAAGCCACATCTTTTCAAATTTAAAGTTGCAGTGGAAAGGCTTAGACCAATTGAAGAAATTAAGAGCAATAGGATTATGGTCTAAACCAGTTCTGGGAAGAGAGGAGAGATAAAAATTCTGATCTAAGATCTAGTTAGCAAAAATGAGAGCTCTATCTAATCTAACCTGAATCAGATTCTCCCCAATTCTTTTGTTAGACCAGGTGTATTGATTACCATGAAGTTCAATGTCCATAAGGTTAAGATTCGATATGAAGCCTGCAAAATCTTCCATGCTAGTAGAGAAATCAGAGTTCCCTCCAAATTTTTCTCCTGGATTTAAAGGAGTGTTAAAATCCCCCATTATCAGCTAGTTCGCATCCTCAAAGTTATTTCTAAACCAGGCTAACTCTTTCCAAAGATTTCTTCTCCCAGCAGTAGTATTAGGGGCATAAATATTGGAAAGAATCCAACTAGAATTGTTCTCAAGAATTTTAAAATTTATAGCTAAATGATTCTGAGAGGAGAAAATCACATTACCATGAACAATTTTAGTGTCCCAGAAGACCGCTAATCCTCCAGAAGCCCCTTGAGAATCAACAGTAGCAAAGGCAACATTCTCCCAGAAAGTCTTTTTGCACTCTTCAACAACTTTAGTTTTCATTTTCATTTCTTGAATTAGAAGGATGCTGGGCCTGATTGATCTTCTAATTTCCTTAAGCATTCTTTGTTTAGGTCCCCCATTTAGCCCCCTGACATTCCAAGATATAACCTTCATTAAAAAAGGATTGGGGAGGTAGTTGCTGGATGGCTCAAAAGACTTTGAGTACCATCTGCAATTTCTTTCTCAGTCTCTTTTTTCCTTGCTTCCCTTTTAGAGGGTCTGCCTTTTCTATAAGTGACTCCAATATTTGCAGTTAACTTGGCAATAGCCCTTTTTATTCTTGAGGTGGAATCTTCCTAACTTCCTATTTGTTTATTTTTATCACTATAGAGTGATTAAGGAATTTCTTCAAAACCTTTTAGTCTTCGTTTCTTACTTCACATTGTGATGAATCCATCTTTATCACATTCAGACAGGTTTTTTTACGAAGTAGGAGTAATTTCTCCTTATTCTTTTCCTTTATCAAAATCAAGCTATTGAACTACTGGAGGTGTGAGCAGCTCCTCCATACCTGCAAACTCTTTATCCTTATTTAGATCTCTTCTATTGATTCCAGAAGTTCTGCGGCTTTTCCTTGTCTCCTCTTGTTTAGTTCTAGAGAGTTGTTCTTAGTTATTGGTTCTTGATGAGGGAGAGGAGTGATTTTCTACATCTCCTCTTCATTGGAAATGGTTAGATGAATGTACACTTTTTCATTAACTTCATCCACTTCCATGTTCAGTCTTATAGGATTTATGTTCTCAAGCATCATTGTTTGATCTTTTTTTGTTTCCTTCTTAGCTTCTTCACCCTTTGTCAGATCAATATCTTTTTCATTTTGGGATTCAACATGCTTACCCAATGGGTGATCTTAGGTCTCCATAGTTTTCTATAGACCGGTGGCCTCTTTATTATGGTCTTAAAACCTTTTTCCTATCCTTGACTCTTAGATTCATCTGCATGCAGCGATCCCTTGTATTCTGATCCTATCTATCGGTTAGAGAGGCTTTATCAGCCTCATCTATCTGTTTCTTTCCTTGCTCTTTAGTATGATCAAAAGGTTTTTCCAGCCATTGCTTCATGCTCTCTGGACATTTTTCGGCAAAATTCCCTAATTTATGACATTTATGGCATCTTAGTTGAAAAGCCTCATATTCTATTGGCTATTTCCATGCCCCAAATTTTGATTGCAGAATGATGTATTCAGGTAGCTCCTTCTCCATTTCAGAAGAGACACAAAACCTTGCAAAGGCAAGTCTAGATCTATTTTTCGTAGGTCCATCTAGCCCGATTGGAGAACCAATCAATCTAGCAATATGAAGAAGGATCTCATCATCCCAGAGATGTAGGGGCAGCCCTGGGAGTCTACACCAGATGGGTATGGCATGTATATTCTCAGTATTAGGGTTAAACCCAGGATACCATTTTTTCAGAAAGAGCCCCATATTTCCAATACACCAAGGGCCACCCAATAAGACTGAATCCACATTAGCTTGTTGATTGAAGTGGGCTAGAAAAAATCCCTTTGCCATGGTGGTGATATTTAAATCACCTTTTGGTTTCCAGTGTCGTATGGCCCATTTTCTTATAATATCGACATTGGGTCTTACTCCCAAAACTTTCCAATGAGGGTGAGATTAGTTTTCTCAAGAGCTCTATGTAGACAACCATCAGGCACTTGTATGTGGGTCACCCCCTCATTATCTTTTGTACTTTTAAAAATATTCAGTCCAGATGCAGGAGATAGGGGACCCACATTTTTTTCAGGAGGTACCTTAACAATATCATCCCAGGCTCTAGATCCAATGCTAATACCTTTATTTGGTTATGTACACTATTAACGGTGCCTTATCAGCTTGTTTGCAGCATCTTGAAAGACATTCAATGGCCAGAGTGGCTGAAACCACACTCTCAAAACCCTCTCGCAGTCCTCCATGAGTTTCCCTCTCGTAGTCCCCATGATAAATTAGTGGAAAATTTAGTAAAAAATCACATACTTCAGATATTTTTAATTCCTAGTCTCATACACTCACTGTTCATATGGTTTTTGAGTGAAGAAAGTACTAATTAGCCCATGTCTTTTGGAAAATTTACTTTGATTTTGTCATCACTACCGACCTCCAAGATAAAATTTCGTAGTCATTTTTGTCTTTTGGCATTATTTTAACATTTCTTGGGCATCCAGCCCAATAATGAGGCACCCTAGGTTCCCTCTTCCCATTTGGGGCACCATGATCTTTTCTACACTTTACCACCACTTTTTCGGAACTTTTAACCATTTGAGATTCTTATCATTTAAGTTGTCAACCTTTTCAAGGTTAATTAGGAAATTAGAACAATATAACCATATAAATATAAAGTTATGAGACAATAATGAAGGAACAAACACCAAGAAGTACTATCATAACCTAAGGTTGCATGCATCAAAGGATCCATTTGCATCCATTTAGCTCCATCCCAAGACATAAGGTTAGTTCATCTCAGTATCATCTTTGCATAGGAGGGAATTTTATTTTATCCCATCCAACATTATATTACGTTTTCTACACATAGTTACTAGTCGATACTTTCACAACGTGCAACTAGTATAAGAGAACCTTGTAAGTTGACCAAGTTTGGGGCAAAAAGAGAGTCTTAAGCAAACACTTTTTCTTAAAAATAAAAAGATTCAACTTGTACGAATTATTTGAAATAGTTACAATTAAAATTGGAAGATCTTGTAAGAACATGAATATTAATATTTTTAGTCTAATTTTTAAGCTACTAAATTTTATTGAAAATGGTAAAGTTTTAGTTGGACAAATAACTAAAATACAAACATGTGCTCCTATTTTCATTAAAAAACACAATAGAGTGAGTTTCATGCACCGTACTATTTTTTCAGCACCATTAAGTATTTTTAAAACACTTTGTTAGAAAGATAGCTAAGAGCATCTAGTTTGTGCTCTATTCTTTTTATATTTTTCTAGCAAAGTATTGTTTTAATGATTTTTCTAGTACAAAAATTTTAAATTTTGAAAAATAACGAGTTCGACCTTTCCCACCTAACTAACTCAAAAATATCTAAAATTAGATTTTTTTTATGTATAGAATTATGCCTAGTTTGGGTAAGTATAATTTTATTTTTAATTTCAATGAGCCAAAAAATATATACACGACAAAAGAAAGAAGTGTTTAAACTACAAAAAAAAGATACAAAAAGGCATAGTTGGAAAATAAATAATATGGAAACCTTATATTAGTCAAAAAAATTGAAAATTTATATTTTTAGAATGAAGGAAGTCCGATCTACATTGTAGTCATATTTTTATTACACAAATCGAATCATTTTACTTTGGTTTATGATGGTGGAAGTGGCATTTTATTTTTTTTCTATAAAAAAATGTTGTTTTCTATGTTTTTGCAGCTCTGTGTCTCAGGAATGGGGATCTAAACTGGATCCAAGCCTAGGGAATGCATTCGAAAAAGGAAAAACACAAAATGTGTACATGTTCCACATCTTATAGACATTATATGTTCTTTTGACATGCTTCTATTTACAAAAATAAATGTTCATGTATAATTTTTTATATTTTATTATTTCTTAGAACTTATATTTGTTTTAGTAAATATAAGAAATTAGGGTCACTTTGCACCTTATCAAACTTTTCTCATAGATCGGCGAGTCACAATTTAGGAGATAGTTTTTTTAATATAATTTGGTCATTACATAGGTAATTTTTAATATTTCAGGATCCATCCTAAAAATTTTAGTGTTTAAATTCTACAATCAAAACCCTAAACCCTAAACCTTAAACCATGATCCCTAAATCACTAAACCTAAACCTTAAAACTTAAACATTCAACCATTACCCATGAACCCTAAATAATAAACTATGAGCCTTAAACCTTAAACCGTGAGCCTTGACCCTAAACCCTAAACCATGAACCATGAGCCCTAAATAATAAACCCTAAACAAAAAATCCTAAACCCTAAACCTAAACTTCAAATCTGAAACCTTTAACCCTAAACCGTGAGCCCTAAAAATTAAACCCTTAACCACAAATCTTCGACCTAAACCCTAAACCATCACCATTAACCTTGATCACTAAACCCTAAACTATGAAACCTAAACATGAAAACCAAAATAATAAACCCTAAATACTTAACATTAAATCTTAAATGTAAACTATTGATCTTAAGCATTTTGCCCTAAATCCTAAACCGTAAACCTTGAACCACGAGCCTCGAGCCTAAACCCTAAACCTTAAATCTAGATCCTGAGTTCTAAATCTTAAAACTTATACTCATAACTATGAAACACAACCACCGAGCCATAAAGCTTGAACCATGAACCCTAAACCCTAAGACCTAAGCCTTAAACCCTAAGCCTTTAACTTTAGACCCTAATCTTTGAGCCCTAAACCTAAAGCACAAAAACCGTAAACCCTAAATCTTAAGCCCTAAATAATAAACTCTAAACCCTAAACCCTAAAAATAAATCTTAAACCCTAAACCCTAAACACTAAATCCTCAACACTAAACCCTAAATGCTAAACCACGATACCTAATTCCTTAACCTTGATCCCAAACCCATAACCATAAACCCTAAAACATAAACGCTAAACATAATCCCTAAATCCTACACCATTAACCTTGAACCTTGAATAGTAAACCATAAACCTTAAACTGTGAACCATGATCCTAAACCTAAACCCTAAATCCCAAACCTTCACCACAAAAACCTAATTAAGTAAACCCTAAACCATTATCCCTAAACCCTAAAGCCTCAACTTTGATCCCTAAACCCTACACCGTAAACCTAAACCTTGAACACTAAGCCCTAAGCCCTCAACCCTAAATCCTAAAATGTAAAACCCACACCTTAAATACTAATCCCTAAAACTTAAACCCTAAACCCTAAACCATAATCATTGAACCCCTAAAACGAAACCTTAAACCCGAAATCCTAAATCCTAATCATGAAACCATAAACCCTCAACTCTAAACCTAAATCTTTAGTGTAAATCGTAAACCCTTAACCCCTATCCATAAAACCTAAATCATAAACCCTCAACTATGAACCCTAAACCCCGAGCCCTAAACCACAAACCTAAACCATGAGCCCTAAACATTAATACCTAAACCCTAAACCCTTGGTTCTAAACCACGAAACTTGAGACCTATACCATAAATCCTAAATTAAATACACTAACCTAAAGGAAATTTCTAATAATATCATTTAATGTTTAGGGAATATTGTCTAAGTTGATCGATCAACTCATTTACTTTTAAAGAGAAACTACTTCCTTTACGAGACCTAAAAAGTTCATTTTGGTGATTATGTAGCTACTTCAAAACCCTTCTAAAGTTTTTAGAAAAATATAAGTCATATGAGGGTGATTTTAGAGATAATTGAATATGTATATGTAAAATTACGAAAGTTTAGGAAATAAAAAATTTCATTTAGGAGCAATCTATTTAAGACCGGTTTTCGAGTAGGGAATGAAAGCTAAAACCGTAAAATATGACTTCTCCGGATGATTCCATGAATTGTGGAAAGAATTATGATGAAACAAAATAGGAATTGGAAGGATATTATAATAATATATAAGGTGGAATAATCAACATTTATTGAGGCTTTTGAGCTGCCCCTCTAAGTTCAAACCCTAAATTTTGAGTTGCAAAGAATTCGATTTTTTAGAATAGTTTAATTGATTATAAAATGGGATTTTTAGTGTGTCGAATGAAGTATGGAGGTCAATAACAAGTAACTTATACTCAAATTTGAATCAAGGATTCATCTCCTATCCAAAGGAGGAATCCCATTTCCAAGAGAAACTTGAAAAAAGTTTCATCCATGTTTCATAGACATGCTTACACCCAAGTTTCATATTGGTCAATAAATTTAACTGCCTTGAGCTCAAGGAATGACTTAATGATCATCATATTTTAGATATGACATTATACCCAAATCTCTCAAAGGGCAAGCTAAAATGTGCTATTCATGCCACCGAGGCATGCAACACAATCATGTGTGAAGTGTTAAGTCATATTATATCTCCATGATATACATATGAGCAAAGAAAAGAATGAGAATATTCTATTTGATTCCATGAAAGGATGATTTTAGAGACAAAGAAAGGTGAAGGGATGATCTTTGTTAGGATTAAATATTATTATCCTAATATTAATTATGCATAGTTTAAATTATTTAATTAATTTTATTAATTAAATAATAATTGTTATTTGGTTATATGGTTAATCAACCATATTTGTCTTTTATTTCATACTGTTATATTGTTGTGAACAATATATTTGTATCTATTCATTTCCTGCTTCCCGGATGTTATTGGAAGCTTATTCATTCTGGCATTTGGTTGCACCTGTGCAACTTATTCTCCCGTATGTATTTGGCTGTGCAATATCTATAAATATTGCAGCCCATTCTCTGTAATGGTTGATTGATTGAGATTAATAAAGTGATCAGGCTTCCGTCCCTGTTTTTCAATCATCATTTGGTACCAGAGCGAATTGAAGCTCCTGGCAAGGTTGGAGAAGGTTGCCGTGGAGAAGTAATCTACACTAGAAGGAGAGCCGTCTTGCCTCTGCTGCGGCTTCCCGAGAACCCTTGCAAACCCAACCTCTGTTCGATTCCGGTGTTTGGAATGCAATTTTTTTTGCCTTTGGTGCACTCACACCAAGCAAAATTTACGGCGGTATTCAATTTTTTTTAAAAAAAAAAATTTGGTATTTTTTTTTACCCCATTACGGGTTTTATCTCTAAATTAGAGAAGAAATATAGCTCCTGTTATTGTTAGTAGTCCACTGGACATCCAAATCTATGGATTTGTGAAGTCTGAGGAAAAGAGCAACCTGCGCACACCCAACACGGTGAAAGAGTAGAAAGGAAGCGGATCATTTGTCTTTCACACCTGCAGTCGACTCCACAGGAATCTGCACAAAGAAAAATGTTGTTGTTTAGCAAATGAAACAAAAACACAGAGTAGCAAGACTGTCTGAACAAGGTACAAGGACACTGTATAAAGGAGAAAACAGAAAATAAAAAAAAAAGCGCGGCCCTGGACACTAAACAAAGTAAAGAATACAAAAAAAAAGAGGCGCCCAAATCCTCCAACGACCTGCACAAAGAAACGCAGCTTAGTTGGTGATCAAGAAAACAAAAAAATAGGTAGTGCGTCGATTTAATGGCGAAGGAAAAACGCGGCCAAGAAAAAAAAAAAAAAAAAAAGACATTAAAAAAAAGGGAGGCGCCCATATCCACTCCATGTGTGACCTGCACAAGAAAACTAACAAACAATCAAGAATCAAAGAAAACAAGAAAAAAGCGCGGCTAAGGTAGCGTGCCCAAATGGTGCGTGGAAAGCTAGAAGCGGCTGGGAAAAGGAAGGAGGCGGCTTCACAAAGGCAAACAAAACAAAACACAAGCTTCAGATCCATTTTTCAAGCCAAACGAACCCTAAATCCACCTTCACTAGCATGCGACACGTGGAATCTCTGCCAGGTCACATTTTTTAAAGAGGTAAGTCGATTTTACTTGTCAATAAATACAAGTTTCTTCCTTTCATAGCTCAAGCGCCCCAAGTGGCCAAGTTGGTTAGTGCATGCACCTTGGGAGTGAGAGGTCTGGGGGTCAAATCCCACCAACAACACTCAAAAACTCACCTTTTGCATTTGGTGGAATTTTTTTGTGGAATTGCTAATTAGCATACTTTTTTGAATTTAGTTCTAACTAACTAAATTTAGCGGAGAAATCACTAATTTAGGGTAATTTTTTTCTCCCATCAATTTTTTCATTCAGGACATTTTTACAAAAGGAGACCCATCTAAAAATTGCATTTTCAGCTATTTTTTACAATTTTTAGCATTTTGGGTCGTATTGGGCTCGGGAGGCCACCAGACCCCAAACTGAAATTTTTTTCTGTCATTCAAATTGTACAATTTTTGAATGTAAATTGTATAATCATTTACATATTGTACTAATTTGCGGGTTGCCATAGTCAAGACAAAACTTTAACTTCTTTCGAAAAAGCGATTGTAATCAAAAACAATAAAATTGGTTCTGTAAACACTCACGAGATCCTAGATCTCATTCGCAGCTTCGGTATATACAAGTGCCTCCGGGAAGCGCTTACGGGTAAAGCCATCGTGACTACTACTGCAATTAATGCCTAATATAGCTGCAACAACGTCAATCCTGGGCATCGTCCTATAAATCGACGGGATAATAAGGTCACAGTGCACACACTATGAACCATCCCATCCGTCAGAAGCGATTGCAAGACATAAATCCGGATTGAGAAATTATCCGAGTATATAAAGTTACCCGCGTGTATGAGGATATTTATTTGAGCCGTGTCAATAATCACACGGAGACCCCATCATCTATCTTGGTACCACGTATTGAATTCTTTCACGTACGTTAACGCCTCTTTCACATACCACCGGGTATATAGAAAGGGCGAGATTCTTCCATGTACCGACGGGTATATCGGAAGGGCGCGTATATAGAAAGGTTCGGTATATCGGACTGACGGTATATAGATTGGGAGACCTAATACCTGGAGTGATAAGAGCCAAACCCTGTCAGTGATCTCTGCAAAATGGGCACCAATGCCCCCAAATTTTTTCTTCCGGATTCACAATTGCTCAGAGGAAGCAACTATGCTGCATGGAAGACAAAAATAAAGACACAACTTGAGTTTGAAGAAATCGGCCTATTGTAGGATATCTAACCGAGATCACCAACCGATGCAACACATCAACGACAATTTGATAGAGCATATCGAAAGCAAAACTCATCATCTTGTTTGGAGTTTCGACGATGTGCAAGCCCACATTTGAGATTCCACATCAGCAAAAGAAGCATGGGATAAGTTTGAGCACAAAAATGAGGCCAAGAACAAGAATGTCATACTCAATTTGAAGTCGAGTTACATACATTGAAGTTCAAGCAGAATGAGAAAATTGAAGCTTTCTAAGAAGAGTTGCGAGTTGAGGGCTTCACTTCTAGCCCTAGGAGAAGAGGTCAAAGATGAATCTCTCATTCCCATTGTTAGAGAGCTCTCCTTCTTCTTACCGAATGTTTGTCACAACTCTAAACTTGTCGATGATACGACAATTAGTTTTGACAAGCTAGTAAACCTCTTTGCAACAAGAGGAAGCAATGCACAATAAGGATGATGAAGAGGAGCAGGAATCGTCTTCACATCAAAATGGAAAGGAAAAGGTAAAGGAAAACCTAAATCCTATCAGAAGTTCCCACATCAAAATCAGTATCATGGGGACAATCAATAGAAGAAGCGATGTCCATTTGCAAAAAGGACATGACTTACAAGATTGTTGGTATAACACTTATAAGAAAGGTTCATCAAGCAATTTGACCACAACAACAACAATCTTACAAGGGACATTCAAACAACTATCACGGGCAGAAAAAGGGGAACTAGAAAAGAAGACCCCACCAACAAGGTAATATTCTTTGAGCAACAAGAATAGTCGACAATGAAGACTTCTTGTTCCTTTCTCGATCAAGTGAACCATCCACGTCATCTAGTGATGTCTGGTATGTTAATTCGAGCCACTCAACACATGACCGGCCAAAGCGTGGTTTATTTCAATGAGGACACGCCATCAAAAATCATGTTTTGTTGGGAGATGATTCTTCATATATAGTTTAGTCGATTGGAAACATTTCTCTACCCCTTGGTTCACGCAAATGCAGACTATCAGATGTTCTATATGTCCCTAGGTTGACAAAGAATCTTCTTTCGGTTAATCAACTCCTAGATCACAACCTGAAAATTGACTTTGATAGTCAATCCAAGAAAAAATGTGTTTGATTCGAGATAAATCTAGAGGCTCGAAAATAATTGCAAAATCCTCAAATGTGGGACGTATGTTTCAAATTGATTTCATTCACAAAAATGATCAAGCACTTGTGGCTAAAAACTCCACCTCAGGCCCATTGTGGCATCGGAGATTTGGTCATCTAAGTTTCAAATATCTCGAAACACTTCGTTAAGTCGGTGTAATATGGTACATGGGCTACCATCTCTTGAAGGATACAATACAAGTGTCCTCACTGCTAAGCAAGAAAACAACACGAGACTTTCATTCCAAAAGAGTACTTTTCGAGCTCATGGTAAACTTGACTGGTTCATACCGATCTTTGCGGTCCAATGTAGCCAAGTCATTACGGGTTCAGATACTTCATGCTCTGTGTTGATGACTATTCACGGAAAATGTGGATTTTTGTCTTCGCAAGAAAAGTGAAGCCTTTGAAACATTCAAAAGTTCAAAGTGGCAGTTGAGAAACAAAACTAGTCGTCACATCGAACTCTCCGCCGATCGAGGGGGAATTCACCAATGATGAGTTCGAGACTACCTACAAACTCACGAGATTCGTCGACAAATGCCTCCTCCACACACACACGCAGCAAAATGGTGTTGTTGAGAGAAGAAATCGTACTATCATGGAAATTGTGCGATGCATGATCAATGATTCCGGACTTGCAAAGACGTTTTGGGCGAAAAGCAAAAAAAACAAAAGTGTATTTGTTAAATAGAGCACCCACAATCGCTCTTGATGGAATTACACCACAAGAAGCATGGTCAAAAGGAAACCATCCATTGCACACCTCGAGTATTCGGGTGCAAAGCCATCATGCACATACCCAAACAACAAAAAAGAAATTGGACATGAAGTCACAAAATCTCATCTTCATTGGATACAGTGAAGAGACTCTTGGGTATAGATTGATGGATCCTAAGACCAAAAAAGTCTACACAAGTAGAGATGTTGAGTTTTTCGAGAAGAAGGAAGCAGAGACTCCTCCTCCGGACTCGCAAGATGTAGATTTTTCACCTCTTTGTAAAAATTGAAGCTAATGTTCCCTCAGAATATGAAAGTGATGATGGGGATGATGGTGTTGATCAGATAGAACCACAACCCATGGGAACAGTTCAACGTATGCCTAAATGGTGTACAAGTACATTACGAGATGCAAGATTGGATGCTCCACCGGATACATCCACCCCTGGACCACGGACTCGCAGTAAAGCAAGAGAAGAAGTTAACTTTTCTTTGATGAGTAGAGTTATTGAATCAGACGAGCCCTCTACAGTCTAGGAAGCCCTACAATCAAAAGCTTGGAAAGATGCCATGGATTCTGAATATCAATCAGTGATGAAGAATAACACTTGGTAACTTGTTGATCTTCCACCAGGGAAGAAACCCATTGGATGTAGATGGATATTCAAAACTAAGTACAAAGCAAATGGGACAGTGGACAAGTACAAAGCAAGACTTGTAGCAAAGGGTACGCACAAAAAGAAGGCATTGACTATGAGGAGACATTTTCTCCCACAACTAAGATCAAACGATCGATGATCTTTGCTCTAAATTATCATTTGGATGGAAAGTTCACCAAATGGACGTAAAAGTGCCTTCTGAATGGAGATTTACAAGAAGAAGTATACATGACTCAACCCGAGGGATATGTTGTACACAGTCAAGAAGAAAAGGTATGCAGACTCAAGAAATCTCTGTATGGTCTTAAACAGGCACCCCGGGCATGGTACATCAAGATTGATGAGCATCTTGTACAACATGGATTCATCAGAAATCCATACGATCCCAATCTCTACCTCAAAAAGCAAGGGGGGGAGATGGCGATTGTTATAGTTTATGTCGATGATCTAGTCATTCTTTGGCATTCGATGAAGATGATTGATAAAGCGAAGAAAGATCTTAAGCGATCATTCAACATGACAGATCTCGGGCTTATGCACTACTGTCTTGGACTAGAAGTATGGTAGAAAGAGAATCACATCTTTGTTTCTCAGATGAAATATACCAAGACAACGCTCGAGAAGTTTAGGATGATGGATTGCACACCAATTGCTACACCTATGGAGAACAAATTACAGTTATCTCGTTCAGATCCATCTCCTGAGGTAAGTGCCACTCTCTATTGGTAGCTGATTGGGAGTCTCATTTACCTGACCTACACTAGACCAGATATCAGCTTTGCAGTGAGCTATCTATCCAGGTTCATGCATTTGTCATTAGAAAGTAGCAAAGTGCATTTTGAGATATCTCAAAGGATCAGTGGATCTTGGTCTAGAATACAAGAAGAATGAAAACTTCTTCTTGATTGGATATTCAGATTCAGATCATGCAGGTAACATTGATAATAGAAAATCCACTTCTGGATTTGTATTCTTTATGGGATCTGGACCAATATCATGGGAAGTAAAAACAACACTTTGTTTCTCGCTCTTCCACTGAAGCCAGTATTGTTTTGCAGGAGAAGGCGTCTATGAAGCGATTTGGCTATGTCGCATTTAGAAGGACTTGGAATACCACATGACAAAACTACTACCATGTATGTTGACAATGAAGGTGTTCTCAAACTTGTTCGTAATCCAGTTTTTCATGAGAGAACAAAACACATTGAGGTTCAGAGTTCATTTCATACACGAACATGTGTTGAAGCACGACATCCAACTTCAATTTTGTCCAACAAATTTGAACAACGACGAGATATTTTCACAAAGTCACTTGCACATGACAAGTTCGAGTTTTGAGAGCATTTCTCTCCTCATCTCTTGAAATAATGCACAATTAAGGGGGAATGTTAGGATTAAATATTATTATCCTAATATTAATTATGTATTTAAATTATTTAATTAATTTTATTAATTAAATAATAATTGTTATTTTGTTATATGGTTAATCAACCATATTTGTCTTTTATTTCATCTTTGTTATATTGTTGTGAAACAATATATTTGTATCTATTCATTTCACTTCACGGATGTTATTGAAGCTTATTCATTTTCGACATTTTGTTGCACTGTGCAACTTATTCTCCGTATGTATTTGGTTGTGTAATATCTATAAATATTTCAGCCCATTCTCTACATTGATTGAGATTAATAAAGTGATCGGGATTTCGTCCCTATTTTTCAATCATCAATCTTTATATGGAGCACCTTGTATCTAAGAATGAGCAATCATATGAGTTCACTGATCTAATTCACTTGGAACTATTAGTAAAAACTCATTCAACACCTAGTAGTGTGATCACGTTATGGAGGAGGCACATTATAATCACCTCATTTTTTTCATAGTATGAGAATCTTATTCAAAGAGTAATCATCTACCTACAAAGTGAGGATCTCATTTTAGTAAGAATAAAGACAAGTATCATAGAGTTGAGTCATGGTCACTAATGTGAATCATCGAAAAAAATCAAAGTTGGTACCAATTCAAGTAGTGTTTAGGACAAAATTTAATCCATAAGGTTAAAAACCCTACAAAATGACTTTTTTTTTTCCAAAACAAAGACCCAATATAATATATATGGCACAAAGTTTTAGGTCATTGTTGAAATTCTTAAAATGAGTAAATCTTGACTAGATTAGATATTTAAAAAGTATCTTCTATCTATAAGCTCAAGATAAAGGTACGGAACCACTTCCATCATGTTCAAAGTCACCCTAACTTCGTATATTTTCTAAAATAAATTTAAAGTATAAGATTTCTTTTATTATTTCTTTATACTTTAATTATTTCTCATATAATTAACATTTATTTTAGTAAATATGGATCCTTGAGGCCCTCTAAACTTCATATATCTCAAAATGTGTATGTTATTCATAGCACTAGAAACTGTACATTTTATAATGTATACGTGTTTTAGGATTTTCATTTACTTGAACGTAAGAAAACATAATGTGACCACATTATTGAAAAACGCAGTACGTATTTTCGTATTTTCACTTTTTTGTCTTTTTGGCTCCCAGGTTGTCCTTTCTAAAATGGCACCTAGGTTGGTGCAATTACCCATCTAGGGAATGATAGAACACATACACACACACCTAGAACTACATCAGGTCTAATTTTTAGTGCAACATTGGTTAGTAAGACCACCAATGTGGCAGCTCAAGTCAATCGACACCTTAATATGAATCTTAGTCTTTTTAGGGGTTTGATGCTCATCTTGGGGTTTTCAGGGTGTCATATTCATTTCATATTTCCAGGTGACATAATATGTAGTCCAACAAAGCTAGAAAGATAGGAAGATAAGGAAAGAAATCATCAAGTGCCACTTCAAAAGAAGGTCAAAAAGATTTTCATAGATCACGGCGACCATTTATTAGACTAGGAAATTACGCACCCACAGTACCTATGTACCTATCCAAACAACCCACTCCACTCAAACAGCTCATATTTGTACTTTTAGGACCTCTTCATGTTCATTCCTTCTTCCATGATATTAAGTTTATTTTACGAAATAGTCCAGTTAGCCTTCGCATCAGAGTTCTTTCTAACTCTCTTTGCACTTTAGGGTTTTTAGATATCTACTTTCTTAATTAATTGGGTCACTTTCTATATTAATCTATTTCTTATATTTACTTTTATTTATTATTGCTCCTAGTTTATATTAACTACAATTCATCCATACTTTAGTTAATCAAATATTCATAAGAAACATTGTCTTCCTCATGCACCAAAGTAACCATTTATAGTGAAACAATCACTTGCAATAGCTACATTCTAAAATCCCATATAATAAATTACCCATTTGTATTCTTGCACAAATCTACATCCATAGGAGAATAACCATTCATAGCAATCCATAAGAATAAAATAAAAAACCAAAAAACATATAATTTCCATAAAAAAATATTAATCAAAATTATTTTGTCATGAGATCATATGTTCATCATGTATACACCATTCCATTTCACATATTTTATTCCCCTTTTTAAGTAGGCCAACCCCGTTAATCATTTAAATCTGAAAGAGGATCATCTTCTAACCCTTAGAATTATAAAGTAAAAAGATTGTCTTATATCCCTTTGTTAGAAAAAGTTTAACTTTTCCCCTAGAAAAGAAAAAAGTAGTTTTTTTACATGCTTTTAATTTTTAGATAGTTCGCTTTTAGATTCCTACTTTTAGGAAAAACTAATAAAGAAAATAAATCAAAAGATTTGTATTGCACAAAAGCATGTGCTAATTTTAGGAGAGTTGAGTGTTTTATTGTTAGATGAAATCCATCTATTTATTAGAGGAAATTGTAAGTGTTTTTATATAACACATTTAGAGATTGTATTGAGCCAAAGCTCTGACAAGGAAGAAGAAATATATGCACAAAAGTGTTGATCTAAGTTTGCAATAATATGTTTTATTTACAATTCTTTATTTTATTTCTGTTAGTTGTTATTTTATGTGCCTAATTTATACAAATTTGTATCGGAATGCGTGGATGTTTTTTTGCAAGTTTCAATTGACAACAAATTATGTCTTATATATCCAAATCTACTAATACCACAATTTACAGGAAATAATTATGAGTATTGGTCATTAACCATGAAGGCACTATTTAGATCCCAAGATGTGTGGGAAATCATAGAGAATGGGTACACAAAGCCCACAGATGTAGTAACATATAATGCACTCTCACAGACAGAGAATGACACTTTGAAGGAATTGTTATCCAAAATTCACCCCCAAGGTAAATTTGATAACTTAAAGACCAAAGATCAAGTGAAAAAATGGAGAAAGGCTCGAAGTTTTTGAACTTCACATTTTCAGGATCTCAGGGAAACAAACAGTTAAATGTTGAAGAAAAGCTAACTCGGTAAGTCAAAATTGAGCCCAAAGTGAGTCCACTCAAGGAAAGCAACTAAACCGTAGATAAGGTTCCACATGTCAACTCAACACACCTTCAAAAGGTGTGACAAAAGTGGAGACCCTATGGATGTGCTTGACCCCCATGTGGATCTTTCACATATTGATTCCAAACCCAAATAAGTGTTCACTTGAGTCAACAATTGGCTAAGTAAAAAAATCCCAGCAGAAGCCTCCACGTGTCTCTTTGAAGTGCGCTTTGGTATGATGCTCTAATGAAAGGTCCCCAAACAAGTGTCGGCTCTCCACGTACTCAAATCCTGAGAAAGGGAGAACCGGCCATTAAAAATTCTAAACATGGGAAGAGCTAGCGAAAGCCTCCATGTGCCTCATTAGTGTAACTTCAAAGTTAAAATCCAAAGGAAGGTCCCCAAATGAGTGCATGCTCTCAACATGGTCAAATCCTGAGAAAGTTACACCAGCTGTTGAAAAGTTCTAAGCATGGGAAGAGCCAATGGAAGACTCCACATGCCTCATCGACACAACTTCAAAGGTAAAATCCAAAGGAATGTCCCGAAATGTTCTCTAGCCCTCCACGTGTCTAGGGTTCAACAAGTTCCTTCTAAATAAGAGGAAAATCCAAAACACAAAGAAAGCATAGCAAGCTAGCAGATAATGCCAAGTGTTCAACCATCGTAACTTCAAGAGTGAAAGGAGGGGGTAAAATATTAAGAATGTGTGGGGCTTCCATGTGGAGCTAATTACAAAGGTCCCACCTAAAAAAGGGGTTTTGACATTATATAGTGGGGACCTTTACTCACCCAAGGGAACGAAGCAACATGTTCACGAGATGGTGCCAAGTGTCAGCACGTTGCATTCCCAGGACCCTAAAAGGAACAGAAAATCTTAAGATGTGTGGGGCTTCCACGTGGATCTTGCATGAATAGACTCCAAACCTAAATTAGTTTGGAAAATATTGGTAGAAGGTCAATTCCCATATGGAATGGTCGACTCTGACCTTGAGATGATCATCACTTTTGACTAGGAGCTCGATTTGGGAAAGAGAGAATTTTTTTGAAATATCTCAACATCTTTTACTCAAGTACAACTGAAATCTAAAATTAGTGGGACTGAGTTCTTAAAAATGAAAAATATAGTCTACTATTTTGAGGTTGTCAGGTTTCTCACCTACCACCATAATGAAGTATGGGCTTACTTTCTTACTAAATAAGGAATAGTAATAGAGGCATGGGTTTTACAATAGAACCCATCATTATTATAGGTGAATTCTATGCTCTTTTTGGGTGGTTGAGGTAGGTTTCGATTTCTTCTATTCTTTCTTCTCTCATTCTTCCTATATATAGTAAGGAGGGACAAATTTCTAATCGTTGGTCATTTTTCTCTCCTACCCCTCTCTTTTCTTCCCCACTAGGGTTGAATGTGTATCTTAAGCCTCCTCTCTTTTCTTTGTAATGGAATTTTCTTGCTTCTTTCCCATTGATGATGTACTGTCTTAATTCATGGAGTAATAAAATATGTTTTGTGATGCATTTTTTCTATCCTTTTCTATTTAATTGTCTCTTCTTTCCTCTCATCATTGCAGGGTATACTATGCATATCTTTGATGTATATTATAGGTTTTGGGACATTTTTTAATGGGTTGAAGTGGTGTTTTATGTGAAATTTATCTTTGGTCTATGATGCATCTTGTCCATCCTCTCCATTGCTCACCTCTCTCCATTTTGGGCAGCTTAAATTTGTGATCAACAAATCTCCTTTTCTATCAGTATAACCACTTTAGTGTAGGCTTTGTTTTTATGCATTTCTCTCTCTCCCTGATCCCTTGGAAGGTTAGATTAGGATTAGATAGTTTTCCTACATTATATAAGCTTGTGTCGGTAGTTTAGGAAGAAGAATCTAAATTTTTCCCGAGGACCATCTCAAGTTCACAAGTCCCACAACTTAAGAGATGGTCCAATGTTATGTATATTTGACCGTATGCCCCATTCAAAAATCGGGGCTTTCGGAGGGTGTTTTGATTCTACATCAACAAGAATTAAGAAAGAAAGACAAAAATCTCTTTTCTTCATTCATCAAGCCATGCATGAAAGCATCCTACCCAGAGTGATAACATCCAAGAAAGCACAATTTGCATCGAAACTCTCCAAGTTGCATATCAAGGTAAAGATAAAGTAAAACACCGCCAAGCTAGAGTTACTTCATAGAGATTTTGAAAATATTCCAATGAAAGATTCAAATTTTGTAGAATGAATCTTTACTTTTGTAGTTATTTTAATAAATCAAATCAAATCTCATTGTGAAAATATTGAGGACACAAAGATTATTGAAAAATTGTTTTGGAATTTTTCCTACAAAATTTGATCATTTGGTAGTTGATATTGAAGAAAAATAGTATATAAGTCAATTTTCAATTGATGAGTTGCATGCATCACTAATAAATCATAAAAAGAGGTTGAATAGATCACATGCAGTTGTAGATCAAGATTTTTTATCACATGTATCAACAAATTGTTGAAGAGCAAGAGGAAATTTTGGCCCTAGAGGTAGAGGAAAAAGTTCATCTAGAGGATGTAGCAATGATCCATCAAAATCAATTCCTAGAGGACATGGTCAAGAGTACAATCATAATCATGTTCTAGGTCAAAGACAAGAGAAGTTGTATGTGCAAAGGTCACTTGTAATGCCCATTAAAAAAACCCACTTGAGACCAAAGAAATAACCAAGGGTTAGTTAGGAAAAATTATGGAAGAATTTTTTTATTTTTAAAAGAATCTACAAATGTGTTACAAGAAAACAATTTTCACAAAATGGTTTCAAACAATTCTAACTTGCTAGAATATACTATTATTTTATTAATAATTATTAGAGGTCATAAGGTAAAAATTTTAGGGTTAGAATTTTCAAATAGGTTCGTGAGGATAATTCCACACCAACCCACTCTCTAGCAGGATTAAAGTTTCAACTTGTTTTTTATCACAATTAACACTTTCAAAAAATTTCTAAATCACTCCCATTGGATAGGAAATTTCCTCACCTTTCCATTCATATAAATAAGTCCTCCTAATTCCACATATTTTTCAATTTATGGGCCGGTGGGCCTTGGGGTGAAAATTTTCCCCAAGAGTGGGCCTGAGGCCCAGGGTGAAAATTTGCCCAAAGGGTGGGTTGGTAGGCCACGAGGAGACCTTTGAAAAAATTTACATGTGGGGTAAAAATCCACATTTTCACCTATGCTCCTATGGGTCCACAAGTCCACAAGGGACACGTGGCACTCCCTAAGGCAATGTAGGGTAAAACAGGAAAAGTGGGGCAGCGGGGGATAGTTTGTAAATTTTCCCGCGTGGGGTGAAAATTCAGCCTTGCTCCCGCACTCCTGCGAGTCTACAAGGGACATGTTGCATCTCCTAAACCAATGTGGGAAGGTGGGGCGGTGGGGAGAAAATTGACTTAATGCCCCGAAGGGCTAAGAGGGTACATAGACCCGCGCCTCCGTTGGCACCTCGTGATGCCACGTGTAAGCCCCGATTGGCTACTGAGCCGGCAATACAACGGGAAAAATATGTAAAATTTTCCAAAAAAATTCTGAGATGCCAAAGACAAAAAATAACCCATTCCTCCGCCAATGCCTTGTGACACCACGCGGCATCACCTGATTAGTTGTGGGCTGGTGAGGAGAAGTCGGAAAATTTTCCCAATTTTTTTTTTAAAGTGCTAAGTTAAAAAGGGATCCGCCCCTCCGCTGACACCTCATGGTGCCATGTGGCAGCCTCTATTGGATGTGGGTTGGCAGGGTGGTAGGGAAAATTTAGAAAATTTTCCCAAAAAAATTCCCAAGTGCTTAAGGGAAAAATTCGGGTTGCGGGCCCGCCAAGGAAAATTTTCCCAAAATTGATGCCAAGGAATAAAAACTTCATAAGGACATCAATTTTGATAGAGAGCTCAGTTTTGGGAAAATAAGGACTTTTAGGAAATCTCTCGACGTCCTCTTTATACAGAGATCATTAATTTTATGTTTTGATAAAGTTTAAGGGGTCAATTTTAAGAAAACGGCCTGTAGGATTTTATAGTGCGAACTGGTGAATTTTAACTTGTGAGATTTATTCAATTTGATCTTCCTCCTCTCTCAACATGTCAAATAGACATGTAGGTTGTTCCTAAAAGGATTTAAGAAGGATTCAAGGTTCAATTTGTTTGATTGATTGTAATTTGAGTATTTCCGTTTATTGATGAAAAATGACTGCAAAATGGTTTGAGCCCGATTTTGCTAAGTTTTAACATATTTCCATTAAGTGTTTTTTCTATTTGAACTCATTTAGGGCCTACTACTTCATATCAATCATTAAATTCATTATTTTATTATTGCAGGTTTTGAACTACGTATTTTGGTTTAGATAATTGCTAGTTTAAAATTACAAAAATAGGGATCAAATTTTAAAGGGGTCTATTTGCCATTTTTTCTTCTTCCATGTATTTAGAATACGTTCCAATTCCAATCTAACACATTTTATTTGATTCAAATCAAACCATTCAAGACCAAAATGCAATATTGATTTCCAATTTTTCACATTTCAAGAGACAAAATATTGTATTTTTCTCACACGCATTTCTTCCTTTCAAACGAGATTTCAATACATTGATATGATCAGATTCAATACAACAATGCAATTTGAGAAAAGCATTACATTCATTTATTGATTCCAAAAGACAACTTACAACTTCCTTCTTTCATTTCTTCCAAAATCATTTATTGTATATAGGAAGACAATACATTTTCTTTTCACATGTTCCACTTTACCACTTTTCAAACAGAGATTTCATAGAGTATGCTAAAAAAAGATTTCCAATGGAATAAAATCATATGGACAAAAAAAAACATTTCCATTAATTCAAATCAACTCTTACAACTTCCTTTCCATTTGATTTCAAAATACAAGTATACCAAACATGTATCATTCTTTCACATTTTTTCTAAATAGAATACAAATCATAATTCTTTTACATTCAAATTTCACTTGCAAATCTGTACAACATCTTTCCATTACAAACATTTACGAGATCATCCACTTCAAGTGGGAAGGTTACAATGAGATTTCATTTCACAAGAGGAATTTCATCAACCGTATTTTCTCGGCTCCAGAACAACAACATGCATTCTTCTCATTCTTCCAATTTGATCACAACAGGAGTAGGGGAAAGAAAATGCTCTCCACCCAACCAAGACATCTAATGAAGAGGAGAATCCATCCTTCTTTATTGGCCCCGAGCCCCAACCAAATGCAATAAAATGTGTGATCCAACTCATACCAATAATAGGATTCCACAACCAACAATCAACATTTTCACAATAAAACACAATCCAAAATTGAATGTAGTTTTATAACTACATTAACACATGACAACAAAATAATAAGGCTTCATCAAGCAAGCCAAAGGAGCAAGAGATATGGAGGATGCTACTTATGCCTCCCAAGGGGAATAATGGGTATCACCACCTAAGTACAACCCACCAAATATATATATATATATATATATATATATATATATCATTTCAACCCTCATGTCATGCCCTTATGCCTCCCCAAGTACCACTTATTTCTCACATTTTCTTATATCCCCCAATATCTTATGGCACCCCATAATGAGTAAAGAAATGCAAGTTATTTCTTTGTAAGGTGGAACCCAAATTCCCAATTCCATCCACCCTTATACATCCTTAAAACCACTTGTGCCTCACAAAAATAAATCCATAGTCTTCTCCTACACCATTCCTAGGCCATCTACCCAACAACCCACAATATATACCAAAACATTCACACAAGAACATTTACATAAATAAAAGAAGATCATTTCAAGAGCCAAGCTCTTACCTCTCCATGATGGAGTTGTTCCTAGTTCAAAATAGAAAGCTCCTTCCAATGCAAGCAATCAAAAATCAACCCAACACAAGCATGCAACAATCTTCCAAAACTTCTCCAAGCAAGAGCTCCCAAAATAGCAAGAAAATTCACCCAAAATGAAGTCTCCCAAAAGTGAAGCAACCCAAAACAAGGCAAGAAATTTAAATTTTATAGAAGAGGATGAGGTGGATCTATGTAGGATGCCACTTCACAAATCATTAACCCCAACCCCAAAATTTAACTTCATTTTCCAATGCATAATCAATAGGTGGGTGAATAATATGACAATTTACTTATACACTCAAATCCAACCCACACCCCAAAGGACTGAAATTAAATCATGTAAGACAAGTGCAATTACAACATTCAACTTGACTTGAAAAAAAAGCATAAAAATGTATAAATTTAACCCTCCAACCATAGGCAAGGTTGGTATGTAAATTTAAGAGGTATGGGACAAGTTTAACTTGTCCCACAAGCCTCCAAAATCAGCCTCCAAGGACAAATTCGAATTTCCAAGAAGGTGGAGTGTTTCACACTCAAAATTTAACTTACACATCACTTACACATTACTTACACATTCTTACAACACTTTAAAACATGGCCAACAACTCTATTAATTACATTCTTATGACATCTTTTAATTAATTAACTAAACAATATGATTACTCACAATATTTACACACCATTAAATAAATAATGAAAGGGGTAAGTGCACCACAAAATAAACACATGCAAAAATTAAACAAAAGGGACCAAAAATAAAAGAAATACATAAAATCCCTTGGTCACATTTAAAGGTGATCCCCCCCATGGGAATCCCTAACACTAACAAACACACACACAAACAAAACTAGTTGCCATGGTGACCTTGTTGAATTCATCTAGAATTCCAATGTGGTTGGTCTCCAATCCCTCGATGTTTGTTGTGATATTTTAACCTACAAAACACAATACCTCCTTTGGCCTCGTGGCCATATCAGAACATCCAAAGTAATATAATATAATTACCAAAATCATCTAGATATATGAATCACAACAACATCAAAGAAATTTAAAAAAATCATTATAGTTTTATCAACAACTATATCATCATCCAATAATTTTCCATTTCTAGGGCTACTCACAATATCCAAATATCACAAGTCCGAACAACATCCATCATATAACCATGTCCAACAGTATAACATCATCAACATATAAAGTGTCTCTAATAATCATCATGCATCATATAAGAATCAAATTCAACAATAATCCATGATCAAATATCTAACATCATACTAAATCAAAACTATAATAATGTCCATAATCTAATCGGTGGTATCATGATTAGTATCAAATAGTGTCAAAGGGAAGTTGGCACTACATCCTCCTCCCCTTACACTGGACTTCCTCCTGAAGTCACTTGGAACAAATGTGGAAACTTAACTCATAGAAAAGTATCATCCTCCCATGTAGTTACAGTCTCATCATATCTGTCCCACTGCACCCAAACCTGATCAACCTCTCTACCTCGAAGGCCAACGGTCCTGTGATCTAGGATGCAAATGGGCTCCACCATCACCTATCCTTGATCATTTACCTGTAATGATGTCCAATCTAACACATGAGAATTATCTGCAACATATCTCCTAAGAATAGAAACATGAAACACATCATGTATGTGAGACAAGATGGGTGACAATGTTAGATGGTAAGGCAAAGGGTCAATACGCTCCAAGATCTCAAAAGGACCCATGAATCTAGGAGCTAACTTAGAACCTTTTCCATAATGGATAGGGATCTTATGTGGCCTAACACGAAGAAACACCTTCATGCCCACATCAAACTATGGTCGGTCCTATATTGATCTATACTTATTTTGTTTGTCCTGTGCCTCTTGTAGTCTCTGTCTAATCAAAACCACCTGCTGCTCCATGTCCTGTAAAAAAGCTGGTCCAAGAGAAACCCTGTCCTCTAGCCTATCCCAGCTAAGAGGTGTCTTGCACTCTCTACCATACAAAGCCTGAAAAGGAGCCATGCCTATAGAACTCTGAAAACTATTATTGTAGGAAAACTCCACTAAGTATAGGTACTCCTCCCATCTAGACTACTGATCCATCACATACATCCTAAGCATGTCCTCTAAAATATGATTCACTCGCTCAGTCTTGTCCATCTGTCTTAGGGTGATATGTTGTGCTGAAATTGATCTTCATCCCGGGCATGTTGCATGGTAGTCCAAAAATGGGAAGTGTACAAAGGATCGCGGTCACTAATGATCTTCCACGGAATCCCATGCAACCTAAAATCTCATCCAAATATACCCATGCCACTACACTAGCTATATAAGTGGTCTTCACCGGAGAAAAGTGAGCCACTTTTGTCAATTTATCAACCATGACCATGATGGCATTGTGGTGATATCTCGACATCGGTAGCTCAACAATGAAGTCCATGAAATGGTGTCCCATTTCCACTCCGATATAACATGAGGGAAAAGAAGGCCATCTAGATGCGATGCCCACCTTCACTTTCTGCACTCTAAACATCATGACACAATTGGGCCATGTCTCTACAAAGTCCTCTCCAATGATATAATTGTCTCAAGGTGGCATGCATCTTCTTCACCCGGGATGGGCTGAATAGGGTGCACAATGTGCCTCTACCAAGATGTCCTACCTCAAGTTTCCATCTCTGGGAACATAAATCCAACCTATGTGCCTAAGAATACCATCTTCCTCTAAAGAAAAACCATCAAACTTCCCTTTAGGGGTCTCTAAGACTCGATCTCTACTTGAACCGGCTAATGTAGAAGCTGCCAGAGGAAGCTACTAAAAATCTTGCTCCATGCAAATCTATGCTCACCGAGGTGGCCATAGCCACATCTCTCTATCCACTAAAAATGTCTGCTACCACATTCTCCTTCCCTTTCACATGATCGATCTCCATATCATACTCAAAAGAAACTACATCCAACGCCATAGATGAGCGTTGAGATTGAGCTGCGTGAAGAGGTGGCAAAGAATTAAGTGATCTATCCTAAGTGTGAATCTCTGACCAAGCGAAAGTTCCTCCATCAAAACAAAGCATGTATAACTACCACAAGCTCAAGATCGTGATTCGGATAATTAAGCTCGTAATCCTTGATTTTGTGAGACTCAAAAGACACTACTCTACCCTCTACATCAACACACCTCCAAGCCCTGCTAAGGAAGCATCCATGCAAATGAAAAACTCACCCTGTGGATCCGACACTGTAAGAATAGGTGTTGTAGTGAGACATTCCTTCAGATGTATCAAGACCTGCTCACATCTATCCAACCAAAAAAATTCTTCCCTTTCCTCTGAAGGGAAGTGATGGGGTGTGTAATCCGAGAGAAGTCCTAAAAAAATCTCTGGTAGTAACCTACTAATCCCATGAAGTTGTGCACCTTAGTCACCATATTGGGTGCTTTGGCCAATCCATAATAGCTCTAATCTTAGAAGGATCAATGGTGATACCTTCCCCATAAATGATATGACCCAAATACTGCACCTCCATCTGAAAGAATGCACACTTCTCCAAGTTCTCATAAAGTTTTTACTCCTAAAGACACTGAAGAACCTAGCGAAGGTGCCCTCGTGCTCCTCACACGTATGTGAGTAAATCAAAATTTCATCAAGGAATATGAGCATGAAGTGATCTAATAAGGTCCTAAATACCCCATTCATCAAACTCATAAATATTGTGGGGGCATTAGTCAAACCAAAAGGTACCACTATGTGAACTCATAGGGGCCATATCTCATATGGAAGGTGGTCTTATGAATGTCTTCCTCCAAAATCCTCAATTTATGATGGTAATCTGACTTAACATCAATCTTAGAGAAAATCGTGGCTCCTTCATCTAATCAAATAAATCATCAATGCGAGGAAGGGGATAACAATTCTTGATCATTACCTTGTTCAACTGGCGGTAATCAATACACAACTGCAAGGATCCATCCTTTTTCTTCACAAAAATCACTGGTGCACCCCAAAGGGATACAGTAGGATGGATAAGACCTTTCTCCAAAAGGCCCTCAAGCTGCAACTTTAGCTCATAGAGCTTTGGGATGGTCATCTGATAAGGTGCTTGTGAGATAGGCTCTACTCCCGAAACCAAGTCTCTATGAAAATAAATCTCATGTGGGGTGGTAACCCCTGTAGCTCCTCAAGAAAGACATCGGTCGCAAACTCACTCAAAATGTGGTGATCATCTAGTGATGATCCACTAGACCCATCCTCTAATATATCACTGACTATAATAGCATACATCTAACAAAACCCCATCATACACACCGCTTAAGCCACATAGCAGAGATGATGTGAATAGAAATGGATCACATTACCCCTAAAATCACCGACTCAAATCCCAAATCATCTGCACAAGATATAACCTTGTGGTAACAATCCACTCTAGCCTTATGTGCAGACAACCAATCCATACCCAAGATGACTCCATATGAGCCCAAAGGAAGGATACGGAGATCCGAGGTAGTGGTGAAAGGTCCCAAATCCACCACACACTCCTTAACTAAGGATTCTACAGAGATCTTGGCTCCAGAAGCCATCTCAACATCCCAACTATGACCCTACCTAACTTCCACCAGCCTACATTGCTCTCTACTAAAGATGGTGTAATGAAGGAATCTGAAGAACCAAAATCAAAGAAGATTGAGGTAGGAATACCACTAATGCTACCTGTGGTCTCAATAACTCGTACTCGATGCTCTACCTATCGGATCTCAACTACCGCGTACATCCTATGACTGCGCCCCATATCACCGATAGTAGGCTCTAAGATCTTTGTCTTACCCTTGTTGTTAGGGTTCTGTGGGAAATCTCTCCAAAAATGTCTAGTAACACAACAACCAAAACAATGGCCTGATCCTCTCCCCTGTAGTAGTACATTCAGGTTAGTACTGGGAGGTCTTTGGTGTGGATCCTAATTACCTAGCTATGGTCTCCGAGGTCTCTGCCGGCAAGCTCTTATTGAGTGAACTCTGGGCACCTTGTGTCCTAATAGGACCCCTAAGAGGAGGCCCCATACTCCAACCTCTCTATACATAAAACCTCTGAGGAGGTCTATAAGGTGGGCGGGACTACTCTGCTGTTGTTAAGGTCTAAAAGATGACTATGTTGAACCATTTCCACCACAACAAAGAGGTACACTAACCCCGCCGATATTTTGTCTTTCATCTATTGATGCGGCTCTGGGGCTCGGTCTCTATCCCGATGGGTCTTTCCCCGAGTCTCTTCTGCTATATAGGCCTTCTTGATGGCCTCAACTAATGTTTGTGGACAATGGATCCACATTGTACCTCTAATGTCTAGATTTAAGCCCCAAATGAACCTGTGGATCTGCACCTACTCATCTTGCATGTAACCAGCATACTTGAGTAGACCCGAGGAAATCTCTGGCATACTCACCACCGTAAAAGATGCTATAAGAGGTCATGAAACTCATCTATCCGCTATTGTATGAACCTCCATGACAAGTATTTGTTCTGAAACACTCCTCAAAGAGCTCCTAGGTAACTGTCTCAGAATCAACATGGAGCTTTTTCTCCTCTGTCCTCCACTAGACACCAACTCCATCCCTCAATAGATGGATTGTAACATGAGCTTTCGTGTTGCTAGAACAAGGACATAGCTTGAAGCATCCACTCAAGCTCACTAACCAAGCCTCTACCTAAAATCCACCTATGTCACTAGAATAATGTGATGGTCGAAGCTTTAGGATCTACCCAATGTGATCTCAGGCCTATGGTCTAACAGCCTCTAGGCCTCTCTGTATGCTCATCCCTAAGCCTAGGGCTCTAAGACCTCTCTCTATGTCCTAAAACTCGGTCACCCTGTCCCCTCTGTGGTGACTCTTCCCTGGTTGACTATGCATGGGAATTCTCTCATCCATGCTCCTCCTTGTGTCGAGGAGATACGACCTTGAATGGAAGGGACTCTGTTATGTCTCATGGTTTCATGTCCTCCTTCTAATCCTCCGCGTATAGTGGCATTAACATCCTAAAGAGTCTGCAAAATCTAGAGTAGGATGGCTACTACAACATGATTTGGTGGTGGTAAGTCTAGGTCTATGTGAAAAGACCCCTCATCCTATCTACGCCTCCTACATAGACCAAGGCAAGAGTTAGTTCATTATTCTAAGTTTTATTCAATTTCCATGTTTACTAAAATATGTAATCTCTAACTAAGTTACTTTCTAGATTTAAAAGTGTGGTAGGTTTAAGTTTCATGTCTCAATTTTCTAGTATTCCCAATGGTCTAAGATTTTGTGTCACTACTCGATACCAAGTGTAATCCCGTTAAAACAACCCACTTGAGACCCAAGAAACAACCTAGGGTTAGTTAGGAAAAATTATGGAATAATTATTTTTTTGTTTAAAAGAATCTACAACTAGGTTACAAGACAACAGTTGTCACTAACAGTTCCAAAACAATTCTAATCTACTAGAATATACTTTTCTTTTATTAATAATTATTAGAGGTCATAAGGTCAAAAATTTAGGGTTAGAAGTTTCAAATAGGTTCAGAGGGTAATTCCACACCATACCCACTCTCTAACAGGATTAAAGTTTCAACTTTATTTTTCTCACACTTAGTACATTCAAAATTTTCCTAAATAAATCCCATTGGATAGGAAATTTCATCACCTTTCTTGTGATATATAGAAGTCCTCCTAACTCCTCATATTTTTCAAGTTATGGGCCGGTTGACCTTGGGGTGGAAAATTTCCCCAAGAGCGGGCCTAAGGGCCCAAGGGTGAAAATTTTCCCAAAGGGTGGGTTTGCGGGCGCAAGGAGACCTTTGGAAAAAAATTCCCACGTGGGGGAAAAAAACACATTTACGCCCATGCTCCTATGGGTCTGTAAGTCCACAAGGGACAATGTGTGTCACTCCCTAAGGCAAAGCATGGGGTAAAGCGGGAAAAGCGGGGCGATGGGGGACAATTTACAAATTTTCCCACGTGGGGTGAAAAGTCGACCTTGTGCCCGCACTTCGCAAGTCCATAAGAGACACGTGGCATCTCCTAAACCAACATGGGGAAGGTGGGGTGGTGGGGAGAAAATTGACTTAACGCCTCGAAGGGCTAAGAGGGTACATAGACCTACACCTCCGCCGGCACCTCGCGATGCCACGTGGCAGCCCAGTTGGTTGTGGGCTAGCGAACAGCAAGAAAAACACAAAAATAAATTCCAAAAAAATTATGAGATAGGAAAGACAAAAAGGAACCCTCGTGATGCCACTTAGTATCACATGATTGGTTGTAGGCGGTGGGTAAAAGTAAAAAAAAATTCCAAATTTTTTCTAAAAGTGCTAAGTTAAAAATGGATCTCATCCCTCAGTTGACACCTAATGGTGCCATGTGGCAACCTCTGATTGGATGTGGGCCAGCAGGGGGCGGGGAAAATTTAGAAAATTTTCCCAAAAAAAATTCTTAAGTTTTTAAGGGAAAAATTCGGGCCGCGGGCCCGCCAAGGAAATTTTTCCCAAAATTGATGCCAAGGAAGAAAAATTCGAGGGCAATAAATTTTAATAAAGAGCTCGATTTTGGGCAAATGAGG
The DNA here is from genome assembly GCA_018340775.1 of Taxus wallichiana var. yunnanensis. Lineage (NCBI taxonomy): Eukaryota > Viridiplantae > Streptophyta > Pinopsida > Cupressales > Taxaceae > Taxus > Taxus wallichiana. Next base: position 844,537,092 of record CM031242.1, on the reverse strand, counting down.
AATTTGAGGAAAGCACTTGATGTCCTCTTTGTGACAGAGATCATTAATTTTAATTTTTGATAATGTTTAAGGGATCGATTTTTAAAAAATGGCTCAAAGATTTCAAAGTGCGGTAACCGGTGAATTTTAACTTGTGATATTTATTCAATTTGATCTTCCTCCGCTCTCAACATGTCAAATAGACATGGAGGGATGTTCCTAAATGGATTTAATAAGGATTCAAGGTTAAATTTGTCTGATTGATTACAATTTTAGTATTTCATTTATTGATGAGAAAAATGACTACAAAATACTTTGAGCCCGATTTTGCTAAGTTTTGACATATTTCCTTTAAGATTTTTTGTCTATTTGGACTCGTTTAGGGCCTACTACTTCATATCAATCGTTAAATTTGTTATTTTATTATTGTAAGTTCAAACTATGGATTTTGGTTTATATAATTGCAGTTTGAAATTACAAAACAAGGATCAAATTTTAAAGGGGTCTATTTGCCATTTCTTCTTCCAAGTATTTAGAATACGTTCCAATTCCAATCTAACACATTTTAGTTGATTCAAATCAAACCATTCAAGACCAAAATGCAATACTGATTTCAAATTTTCACATTTCAAAGAGACAAAATACTATATTTTTCTCACACGCATTTCTTCCTTTCAAATAGAGATTTCAATACATTGATATGATCAGATTCAATACAACAATGCAATTTGAGAAAATCATTACATTCATTTATTGATTCCAAAATACAACTTACAACTTCCTTCTTTCATTTCTTCCAAAATCATTTATTGTATACAGGGAAGACAATACATTTTCTTTTCACGTGTTCCACTTTACCACTTTTCAAACAGAGATTTCATAGAGTATGCTAAACACATATTTCCAATGGAATAACATCATATGGACAAGACAAAACCATTTTCATTAATTCAAATGAACTCTTACAACTTCCTTTCCATTTGATTACAAAATACAATATACCAAACACGTATCATTCTTTCACATTCTTTCTAAACAAAATACAGAGTATAACTCTTTTACATTTCAAATTTCACTTGCAAATTTGTACAACATCTTTCCATTACAAACATTTACAAGATCATCCACTTCAAGTGGGAAGGTTACAATGAGATTTCATTTCACAAGGGACTATCAAACTGTCTTTTCTCAGCTCCAGAATAGCAACATGCATTCTTCTCATTCTTTAAATTTGATCACAATATGAGTAGGGGAAAGGTAATGCTCTTCACCCAACCAAGACATCCAATGATTGACATACAAGCTTCACCAAAATGATAATAAGTAAAAATTGACAATTCAAAAATAAGTATTATTATGTTGATGTTCCTTCTAGCTGGACATGCCCTAACAACATCAAGTCATCATTCAAACCACCTATAGAATTTGAGAACGAGATTTTCCTTAACAGGGTAATCGAAAAGGGCGAAGCCAACAAAAGATCAACAGGAGCACAAAAGCGTTAAACTCTTAGCAACACGGTCATCGAAGAAGAAAAAGAGAAACGATGAATGGGGCATTACATTCTCCTCCCCTTAAGAAAGCATCATCCTCGATGTGATAAAACACAGAGGAAAAGAAATAGTAAGCAACAAGGAACAAATATGGGAAAAGGTACACTCTAAGGTTAAGATTTCAGACACAAAAGCACATAGCCACAGGGGTGGCCTTGGGAACATTTGGCAGAAATTTTAACTTTCAAGGTTCTGTGAAGATTGGTAGTTCCCTCTTATTCATTATTTCATTAGTCTCTTTCCATTAACATTATTCTTAATTCAAGTTCTTTAGAATTTCATTGTTGTAGAATTTTAGTTTATTCATTCTTGTGGGTGCCCAACATGAACTACTATCACAATGCCCTACCAGGGTCATACACAACACTAATGATTCACAAGCATACTAGTACAACATACTTCATGATGGTACCACACCACAAGAGATTAGTCAATTTAAGGAAGAAAACAAGCACGGTATACATAACATAGTACACGTCACACATATATGACTGACATACAAAATACTCAAACAAAAGAGTACAACAACCAGACATTTCCTCAATTCCACATATGAAGATTTTACATGACTCAGAAAATAGCTACATGTACATAGGGTCAACAAGGGCATCAATGCCATATCCACAACATCACAAAACATATCCAACTGACATGAGTAACACATACATCATAAGACCACTACCAAAACATCACAATAACTCAACATATATCCCAAAACATCAATCATACACACAAATCTCTTATGCCTCCCTCAAGTCTCTTATGCCTCCCTCAAGTCTCTTATGCCTCATTTAAGTCTCTTATGCCTCCCTCAAGGAGGCCGGTCGTCCTCATTGCCCAAGACACATAGAGTTAGAACACACCTAACCCAAATGACAAAGTAACGGATGGTTCAACAACCTACTTGTTACATGTAACTCCTTGGGGTGTACCCCCAAACAATGAAGTGGGTCCATAGGTCCAACCATTTAGTGGTGCATCATATGACCCTATTCTACAAATCATGATAATAGAACCAACATAACAATCTAATCCAAATGCCAAGTAGAAAAGTACAAGCCTTGGGCAAAGTAGTAAAATCTTAAAAGAAAAACAAATGACCAAACGGCTATAGTTAGTGCAAAAATCCATGTGTTAGTACCACAAACCATGGAAATTCCCAAAAATGTAACACATTAAATTTACGAATAAAATACACATATAATAATGTCACACTACGATAATCGCTGTGTGACCTTATCTCGCCACTAGGGGATACTCAATGAGTTACTTTGGAACTCAAAACATCAAGCCTCACTCACAAAATAAAATAGCAATAGTACAATAGTCATCATCTCCATCATAATCATCCCACCACCACTTTGACAAGGCTAAACAAAGTCATAGCTATACTTAGGTTGCAAGTCCATACAAAACCATAAGGAGAAAGAGAAGGAGGAGCATGGTTCATTGACGCCAAAAAAGTGACAAGAAAGCATGGGAATCTACAGTAACTCTTCCGCGTACCCGACATCCCGAGGTCGTGCCAGAGACAGCCGGTGGGGATGGAATATTCGTGGGATGTAGACAGACTAGTTAGGCAATCTAATGTCTTCGACACGCACTAGTGGAATTTATGAATCTAAGGTAAAGAAGGCCCTTCTAACCTGGACTGGTGTGATAGATCGATCGGCAAGGAAGACTACTCAAGGATCCAATCAATATTGAGCTCGGCGTGATTCGATCTATGGGTTGTGGAATATGTGGGAAATGACCAGAGATAGTTTCGTGTATGTCTCCGAGATAAGGTCATATGGTGGATGGTGGAAATAATTGACTCTACGGATGATTCTCCGACCTAGTCCAAAATTCTCTAGCTTTGTTAGCCGTTATATCTAGTAAGGACAATTGTTCGATGATGATGAGTGGAAGTGGAGTGGATTGGAATACTAGTGTGCATAGGCAAATGTTTATATCTGATTGAATTATGGATTCGTTAGGTCAGGGACTTGTGGGTCACAAACGTAGAGTCTTGGTTATTACGGTTCGTTATGGTCATATACAAAATCAAGTCCCGATTCCTAGTATCCAAAGTAATCATATGCTTTCAGCTTCTATGTTTAGGACCAAAAGCTGCGTGATTTTCTCGTAATATCTTAGAGGCATTCGTGCAACCTGGATCCTTAGACTAGTATATATGTCTCGTGAGAGTGTCTCCTGCACTTTGTGGGACCAAAGGATCACAACCAAAGGTTTGTTCTATTTCAAACCCTTCTACTACTCATGCGAATGTTTTCCTAGGGTAATCAGTAGTTTGGTTGGTTTGACCAAAACGTGTGTGCTTGGTCATCTTCTATATTTAATCCTCTTAACCGAGAACTAATCAGTTATAAATCTATTGTTGTTTGGAAGACTTGTATTCGAGATTTTGGTCTATGTCAAATATTGTTGTGACAAGGTTTGGATGAGGCACGATTGGCTCAAATATGTATTACACGGGCTCCCGAGGTCCCGTGATTGTCATACAAAGTGAAATTCAAAATCTAACGTAATAAAGCAAATTCTAACTACGTGGAATAAAACTATAACATATATAGCTTCTATTGTTGCATTTAACCTTTTAAGATTTTAAGGAAAACAGCTTATTTTGAAACGTATCTAGAAATAACAATTGAATAACAACTTAAAACAAACGAGAATAACCGAGTGTAGTTATTTTCCGTGTGATTTATAGATTTATTCTAAACAATGCAATAACTTTCCTAGTCTATCTGCAAGATTCTCGATCCTACCTCAGAAGTGAGGAATGAATCATAGTTTCTCAGAAACTATCAATCCTCACAGCTTCCCTGGCAATATCGAGAATAGAAATTACTGAAATGAAACAATTAACTACCTTATTTGATATGATTCTAACTAGAACTTTGAAAGCTAGAACCTGGATTCCGCAGAACAGTGGCGAATCCGATGGTGTATGTGATCTTGTCCCCTCAGTATGATCTCCTCGTTCTTTCATGTTCACGTGGATCCAGAAAAGCGTGTAATGCCAGCATCGACAGAAATAGATATTGGGACAAGGACAGCTCAGAATGCAGACTGAAAATGTGAGTAGGAGAGGGATAGCGCAAGAGTACAGAGCTTGGCTTATGCAATTCCTAGCGGGATTTTACTGCGAGTCATGCAACATAAAGCGACCAGAACCTGAAACTACCCTGTTTGAAGAGAAAACCTGCAACTTTAATGGCTTCCTAAGCTATTCTACTTCAATGGAATGGGTAAAACAACAACACTGTTTGCACAAGCTGGATATGTGGCTTACCAACAGCTGGACAATACTAACTAAGCCTGCAAATGAACTTGAAACTATGGCCTCTAAGCAAAATGAAAGACTGAACTATGGAAAATGAGAGGATGAGAGCAAAAGATCAGGCCATTTGTTTGTGCACAAACCATTTATTTATAGGATTCATACACCCAAAGATCAAAACCAAACTGAACTCTAAAAACCATAAACAATGGCCAAACACTATTCCAGGGGACCAAAAACATAAATGCATGCCCAAGTCGGCAAGGAAAGCTGGTGAAACGTTGATCTTTTACGTGAGTCGCATCAAAACGCTTTCTGGAAAACGTGTGTAGGACCGCCGCTCTGAGCAGGGCGGCGGTTATGAGACCGCCGCCTTGATCGGGCGGCGGTCACGAGACCGCCGCCCTACAGGCGGATGTTTCGTCTCAAAGATCAAAAGGACAAAAAAAAGAGGGAAAGAGGTGAAAACAAAGGATGTGGGTGCTAAACGGGGCATGCGAGATGTTAACACATACTCTGAGGGATTTTCCGGATCCCGAACACCTTGCGAGGAGACCTGTATCATCATTGGGGAACTTGTCACATTGTTCTGGTAGTACAGTACCTTACAATTTTGGGTATGTACATATTGCCCCCTCGAGAAGCGTTTTAGCCATGAAGAGGCGTAAAAAGTGGGTCCAGTATGGCGATCTCGAAATGGGAAGTTTAGAAGTTATACCTTACATGTCCGTGTGTTGAAATGACGCCATCTAAAATTCCCGCTACTGTAAAATGAAAAGAGAACTCAAGTGCGAGATAGATACAAAAATTTGGAAAATAAACGTTAAAATAATAGGGAATGAGAACGTACCATTCGTGCGGGGATAGAAAATTACCTCCATCGGTGCTCCAAACATGTGAAAAAGTCTTTTAAAAATGAATCGGTGCTTATATATGAAAGTGGGTCCATTTTCCTATTCATTTGCGCGACTTGATTTGATTGTTTTTGAGCTCGGGACCCATGGTGATGGTTTCTTGCGTGAGTAGAGTCAAAATGTCCGCGGCGAGATCGTGATCATGCCTCCACATGCGAACACCTCCCGCTAGATCACGAGGTTGGTTTTCTTTAATTTTGTATTTTTCCCCCTTAAATTTGAAATGCTAAATTTGTTGTAATGGGGGTCATTTTTGAAAATGTTAGTGTTAAAAGGTCCATCTAAGGGGGCGCCTACGCGGGTTTTTGCTTGTTTTTAGGCTTTTTAGATTAAAAACCCACGTGGCTTTTCAGACCATGATCACCGCCTTTAAGGCGGCGGTTACAAAACCATCTCCCCGCTCGGGGTGGCGGTTTTGCACGTAATGCAAAAGGAACTTATATGCAAGATTGCACTTGTATTTTTAGCCTTTCTACGTGTTTTTATGACTCTCTCGATGTTGTTCGGATATTAACTTGCTTTGTTTTGTGTGTTTTTGGGTGTATGCAGGCGAGAGAGGAGTACATTAGATGGAGCAGAGAGAGAGAGTGTGATTGGCTCTCAGGGGTACTGGATGCCCTCTCACAGGACGAGGAGGACACATTACAGAGGGCCGGCATATTGTGTATATCACACGTGCCCCACGTTGCACCATCTAGTCACATCCTTTGTGACCTATTTTCTTATTGGGATGCAGATCGGAACACCTTCCGACTGCCAGGGGTCCGTGGTGAGTGGACCATCACATTAGAGGATGTCTACCGCATTCTGGGGGTCCCGATCATCGGGAGGTGACTTACACTAGAGACAGCAGGCTCACGGGCACAGATTGCACAGTGGGCAGCTTATATGGGAGATGCAGCCATCTCCACGGGGTCGAAGAAGGGGGTGAGAGTTCGATCCATTCCTTCTTTTCCTATCCCCGTATTTCGACAGGCCATCATGGGGATCCTTGCCTCGAGATTGATCGGGGACAAGGGAGGGGACACATTGTTATATTGCTGGGCTCCCATCATTGCACAGATAGAGGGGCATGGCCGGATATATGCACAGGGTTCAAATATTACAGGTACCACCTATCATTATCTATATAGGTGGTCCGCTTATTTACGGACAGTCATTGAGCCACCCAACTCTAGTAATGAGTTGGGTGTATGAGCATTTTATCCCTTATGGCAGGGGTTGTGGAGGTGGCAGATCCGGGGCTGTGAGGGCAGCCAGATGGACGGACATGTCGGTGCTCGAGCACCTCATCGGCCAGATTTCCTCCCTTAGTACTCTTGCAGACATGGAGGTGACATCGTCTCGGCTTATGGTGGCATATGGGGCGAGGAGACTCTTACCACGATATCCTACTCAACCACGGGAAGCTTATTGATCGAGTGGGACGAGTGGAGGTACATCCCTTCAGCCGGGTTCCTCAGCAGTTTGGTCTTCCATACATGGGTATGCTTCCCCCAGTGGCACCAGTTTACAGATCAGTTCGCGAGGCCAGAGGGGGGCCTAGAGGCCGAGGTTGGACAGTGATTACTCCTAGCATTCCTATTGCAGCCAGGAGGATAGTTTACGCTAGAGGGAGAGCCGGTGCACCTCGGGCACCTTTGCTTTAGATTGCTGCGGGTCCTGCTCATAGCAGTGATGACCCCATAGATATTGACTCCGAGTCCGAGGAGTTTTCAGAGGGAGGGACAGAGGAGGAGACCGAGGACAGCGATCCTGAGTGGCATGACACTCAGGATATTATCTGAAGAGAGGGCCGAGTAGAGCGCGAGAGGACACTTTAGTTTCAGAGGAGCCCCTCTCTCAGGGCCATGGTGGAGAGGATGAGTCCGTTGCAGGGCGACACGTTGCTCCTGCCATGGGAGCAGCCCCTCAGTCGGCAGCGGCATCCACGGCAGGTGCCGGTCCCAGCGACCCATCTTGGATGCCTGGGGATCCGAGTAAGTTACCCTTTCTCCCTTTTAATGTTTATATGTAGGCTCTCCTTAGTTGCTATTGTTGTATCTTCTAGCCTCTTGCTTGGTTTCTAATTCATTTTTCTCCTTTGTTTGCAGAGACTGTTGACGAGTGGCGGGATTTGATCCGCAGGGTATGTACTGATTCCCTGATGATCCCCATGGATAGGACCCACACGGAGCTATCCGTAGATGTCGGGGAGCCCTCAGCAGCTGGTAGACATACCGATGTCTTCGCTCCCGTTTGGCATGTGGCCAGGATGGTGTCGACCCTCCGCACGAGTTAGTGGGCTACAGGGGCGGGCCGAGCGCCTCATAAGGAGCCATTCTCGGGGTGAGACCGTGGCTACCCTCGGGACCCTGAGCCCTCCGTACATTCAGAGCGCCGGCGTAGCCTGGAGTCCTAGGCATGGGCATGCACCTTCGGAGGGGTCTCGCAGGGATTGAGAAGCCATTTGGCTCTCGTGTATTTTGTATTATATATTCTTTGTATATCACGGGCTCTTTGAGCATTTTGACCATGCTTAGAGCATGATGGCATTGTACATAAACATTGTTTATTTATATATATGCATTCGTTTTGGATTAAGAGCTTGGCACTCATGTTTTCCTTTCTATTTCCAGTTTCCTTGTGTATACTACGATGTATGTTTATATGCTTTTTAGAATGTATGCAATGGAGAACAGATGATGCAAATGTTTGCTTTCTTTTTGTGTTTCATGATGCTGATACATGATAATGTAGATATATTGTGATTTTGAATCTTAGCTCCTATGAGAAATTTGGATACCTCATGTTTGTTTTGTACGGTGATGAATATAACCAAGCGATGATGAGCAGTTAATTTTCCCCAATCCTAACTCCACGCAACTAGTAAGATGCGAGGGCTCATCACCAAGAGTCAAGAAGGGCGCAAGTTATGAAATGTGGTGAAATGATAGCGATGAAAGACAGAAAAAGCTTTGGTGGAACCAAATAGGAAACTACAAGCTTACTCCACCCGAGTGACTTCATAGTTTTGGATGCAACTTGCTTTGCGGTTTATCCAAACTTAGATCCGTAGATGGCCACATAGTAGACAAAATCTGGGTTTTTAGGATTTTAACTCTTTTGGAATTTTGAACATCTGATTCATTTGTTTTTGACTCAAGGCTTCAAGATTTGAATTGTTTGCGTATGATTGTTTGTACTTATTTGTCAAGAAGACCCCCTACACTTTGCCCCACGCTACTAGTAAGAAGCGTGGGTTTATCACCGTGGGCAAGGCATAGGCGAGTAAGGGCATTTCCATCCTTTCCCAACCCTACGTCACTAGTAAGAGACGCAAGCTCATCACCGAAGGTTGGTGGGGCAAGGAAATGTGTAAAATTAAAATTTTCTGTTTAATCTCTTGTTGACTTGTTTTCTTGAGTAAAATGTCAGTATGTGCTTATTTCCAAAGAGATATATATATGGGATAGATGTGACACCATGAAGCTTCTAGAACAGACCATAGGCAAGACACCTATCCTAAGAAGAAATCAAAGTGAGAATAAACTTGCAGATCTTGGTATGGTTACCGTTAAGACTTTGTCATTTTTGACTTTATTTGATAAAAGATTCTGAGATGATTCGATGATATATGAAGATGGAGAGGTATGATTAAAGAGCTTTATGCCAAAACATCATGAGTTTGTAGTGAATTGCTTTGAGAATAGATTCCTTGATCACAATTTATGTAAGAAACAAGTGGACAAAATGATCTTAATCTGTATGAAGATGCAATGTAGATAATTATACAAGTAGTGCTAGTTGCTTATGCGTAGAACCGCTTGAGGTGCAGGGAATTGACTGTTTCGCCAAATTCCTCACCTTCTAGCGTACATAAGAGGTAAGCACCGTTTCCGTAGCCCCTCAAATATTTTCTAAGTCCTCTGTTTGAGAGGAAAAGAGCAAGCTCGAGAAAATGTAGAAGGGTCAGAAGGCAAGTAGGTTGATCCAGAAAAAAATCATAAAATGACTAAGTCCTAGCCCTAGGGTAGCGGGACATTTGGGACAAAAAGGCCCGAACCGGCCGGCTCGGCCGAAGTAAGCACAAACAGCCTGCAAAGCAACAGGGACATCTGGGACAAAAGTACGCGGTGGACGCGAAATGCCGGTTCGACCGAGAGGAAAAAATTGGCTAACTGCTGAGAGAGACGCCTGTGGGACAATCGGGCCAAAAAGGCGCGAACCGGCCGAACCGGCCGAAATGAGTCCAGAGGGTCCAAAATCAAATGGGACGTCTGGGACAAATGGACGCGAAATGCCCGAACCGGCCGAAATGAGCACAAAGGGCCCAAAATCAAATGGGACATCCGGGACAAATGGAGGCGAAGTACGCGAAGGAGCCGAATCAGCCGAGGACCAATCAGAAGCTGCCACGTGTCCTCACAAGAGAAAAGTCAAAAAGTCAATGGGTGAGTTTTCGACCACCGATCCGAACCAATCAGATAATGCCACGTGTCATCCAAGTGGCAGAGCGCGGGAAAAATTCCAAAATCCGTTTTGGTCTGCTCCGTGCCCTAAATCTTCAGATCGCCATATCTTTTGATCCAGAGCTCGGATTTCCACGTTCTTTATATCAACGGAAAGCTGTTGAGATGCTCTACATGATTCTGGGATCAATCTCGAGTTTTGGTGCAGTCTGAAGAGAGAAAATCGAGAAACGGCTCTGACGTGTGGTAATGGCCAGAAGCGACCTTTCAACAACCCGTTTTAATGCTAATGGGTCGCATTCTTCTTCGCACGCACAAGTGACATTTCAGCGGCCAAATTAATACAAATGGGTCGCATTCTCCTCCAAAATCGGTCAAAGATGGCAGGGTATGGGTTGGAAAGGTATCCCATGCCGCTTTTTTATGCATCTCAAATAATGAGGAATGGGCTTGCACGCTTTTCCTACGTTTCTTCCCCGGGTTCGACCCATGCAATGTAAAAGCCGCTTTTGGCTCATTTTGAAAAGGTTGTTCATTCTTTTGCTCGCCTCCCCTTCTTTTTCTTCTAGGGTTGAAAATGGAGTTCAAACCTCTTCCCTTGCTCAGTAATGGCGTTTTTTGCCTTTTACTAATGGAATGATGTTCTCAGCAAACTTCTGAGCAACAAAACGTGTTTTTGATGCATCCGCCCATCCTTCCTCGCTTTTTGCTTGTCCTCTTCTTACTTCTCTTCATCGCAGGTATTTGTGCATGTTTGAATGTTCATTGCAGGTTTGAGCCGTGTTCATGGAGTTTTGGGACATTTTCTGTGTGAAATCTATCCTCGGGCCTCGTGATGCATCTCGTCCATCCTTCCCATTGCTCACCTCTCTTTGTCCCATGGCGCTTTTGATAGATGTCCAACATTCTCCTTCTCTCGGTGTATCACCGTTTTAGTGTAGGCTTTTGTTGTTTTTTTCCTTTCTCTCTCTCTCTCTCTCCTCGCATGGTTAGATTAGGATTAGATTAGCTTGCCCGCACCGGAATAGCTTGTGGTAGGTAGTTTAGGAGCAGAACCAGCCTTCTCTCGGAGATTCCTCTCTCGGTTTTACAAGTCCCACGCTGAGAGAGGTTTCCATGTTGTGCAATCACACTGATGCCCGAACATCAACCTAGAAGCCTCGATGTGTGTCCAGTGGGTGCTGTGATTTTGCATCAGCTTTTGCACACATGACTGGACCTTAGAGGTCTTTCACTTCATCTTTTGCAGTTGATGTGTTCCCGTGAAGATTTCAGCCTTGAGGCACTTGCAAACACATCTCGGACTCCATCCGGTCAACAACCCATCTCTCAAGTCATGTGACCTTCCTTTCCATTCATTTCCATCCATTTTCATCCATCTTTCTTTCCATCCCCTTCATTCTTTCCATTCCATGAAGTTGTGCAATCATGACTTCATTTCCATCATGGAATTCACATCAACAACAAGCAAAAGATATTCCACCTCCAACATGTTTTACAAATCCTCCAAATCAGCATTTTGAGCAGATTCAAGATCGCATGCATACCCATATGAGCAAAGCAGCAAAAGTCGTTTGGCTATGGAGCTTTCCAAGAGCAAGGGTGTGCATACAATGAAGACCATCGATCCAAGATGCTGGTCTCGTTGAGAAAATCCAAAAGATGGAGGTAAACATAGTGCATTCTGTGGCTCAGCACGATGAGAGCATTTGGAATCGGTCAGGAGCACCCCGTCCATGGGTGGGACCTTTTCCAAGTCATTACAGCCCTCTCAGAGAGAAGCTTGACTTCATGATTGCAACGCTGCCTTTTGCAAAGTGGATCAAGAAATAGAGGTGTATGAGAGAAGTATTCAAAGAACCTTGTCAACAGTAAGCACACCATCTCATGCCTTTTCTTTTCCTCTTTCCCAATCTGCTTCATTTTCAGCAAAGGTCAAGTTTCAAACTCTCCATCTGCTGTCCCAAATGTGGAATCCATGTCTCCACCTCTCGCCTTCCATTTCATCTCGATTCTTCTTTCATTTTCCCTTCCAAACAGCTCATGCCCTCCACAAGAGCTAACAGAAATACCCTCCTCCAAAGAAACAAGAGTTTCTACCTCCTCCACCACCACAAAAAAATGTAAAATCAATCGAGTTTCAACCCATTCCTCCTTTTGCATTCCCAATTCCATGTGGGAAAGAAGAAATTGTAAAATCACCATCAAGGACAACAAGAGGAAGAGCCCGTAAAAGAAATGACAGATACTTGAAGGTTTGGGCTGCCAAATTTGGGATGACACAGATCCTTTCACGGTGAAGCCCACGAAGAGGCCGAGGTTGAACAAATGGTGGTTAGGACTGATTTGGTCAGCAGCAAGAAGAAGATCTTTCAGCAGTCCCAACTTATCCTCTAGAGCAGTGCAGATTGAAGAGTTTGACTTGACAAACTTCATGCTGGAGAAGGAGTTCAATCAAGAGCAAGATTGCCTTCAAACATTGGAGGAAGGAGAAGCTGCTCCAAATCCAAAAGAAGAGGAGCACAATCTAGCTATGGAGGAGAAAAACGCAGATCCAAGGGCTTTGAGCACAAAGCAGGTTACAGAAGAACCTTCAGTTCTTCTTTCCACTTCATCTCTCTCAAGTTCTAAAGATCGAAAAGGAGTTTGATCTCTCAAACTCAATATCGAGAGTGAAGGAAACCATGGTGGTCAAGTCACAGAGATCAAGAGGACACCATGGAGGAAGTTGAACACGAGCAGCAGGACAGCAATGAGGCAGTTTACCTGTCAGATTTGGAGGACTGTTTTGATGGAGAAGAGCCGGTTGAGTTTTCACCATTCTCTCTTTCATCATCCACATTCCAAACACAAGAGTCTCATTGTCATGAAGGAGAGCATTCATTTGCAGCAGCCTCGCATCTTATAAAGCAGCCCTTTGGAACCAAAATCGAAGATTTAAATCTTCCATGTTCTTCATCTGAGGAAGAGAAAGGGCGTAAGGGTCCTACCATTTCTTCCACGTCATCCATTCAGTGGGTCTACAAGAAGACTCCATTCTTGGAGTTGAAAATCGAGCTATGGGCATGTCAAACGGATCGACCTTGCCCAATCGTATTTGGCTTCATTGAGCCAAAGGAGAAGCCACAACCACCATGCTTGCTTCTGAGCATGAGGATGAGCTACAAAGTACCAAGGATCAGCTGCCATACCTCTCCAATCCAAATGCAGAGCAACTAAAAGAGGTATTGGATTTTTCAGTTGATACCTTGATGATTTGGATAGAAGACCAGCTTCTTGTTGATTTTCCATCCATCCAAACAGCCATGATCAGTGCCAAATCAATTACATGGCTGCCAATTTTGAAGAAAGGAAGCTATTTCTCACAACCAGTTGCAGGGTTTGTTTAGCTTGCCTTTGCTTCCAGTTAGAGTAGAGTAGCTAGGTTTGCTTTCAGCAGAAGAAGTGCTTGTGCACACTCTGCATGTTCCATTTGGGGCATGTATGATTTTCAGTTCTGTACATAGTTTTGGTGTTGCTGGTTTTGCTCTTGCACAGTTCTTTTCAGTGGTTTTTGGTGAGAACAACTCCATGTCCGGTGGGTTTCAAGTGGCTCAGAGGGAGGTTTTCAAAGTTCAGATCAGTTGCGGGTTACAACTCATGACTCCATGCCCAATGGATTGCTTCAGGCTACTGGTCTTTTCATCTAGCAGGCAGATGCCCCCGCTGAGTCGTCAAAACTGTTGTCAAAATTTCCCCCCGGGTAAATTTCGATAACATGCATCGAGTATTCAAGTCCTGTGAAGATTGATTGATTCGGGCCAAAAATCATGTTGCTAGAGTCCCCAAATATTTTCTAAGTCCCCTGTCTGAGAGAGGAAAAGAGCAAGCTCTAGAAAATGTAGAAGGGTCGCAGGCAAGGCAAGTAGGTTGATCCAGAAAAAATCATAAAATGACTAAGTCCTAGCCCTAGGGGCAACAGACATTTGGGACAAAAAGGCCCGAACCGGCACTGCTCGGCCAAGTAAGCACAAACAACAAATGCCGCAAAGCAACAGGGACATCTGGGACAAAAGTACGCGGTGGACGCGAAATGCCGGTTCGACCGAGAGGAAAAAAATGCTAACTGCTGAGAGAGACGCCTGTGGGACAATCGGGCCAAAAAGGCGCGAACAAATGGCCGAACCGGCCGAAATGAGTCCAGAGGGTCCAAAATCAAATGGGACGTCTGGGACAAATGGACGCGAAATGCCCGAACCGGCCGAAATGAGCACAAAGGGCCCAAAATCAAATGGGACATCCGGACAAATGGAGGCGAAGTGGGCGCCAAGGAGCCGAATCACCCGAGGACCAATCAAGCTGCCACGTGTCCTCACAAGAGAAAAGTCAAAAAGTCAATGGGTGAGTTTTCGACCACCGATCCGAACCAATCAGATAATGCCACGTGTCATCCAAGTGGCAGAGAGCGGGAAAAATTCCAAAATCCGTTTTGGTCTGCTCCGTGCCCTAAATCTTCAGATCGCCATATCTTTTGATCCAGAGCTCGATTTCCACGCTTCTTTATATCAACGGAAAGCTGTTGAGATGCTCTACATGATTCTAGGATCAATCTTGAGTTTTGGTGCAGTCTGAAGAGAGAAAATTGAGAAACGGCTCTGACGTGTGGTAATGGCCGGCGACCTTTCAACAACCCGCTTTAATGCTAATGGGTCGATTCTTCTTCTCGCACGGCCGTGTGACATTTTAGCGGCCAAATTAATACAAATGGGTCGCATTCTCCTCCAAAATCGGTCAAAGATGGCAGGGTATGGGTTGGAAAGGTATCCCATGCCGTTTTTATGCATCTGCAGTCAATGAGGAATGGGCTTGCACGCTTTCCTACGTTTTCTGTCCCCCTCGGGTTCGACCCATGCAATGTAAAAGCCGCTTTTGGCTCATTTTGAAGAGGTTGTTCATTCTTTCTACTCGCCTCCCTTCTTTTCTTCTCTAGGGTTGAAAATGGAGTTCAACCTCCTCCCCTTGCTCAGTAATGGCGTTTTTGCCTTTTACTAATGGAATGATGTTCTCAGGCAAACTTCGGAGCAACAAAACGTGTTTTGTGATGCATCCGTCCATCCTTCCTCGCTTTTGCTTGTCCTCTTCGCTTCTCTTCATTGGAGGTATTTGTGCATGTTTGAATGTTCATTGCAGGTTTGAGCCGTGTTCATGGAGTTTTGGGACATTTTCTCGTGTGAAATCTATCCTCGGGCCTCGTGATGCATCCGTCCATCCTTCCCATCGCTCACCTCTCTTTGTCCCATGGCAGCTTTGATAGATGTCCAACATTCTCCTTCTCTCGGTGTATCACCGCTTTAGTGTAGGCTTTTGTTGTTTTTTTCCTTTCTCTCTCTCTCTCTCTCCTTGGCATGGTTAGATTAGGATTAGATTAGCTTGCCTGCACCGGAATAGCTTGTGGCGTTTAGGAGCAGAACCGGAATTCCTCTCTCGAGCTTTACAAGTCCACGCTTGGAGAGAGGTTTCCATGTTGTGTAATCACACCTGGATGCTTCAGAAGCTCGAGCAGGAATTTTGCCAGCCTTCTCTAGGCTTTCTAGTTAGAGATTCTTCATCCGTAATCCCTTGTAGTGAAATGCGGTTATTTCGACCTCAAGTCCCAAATACTAGCTGAAAGGAGTTTCTCCCATTGGTGTTCTTATTGAGGTTGGTGGGCCCAGGAGAGAATTTCCCTATTAAGTCAAGACCCCATGTAGAAAAGGGCCATGGAGTAGCGATTGGTTGCAAATCTTGTGCCGGCATATGAATCTCATGGGAGAATTCTTGGCACTTACGACACTGCTGCATAAAACTCTATTGCGTCATGTTCTAGAGTGGGCCGAAATAGCCCATTTGATGTTATTTTCGAGCAGTGGCGTGGCCACCAAGTGACCTCCACATATTCCGCTGTGAGATTCATGGAGAATCTTCTTGGATTCTTCCGTGTCGATGCATCTTAGGAGCATTCCATCGAACGCCCTTCGATAGAGAACTTGCTCTATAATGACGTATTTAGCTACGATTATGCGTAACCGCCTTCTTTGTTGCGGTGTAACTCCTTCAGGTATGTATGGTCCATGATATAATTAATGATATCATTGTACTAAAGACACCCAGAGATAGGCAGTCGGGTTTCGATGTAGTATACGCACTCATCTGGAAATTCTAAATCTAATAAATCACCTTTGTCTAATGGGTTGTCAGCTAACCAATCTGCGATGATTTGTCCTTTAACCGACTTCTGATTTACAAATGTTAATTCGAATTCTCCCATTAAGGTTATAAAATGTCCAGCCTTTTTAGACAAGGACCCTTGTGTGAGAAAAGTCCGTAAATGGTCTGTTTTTACCATGACCCTCGTTTCTTGATTCAGCATATAATGTCTTAGGCATTTAGTAGCAAAGACTATGGCAAGGCATTCTCGTTCTGCCTGTGTATAGCGTGTTTCATAGTCGAGCAGCATTCGGCTGATGAAATAAATCACGCGTTCTCTCTTGTTATCATCTTCTTGGGCCAACATACAGGCCAGCAAGACATTAGTAGCTCGTGAATATAGAATCAACAGTGATCTAGCTTAGGTGGCATTAGCGTAGGTGGTGATAATAGGAAACGCTTAACTGCATCAAAGGCTTCATTGCAATCTTTGGTCCAATCAATGCTATAGTCTTTCTTGAGTAAATTGTTGATTGGATGAACGACGAAGCTTAAGTCCGGGATGAATCTTCGGATTGCACCCAGCTTTCCGAGGAATGACCTGACTCCAGATTCATTTGAAGGTGGAACCATTTCAAGGACAGCCCGGATTTTGGTCGGGTCAACATCTATCCCTCGTGACGATATGATATAACCTAGGAGCTTCCCTCCCGTTACACCAAAGACGCATTTCTCTAGGTTTAGTGTGACTCCGTATTCTATTAGACGTGAAAGAATGACGCGGAGTACTTCGGGATGGTCACAATGCTTCTTGGCTTTAGCCAATAAGTCATCTACGTAAGATTCCATGATTTTATGAATTAGATCATTGAATATGTATGTCATAGCCCACTGTACGTAGCACCGGCGTTCTTGAGACCGAATGGCATAACAGTGTAGCAATAGGTTCCCCAAGGAGTTATAAACGTGGTTTTAGCTTGATCTTGCTTAGATATTCTGATTTGATTGTATCCCGAGAATCCATCCATGAGAGACAAAAGTTCAAAACCAGTTGTTGCATCAACAATAACATCGATGGATGGTAATGGGAAGTCGTCCTTAGGACATGCTTTGTTGATATCTCGAAAATCTATGCAGATGCGTATCTTTCCATTCTTCTTGAGAACGGGAATGATGTTAGATACCCATTGGGAGTAGTCAACTGGCTTGATGAATCCTACCTGAAGGAGTTTTATTACCTCCTCTTTTACCATGAGAGCTACTTTGGGCTTCATGGGTCTTGATTTTTGTTTAATTGGCTTTGCATCTGATTTAGTGACGAGGTTGTGCACCGCAATGTGGGGTGCGACTCCTGTCATCTCCTTATAATTAAATGCAAATGCCTTCTGATGTTATTTGAGGATCTGAGTATGTATTTCTACTTCTTCTGGGGTTAACGAAGAACCTAGTTTCAATATTCTCGATTCATCTTCTATCCCGATGTTGACATCGATTGTCTCTTCGATCAAAGAGGCATTACCCTCTTCAAACTCAGGTGGTGCTGGAGGTAAATCCAAATCATCCCCATTTTCTACTGCGTATATGCTAGGTTCCATTTGTGAGGGGAGATCCATCATGGGATTCCCGAAATAGGAAGACGAATGTGGAATTAAGGACAAATCTAGCATATGATAGGAGAGATGTAATGCCGCATAGGCGTTTAAGTAATCCAAGGTAGCCACATCACTATCAATATGGTCTAAGACGGTAGATTTACTTTCACTTGAAAGGGGATTTGTCATTATTTTTATCAATGGTTCATTACGAATGGACACCGTGAACTGGGTGTCTTCTAACTCATTACTTGGAGTAAAACGTGATGCTGAAGTTGCTATTGAATCGGCGAGAAGATTTTTCTCTCGCGGGATTGCTTCAATGGATATGAAGTTAAATGCCTTGCTTAAATTTAATATGGCTTCTTTGTAAAGCTGCAAGTGTTCGGCTTTGGTTTCGTATACCTCAGAAACTTGGTTTGCCACTAATTGCGAGTCTCCTAAGACTTTGATGTTATCAACACCAATTCTCTTGGCTAAAGTGAGGCCAAGGAGGAGGGCTTCATACTCGGCGCCGTTTTTGTGCATTCAATGTTTAGCTTAAAAGTGAATGGGAGGACTTTCTCTCGGGCGAAGGAAGAATTATACCTGCCCCCGCTCCATAACGGCATTTAGCTCCGTCGAAATGGAGAGTCCAATACTTAGTCGGGAGTATAGATGTTGGGGCATCTGCTACGCTTGCACACTCTACTTCTACCATACAGAGGTCCTTTGCTAGAAGGGAACCAACACCTAGGGAATATCCTATGCCTACTCTTGAATCAAATGGTAAGAACATTGGTGAATCTTGTTCTAGTAACTCAATGATTTTTGCAGTAGTCCCTAATGATACCGTTTCTTTAGCTTTATCGTTAGGGGTTGGGGTTGTTTTGGCTATGCTGATAGTTTCAAGATCCGTTGTAGGTACCAACTTCTCCTTTGGTTTTGGGTCGAGGTTTATTAAGTTGGTTTGTTGGAAGTTCAAATTCTGAGTGTACACCTGGTCTTTTCTTTAAATCAGCTAGGTGCAAATCGGAATGTTTTGGATCACCTTTGGCTACAAATACCTTTCCTAGATGCAAAAATCTTACTTCTTGAAATAACGTAGAAGGGATTTCCTTCATTCAAAGTGTATCCATGGTTGGCCGAGTATCATATTATAATTAGTTTCCCGATCTATAATATAAAACTCAATCAGGATTGTTTTGGGTCCTAAGGTGACTGGCAATATTATAGTTCCTATCGAAGTGGCTTTAAGGCTATCATAGCCTCTCAATGTATTTTGAGTGGTGGAATAGTTTGTTTCCCCATATCCTAGTTTTTAGAGGAAAGAGAAAGGGACTATGTTAGCTATCGCGCCCCATTGTCAACCATTACCCGTTTTACATAGTTATTATAAACCCATACTTGTAAGTGTAAGGCTGCATCACCTCGGTGTGCGATCTCAAAGATCTGTGGGAATTTTACTTATTTCGAATATGAATTCGACATCCTTGTCCGGCTGCCCTGCAGGGTGGATATCAAAATCTACGTGATTTACTTGTGTTTCAGGAGGTGGAGTGATGTTAATTAGATGACCTAGACCTAATGCTTCTAAAAGAGTAGCTCTGTGAGGAGGAGAGTTCTTTAGTAAATCTAAAAATGAGATGTGCGAGAAGGTCTTTGTTAGGTCACTAATTAAATCATAGGCACCGATGGGTTTTTCTACTATCTGCTGACTCTTATCTGTTTCTGGTAGATGACTTGGGCTTGGTTGAGAGAAATACTCTCATGTTCTTGTTATAGCTTCGATAGGTAGCTCAGCGTCTAGCTCTACCAAACTGACTATCTTGGGTCTCGGTTGACTTCCCAACTGTGGCGCAACTGATGGATTTAGTGAAGTCGAGGCTTCGTGATCATTGTTTCCCGGTATTGCACCCTTGTTCGTCCCAGTTGGATTTAGTCTGTTATTATCATGATTTGGGAGTGGATCGTTAAAGATCTTGAGGGGAGCATTCGAGGGAAATCGCTGCTCTACTAGCATGTTTGGTGGTGATGACACGGGATCTGCCAAAAACAAATCTGTGAAGAACTGTCTTTGTTCTTCTGGTAAACGTTGCATGAATTTATTGTAGTCATGACACGTTCTAGTATCATGACCCCGAATTTTGTGGAAACCACAATAAGAATTGGGATTGTAATTCCTGTTTTGTTGGTTTGGTGTATATTTGTTGTTTACGGCTTTGGTTTTGATAACCAAATGAGTTTTGTCTGGCCCTTGTATAGAATTTCACCGTTGTTGTTGTTGTTGTTGTGGATGGTTAAAATCCACTTTGTATTGATTAATAGGGGGTAAAGTTATTGTTTCGTTGTTTGTTTGTTTGTGATGGAGTATTGACAACATTTACCTTCGGGATGGTCGGTTACTCCATCTGTTGTTACACCCCGATTTTTGTTAAGGATTTTGGGTCCTTGATTAACGTTTGTGGTAGTGGGATAATTTGTAGCGTTCTGATTGGGGGTGATTAACCTCCCGTTTGCACCATATGTTTTACGGCCACTATCTATTATTGCTTGGTCTATTCGAAGAGCGCTCTCAAGTACTTCCTCATAAGTTCTTAGTGGGAACTTCTGGACTTCTTCCTTCACCTCTTTGCTGAGAGAATGAAGGAATAAATCACATAGTTCCATCTGATCCATGTTTGGAGCACTTGCTGAAGAATAAAGAACTGTACGCCACCTCTGGATGAAATGGGTGACAGATTCGTTGTGTTCTTGTTTAATGTGCAAGAATTCCTTGATTCCTGTTCTCAACAGTTTGTTCATGTCGAATGCCTTAATGAATTCTGATACGAGCTATTTAAATGAATGGATGGAGGCCTCAGGTATTCTATAATACCAGTCAAGAGTGATGCCTTCCAAGGTTTTAGGGAATATTTTAGCAACAACCCCATCCCAAGGGAGTAATTCTCGTATGGCTGTAGCGTAAGCCTTGATATGCGCATTTGGATCTCCCTCGCCTTTGAACTTGGGTAAATTGGGAAGGGGTCTTGGAAGCATGACGCTTCGTATGGTGAAATCTAAGGGCTCTTTTAAATATTCTGAGTAAGTCCCTATCGCATATGTTTCAACCATTGATGGTGGTTGCTGAGGGAGTGGTGGTGGGATGGGTTGTTGATACGGCGCAGCGTATGCGTTGGCAGGGGCATAGGGAAGTCCCTGCGTTTGAGCAAAAATGCCGGGAGAGGAGAACATATCTCCTTGTGGTGATTTGGAGTACATGTTTAAGTATGACGGGGTATTGTCTAGGAATGGATTGTTTGATACTAGACCGGGAGGAAAGGTGTTAGAGATGATAGGCCTTGTTGGCGTTTGTTGTGGATAGTGAGGCGGCATGCCTAACGTGCCTACTCCTGTGAGGAGATCTACTTGGCCAGGGTGGTATGGAGGATTGGAACTTCCTGCTTGCATGAACGGAGAATTTTGACTTGCTTGAGCAAGTTCTAACCCTCTCACTTTTTCTACTAACATTGAAATGACTTCATTTGGTGAAGTCACGGTGCTTTTCCTGAGCGGCGTTTGTTGTATACCCTGGTGTTGTATAGGCATGTGATATCCTGTCATGAACTGATCGCTATCTTGCCAAGTTTCTCCGAGAGCATTTCCTATATGCAGTGGCATAGAGGTATTTTCTTGAAAAGAGACCTCGGGTTGTATTTGTAAACCTCCTATAGGTGGGTACATACCCCGAGAATGTTGTTCACTCCTAGGATAACGTATTGACCGTTCATCATCTAAGACCAGATATGGGTCTGATTGTCTACTAATTTGTGGTCTAAGTAGCATCTGAGGAGATGAACCAGATTCTCTGGTAAACGTCATATTGTTCGAGCCTGAAGGCTCTGTTTGTTGCATTCGAGGAGGTTGATCTAACTCCCCATTTGAAAAGATGAGTTATATCTGTTTCTTGGGGTTTGTGTTGAAAACTTATTAGTTGAATAGTTGTCACCCCATACTGAGAGCGAGGGTGATGATTGTCTATTCATTTGGGCGTAGTATGCCTCAAGACCCAAGAGGGGTCTGTCATATTCATCGAATCCTGACATATTCGGGGGGTATATGAATACCCACAGAATAATGGGAAGGAACGAAGGTGATTTGTGAAAGAACACGTGATACTATGACTCCGAATGATAAAGTAGGAAGTTTACGTCAGCTTCACTAATTTTGTTTGCTTCACGTCAGGTTCACCAATTTTGTATGCCGGAAAAGCGACAAGTGAGCGTGGGAATCTACAGGTAACTCTTCCGTGTACCCGACCTCCCAAGGTCGTGCCGAGATAGTCGGTGGGGATGGAATATTCGTGGGATGCAGACAAACTAGTTAGGAAATCTAATGTCTTCGACACGCACTAGTGGAATTTGTTAATCCAAGGCAAAGAAGGCCCTTCTAACTCAGGATGGTGTGATAGATTGATCGGCGAGGATGACTCGCTCAAAGGCTCCAATCAATATCGAGCTCGCGGCGTGATTCGATCTATGGGTTGTGGAATACGGGAAATGACCTGGGATAGTTTCGTGTATGTCTCCAGATAAGGTCATATGGTGGATGGTGGAAATAATTGACTCTACGGACGATTCTCTGGCCTAGTCCAGAATTCTCTAGCTTCGTTAGCCGCTATATCTAGTAAGGAAAATTGTTCGATGATGATGGGTGGAAGTGGAGTGGATTGGAATACTAGTGTGCATAGGCCAATGTTTATATCCGATTGACTTATGGATTCGTTAGGCTGTGGGACTTGTGGGTCACAACCGTAGACTCTTGGTTGTTGCGGTTATGTTATGGTCATATACGAAATCAAGTCCTAATTCCTAGTATCCAGTAATCATATGCTTTCTCAGCTTCTATGTTTAGGACCAACAACTGCGTGATTTTCTCAGAATATCTCACAGGGCATTCATGCAACCTCGGATCCTTAGACTAGTATCTATGTGCTCGTGAGAGTGTCTATTGCACCTAGTCATGGGACCAAAGGATCACAACCAAAGGTTTGTTCTCTTTCGAACCCTTCTACAGTCATGCGAATGTTTTCCTAGGGTAATCTGTAGTTTGGTTGGTTTGACCAAAACGTGTGTGCTTGGTCGTCTTCTATATTTAATCCTCTTAACTAATAACCGATCGATTGTACATATCATTGTTGTTTGGAAGACTTGTATTATGAGATTTTGGTCTATGTCAACTATTGCTATGACGAGGTTTGGTTGAGGCACGATTGGCTCAAATATGTATTCCCTAGGGCTCTTGAGGTCCCGTGATTGTCATACAAAGTGAAATTCAAAATCTAACTGTAATAAAGCAAATTCTAACTACGTGGAATAAAACTAAAACATATATAACTTCTATTTTTGCATTTAACCTTTTAAGAGTTTAAGGAAAGCAGCTATTTTTAAACGTATCTAGAAATAACAACTGAATAACAACTTAAAACAAACAGAATAACCGAGTGTAGTTATTTGCCTGTGTGATTTATAGATTTATTCTAAACAATGCAATAACTTTCCTAGTCTATCTGCAAGATTCTCGATCCTACCTCAGAAGTGAGGAATGAATCATAGTTTCTTAGAAACTATCAATCCTCACAGCTTCCCTGGCAATATCGAGAATAGAAATTACTAAAATGAAACAATTAACTACCTTATTTGATATGATTCTAACTAGAACTTTGAAAGCTAGAACCTGGATTCCGTAGAACAGTGGCGAATCCGATGGTGTATGTGATCTTGTCCCCTCAGTATGATCTCCTCATTCTTTCGTGTTCACGTGGATCCAGAAAAGCATGTAATGCTAGCATCGACAAAAATATATATTGGGACAAGGACAACTTAGAATGCAGACTGAAAATGTGAGTAGGAGACGGATAGTGCAAGAGTACGAGCTTGGCTTATGCAATTCCTAGTGGGATTTTACTTTGCGATTCATGCAACATAAAGCGACCCGTAGAACACGAAACTACCTGTTTGAAGAGAAAACCTACAACTTTAATGGCTTCCTAAGCTATTCTACTTCAATGGAATGGATAAAACAACAACACTATTTGCACAAGCTGGATATGTGGCTTACCAACATCGGCACAATACTAACTAAGCCTCAGTAATCGAACTTGAAACTATGGCCTCTAAGAAAAATGAAAGACTAAAGTATGGAAAATGAGAGGATGAGAGCCAAAGATCGAGGCCATTTGTTTGTGCACAAACCAGATTATTTATAGGATTCATACACCCAAAGATCAAAACCAAACTCGAACTCTAAAAACCATAAACAATGGCCAAACACTATTACAGGGGACCAAAAACATAAATGCATGCCCAAGTCGACAAGGAAAGCTAGTGAAACATTGATCTTTTACGTGAGTCACATCAAAAGACTTTCTCTCGGAAAACGCGCGTGCGGGACCGCCACTACGAGAAGGGCGGCGGTTATAGGACCACCGCCCTGATCAGGGCGGCGGTCACGAGACCGCCACCCTGCAGGGCGGCGGTTTCGTCACTGAAGATCAAAAGGCCAAAAAAAGAGGGAAAGAGGGGAAAACAAAGGACATGGGGGCTAAGCGGGGCATGCGGGATGTTAACGCATACTCCGAGGGCTTTTCCGGATCCCGAACACCTTGCGAGGAGACCTGTATCATCATTGGGGAACTTGTCACGTTGTTCTGGTAGTACAGTACCTTACAATTTTGGGTACATACGGTCATCATCTACTGAACCTAAGGTCAGCCCAAGTTATTGGCCCATGGTGCACATACCCTCACTCCAAACATACACTTTTACCGATTTACCTCAGGGTCGGTTAGCGTAAGGTTGACAACACAACATGAAACTACATGACTAACACAATGGAAGTTCACACACATTAATCATAACACCTTCCCAAGGTACATATATAGGGTATATCACATACATTACAATCACAGATTCTGACATATCACATCACTAAATGTCATACCCAATGTGTAATCACCATACGATAGGGATCATATACTCACCATATGTCCAAAATGTATGACATTATTCATTACATATCACAAGAATTACAATTATGATGAGCACAATTACAACATATAATGAGTAGTCATATACATGGAAATACACATATTTCAACACAAATGATAATGACGTACATAAGAAATTTAGTTCACCACAACCAACCTAGTTACACGACATACCAACACACCCACATACCACAAATACAAACGACTGAATCAATCCAAAATCAATAATCACATTTCTTCCACACACAACAAAACACTATTTCACACTCAAACTCACATAGAATTTTCTGAAAGGAGAGAAAAATGGTCTCATCCTTAACACATCCACGTGCGTGGAAATTATGTACTAAATGACATACACATCATTTGCATTCACAATATCACAATTATGACATCGATCACATCACGATTATACCACATTACTCTTCCAATATCAACCACCATCATGTAACATCATCACCATCATGCAACACCATCATGTAACACCATCACAAAACTCCAATCTAGCCTAGATTTTTGAGAGCATGAACCTTCGCTCTGATACCAAGTGTAACACCCACTATTTCAAACACACAAGACTACATAGAAAAACACAAGATTACTTTTTTTTTTGACTTGCTTGACACATAACAAAACACAACATGTTGTCACCAAGGTTACAAATAACTCTATGAGAAACTTCATACAAGTATGGCCACAAAGGCAACATGGAAATGATCACACACATCAAGGACAATTCACCCTTCTCTTTGACAAGGCACCACAAAAGATCGACCACAATACATAGTTATAGCTTAGGACATCCGAATTGAAAATATTCTTAAGGTTATTTATTCACTAACAATATTTCAAGACTTGAATTTGGAATCTAGAAGGTTCATGTTATGATTCTCATAATTCTACTTATAGGGTTAGGTTTATTTTCATTTTATACTATTAAGGTCTATCCTAGGATCATCTCTAATATGGCAATTACTTATTTAATTCGTTTACAAAACAAAAAGGTAATTGATTCTACCAAGCTCTCTATCCGAACCCACACTACTGGGACTTATTTCATACTTCCTTGCATAAGTTCAAAAGAGGTGGATTATTATTTAGGTTCGAACCATAATCTTCTTTGTTCAAGGATTAACATTTTATCATAACTTAGAAAAGGGTTACAAAGTCTACGGTAAGGATTAAGGATAAGAGGTTAAATAGAGTTCATCATCATAATTTCATGGGATAAAGACCCATATTTAACTGGTGCTAATAATTTATCAAGAGGGGTTCAAGTTTCATCTAGATTTTACTTTATTAGGTTTGGCAAGGAATATATTTAGGCTTAAAAAATCAAAGATCCAGACTTATAGTTTCATAACTATTCCCTTTACTTACAAAGATCTAGAATTCTCCCAAGGGTTAGATATTGTTTACACTTTAATACTATTTATCATTTCACAACATAAAGGTTAAGGTTATCATTTTACCCTAGGGGTGGAAACTAATTCCTTTTTGCACAATTAGATAGTTCCTCTTCTTCCCACTAAAGATTAGGAATTTTATTCACAAGATAACAAATTCTTATATTTTATTTTATTTATTTATTTTCATTTTATTTATTTGTTTGTTCATTTATTTATTTTTGATTAACATTTACTAAAATTTCCAACCCACCATATTATGCCTAAAATTACGACCATACCAAGATCATGGAGGGTTAACATATAAGAAGGTTTTATCGCCCAAAGGAAGCATTTATCATTACTTGTCAAGAGAATAGGAAAGTGAAACAATTGGTCAAGTCATGTTACACAATTTCATGATTGATATAATACCATTACGAAAAAACACATACCAACATGATGATCGAGTTTAAATCCTCACAATAATAATTACAAGATTTTCTACAGACGAAGAAAACCTTATTTCACATCTAAAGAAAAAATCCAATGCAAGAGGCATGTCAAACTCCCTTACAAGCCCCATTCCCAAATTTACAACACTTTAGATATACGTACAAGGAAATTCATAAATCAAAATAGTGAAACCTTTACAACTCTTTCCTTTATCTACTCGCATAATCCATCTGCAATGAATTATCCACACGAGTCAATTTAAGAACCGAGCACGATAAATGCTATAACATTAAGACATTGTGTTTTTATCTAACTATTTCAAAGAAATAAACACTACTATTTATGAAATAATCCAAGTGTCCAAAACAAGAGTAATTACAAAGGTTTCCAAAAAGGATAAAATGTCGAATTAAAAGGGAGACACTAACACTATATGAATATCATTTGCTCATAGGAGAAGTTAATAATTATCATAATTAATTTCCACCTATATCAAAATAATGACCATCATTTTAACATGATAATTTTTTTAAAAAGCAACCAATTACAAGAATAGAATTAGTTCAAAACGTGGTTTGTACCCATTATTTTAAGTTAGTTCACCAAGCCAAAGATTCACTATACCACTTTCGGTTCCCAACCAATCAAACAACATGAAAAGATCAAGAAACACAATGACTTAATAATATTAAGATGTTGTGCATATAACAATCAATTTATATCAGTATCTAACAAATGAATTTAGAAAAAATGGATGGAACACAACAAAAAAGATCAAGAAACAAAATGACTTAATAATATTAAGATGTTGTGCCTATAAAAGTTAATTTTATATCGATTTACCCGAATAAATGAATTTAGAAAAAAATGGATGGAACACACAAATGACCCAAGATGAGCCCCATCCTATCCTAGCAATCCTATTATAAAACCTTTCTTCTAATCCAAGAGAGTTCCTTACGAAAAGAACAAACATGAAAACACCAAACATAAACATTATATATCTTATAGGAGGTTTACTCAACCATTCACAAGAACCCAACATATGATAGATAGCCTTTAAAGGATTTTCCATCCAATAACAAGTCGACATGAACCTATCTGATAAACACATAACCATTCTACTACAATGACAATAAGAAGGTCGTGTCACAATGTGCATCATGATAACAAGACAACAATGGAAATTCCAAATGCACCAACCTCTAAGCTACAATAGAATGGAATATAAACATTTTTAAGGAGAAAAATGTAGACTAATTTCTTACACATAAAATCAAGATCCCATTTTTATGATTTGAAAAATTTCTTAATAATGATCAAGTAGATCTCACATCTTCGAACGCATGTGAAACAAAATCAAGGTACGAACAACATTATTTACTATGACATTTTAAGCTATCCCAAATATTTGAGTATCATCTCAAGGAGACATTACATAAGGTCACTACGTTCCTCAAACCATATAACAATCACCAAGGGAGAAAAGAGGATTCAAAAATAGGAATCTCCAAAAGGTCAACAAGCTCTGTTACTAAATTATGATGATCATGCATGACACTTGAAGAATAAAATAGTTCTTTGAGGGATTTACAAATAACAAAAATAACTAACCTAGTTTTGGGAGTAATACCAACTTGGTTCAATTCAAAAAATATCGGTCAAGGTAAGCACAAACTTAAGTCCAATCCGAGAAGGGTAACTAGAACTCAAACAAACTAAAGGAAAAGATAGAGACATAAATTACATTATTCACCTATACATTATGCACTTACAGTGCTCAAATACTATTTCACAAATACCCAACATGGTCCAAAATGAAGGATTATGAACCGAAAAAGAATCCAAAAATAGGCACTATAAAATCGAGTCGAACAACAATATTTGATAAAACAACCAAATCGTAAGACCATCAAAATGA
This sequence comes from Taxus wallichiana var. yunnanensis, assembly GCA_018340775.1. Lineage (NCBI taxonomy): Eukaryota > Viridiplantae > Streptophyta > Pinopsida > Cupressales > Taxaceae > Taxus > Taxus wallichiana. The sequence goes on along the minus strand of CM031242.1, from coordinate 844,508,384 downwards.
AATAGAAATTTTCATTATAGGATCCCCCTTGTTCCTTTTATTAATCTTAACACAAAAAATTGACCCATTTGGTATTTATTAAACCTAGAAAGAAATATAAGAGGCTTTAAACAACACAGATTGTTTCTAATGCGAAACTAATATCCTCCCAGAAATTGTGAAAGAGTAAGGGAAGAATTCCACATTTTAAAACCATCACATGATACATTTATATGAAGAATAGGGTCATTTAATGAAACATTTAAATAACAACATAAGACTCAAGGGTATAGGGCATATCATGCCTGAATTAAGCTCCGTAGTCGAGCACACGCCGAACAAGATCTGCAACAACATCTCCATCCCAAACTCCACTATCCTCTAGCTTGTTAGGTGGTCCACACTCTTCTCACAACAAATTTTGGCATAGGCAGGTTACAGCTAGGGTATGGACTCCCCCAAAACATTGATTTACAATAACCGAAAGGAAATGTGATCTCTAAGGTTGAAATGCTAGAAATTTGTGGACAAAAGGACTTGATCTAAGATTCAGATTCCACAATATAAGACCAAACAATCGGTTTCCAATCTACTTATCCCACCTTTAAGTTGTAACACCTTAGATTTTAAGAAAAACATGGTAGAGAAAAAAATGTAAGAGGGAGGTGAACGGCTTGAAAAAGTGCCCCAAAGAGATGTGGTCTTAGGAGATTCCACAAGTAGGAAAAGCATAATAATACCCACAAAAAATTACCCCGATAAAATACGAGTAACCAAAAACCATTCCAAAAATTTCCACATAGTCTCACACAATACGATATATCAATTTCTTTTGATCTATCCCCTCTAACCACTCAAAATATATTTTCCCTCAAAAACACGAAATTCAAAAATTTGAATTATAAAGTAAAGTTTAACTATCTCCTAGTTTATAAATTCTTATGTTTTTTTCGTGATCATTCTTGAGTGGTATAATAATACCCTATAGAAATCTTGTATATTTATATCATCCCATGTCACCCTTCTACACATATGTAACTCAAGAAAACCCACTACCTTTGTCCACCTTAGGTTAGAAAAAACCAATAGTAGTTATGTTTTAACTAAATTAGATGCAAAAGGAAGAGAGGGAGGGTATTAATTTGAAAAAATATTGTGTATAAAAGGAGGTAGATCAATTTATGGAAGAAAACGATATTGGAGACCAAATGAGTGACATTTCTCAAGATTTGTAAATACATACCTCGGATAATCAAGAAACATAGGTGTATTTGATTTATTATTATGATCTTAAAGTATTTTTTGAGGAGTGTTAGGGATTTAATAAAGTGGTGAACACGTTAATGAACTTATCCTTTCTTCCTTGTTGAGCTTTGGGTCTTGAAGGATTAAGAACTTTTTGCACTCATTAATCCTTTATTGTACTATGTGTATAAATGTTTCTTGATTTTTGAGGATTAGTAACCTGAAAAAGTGTGTGGATGCTTTATAACTCTAGCATATATCTAATATTCATCCTTACATACATATATCTACAATAAAGAGTGCATTCCTCAATATCTATCGATTTAGCATGTCTAAATCTTGATAATTTATGTTTTTTTTTTTATGTTTTTCCTTTTCATAAGTCATCAAGCACGATAGTAAGGGTTTGATTATCTCTTATTTGTAAAGAGTAATGTGTTTGGGTTCTAACCTAGGTGTTTTGATAACCACATAGAACCATAAAACATTTCTATTAGGCTTATAACTATGTAACCTTTAGTAGCATTTATATCACATTGAAATTACTATCTTTTGAAAGGAAAACATCTGGATTCTTAGAATATTGATGGTGAATTAATTTATACAAATCTACAAGTACATTTATAAATATAAATGATTGAAACTTCCATTTTCATGCATGTTCTTGTTTGACATCTTATTAGTGATACTAATTATTTGGACCTTGATTTGGAGTTATGACCAATGTTCAAATAGTTATGAATTGGAAATAGTAAACCCTTATGATTCTCCCCTACACCTCCATCAAGGAAAGGAGGAGGAATGTAAAAAATCTTTGTGGGAATGTTTACATGGTAAAAAGGTCTTTAGAATCCCATCATTTATTCTTATAACAATGACAAACCAAATCTATATTCTCAAACATTGTCAAATACCTAATCCTCTGCTTTCAAGCATTGAAATTTTATATGAGCATCAAATCACTATTAGAGCCTTAATATGGATGCCACATGGATTTTTAAGTCAGTAGTGAGATCTAAATATTGAAAAAGTGCATATACTCTTGCACTGGACAATCCTATTATGAATGAAACATTGCTTTAACACATGTTTACCTACATTCCTTATTTCCTATCATTAGTTTTTTGACAAGTGGAACATCTCATCTTATATCAAGGAAGAAGCAAGGAATACTAGAATTTTGTTAGAATGTTCGAGAGAGCTTTTAATGCCTTGAAACTCATTACCTTGTCTAGATAGTGATGGAAAACTCCTTAAACCCTATCATTAACTCATTTATCTGATTCAAACCTACTAGGTTGCTAATTTTGAGAATTCTTATATTCACCATATTCTCTGTCCATGTATTGTGTACTATCTAGGATGAATAATGAGTCAATGATCATGCACACATGTTATATAAGTAAATATTTCTAACCCTATTTAGTCTTTTATGTTGCACACATATATATTGTGTGTTGGTATTAAATTGTTATAGACAAGATAAGATGTATATTTGATTTGATCTATTGCATTGTCTTATTATAATAAGCCCATTTACCTTACCTACCCCTTGATTAATCTCATTTAAAATCCTACTTGGATATATATCTTTATCTTAGTGCTCGACCTTGGAAACCTCTAGAAATTCCCTCAACCTATAATTCATTTTGTCCCTATTCTCATATAATAACTTAATACATTTGATCCTAGTGTTATGGTGAATATCCTCTAGAATTACATCACTACCTCTTATGGAGCACCTTTGTATGTACATCTCTATTTAGGCATATATTGGCTTGTACATTTGATAACCTATATTTTTCTCATCATATATAGAGTTTTTAATTCTTTTTCATTTTCTCTTCATTTCCTCTTCTTCCTTTAATTTATGTTAGATTTTTACTTTGTTATAAAAAGCATCGACTAAAACCCAATAAAACCATCTCCTAAAAAGGAGATGCATCTTTTAAAGGAAAATTGCAATTAAAATGGTGATTTAAATATTTTTGTTATATTATTCCATTTTTCATCGAGAAAGTTAGCAAACTAAAAAAATATAATAGTAACATAAGGTATTGCAATCAAAACCACATGCATATGTACTTTTCAAGTCTTGGAGGTACATTGGAGTGAATAATGCAATGGATATTTTAGCAAACATATGTATGTTTTACTTTGATATATATGCAATTACATGTAAGTATTTTATATCATCTAGACATTTAATATTTTTACTTGAGTATGTATTTGTCATAATGTTATAATATTCTAGGAAACTTGTGCATATTATTTTACTATTGGTCTAGATTAGGATATTATTGTTATATTCCCTTACGATGTGCTTCCTATTCAATATAGTGTTATCCCTTTTTTGTCTCTTCATTTTCCTTTTCTATAGGGTTTCCCTTGAAGAATAGTGTAACCCCTATTTTTGTCTCTTGATTTTTTCTATCACCGTAAATACTTTTTTTTTTTTTTTTACGAAATTGCCACTCTTCTAAGCTACCTTATTTTAATTCTTATACTACCAATTATTTATACAATTTTGAAATAATTTTACTTTAAAAAACTCTATTATATTCAATTGCAATATTTATACTAGACATATATAATGTGAAACCACTTTCCCATAAAACAAGAGAATGTTTATTATCACTTATATCATTGTAAATATACAACATTTTTAGCTCGTGACAAATTAATAATTCTAAATCTATATATATATATATATATATATATATATATATATAACCTAAACCTATTGTACTCTAATTTCGACCAACCAAATATACAAAGACAAACAAAATTTCGATATATTACACCTCCACTTATTTTGGTTGGTCGAAATTAGAGTACAATATTTTGGGGTATAAATATATATGTATCTATGTGTGTATATATACCCCAAACCTATTGTACTCTAATTTCGACCAACCAAAATAAGTGGAGGCGCAATATATCCAAAATGTGTTTGCCTTTGTATATGCATATCAGATATGGGCAGGACACAAGTTGCGATACAAGGAACAAAAAAATGAGAAGAGAGAAGATGGAGGAGAGAGTTTAGCCGTGTGCAACAAGAAGGCCAATCATCAGCATGGCCACTTATTCAGAAATGTTGTTTGGAATACATGTTTGAAGGAAAATACGAGAGAATTGATCCTCAGAATATTCATGACAACCTTTACAAGAATATTTGCAGGTCTCGAAAGAAGTTAAAACTTTACGTTAGTATAGAACTCTCAACATTATGTTTTCTTAGATGTCGATATCTTCAAGTGTGCCTCTATTGTCGTATCCATTATTTTATTAGTCGAGATCATCGACGGCGAAACAATGATAAGACCTCTATAATATTAGTTCTCAGCGTGCTGGGAAGGGCAAAGAAACAGATGAACCATGTCTAGAAAGAAGTTTTTCGACGGTTGCGACATTGCTTCTACTGCAAAAATGCCACTTTCGGTCGACAAAAACATACCCTCCACAAACATGTTCACCTGGGAAAAATCTCCATCATATTCTACAATTCTCGACACAGGAGATGAAGCAAATTCGACAGATAACGAGCAAGATATTTTCGCGTCGACATCAACCGCAAGGGAATACTACGAAAGCTTTTCTATACATTGTGACCATGTTATAGAAAAGGATTTCCTTGTCGACTCGCCAAAAATTCTGGACGAACAGCAGCGTGCTGTGAAGGCGACTACAACAGCAATGGAATTTTACACAAGTTTGTCTGCGCATTCCGCGCATGAATTCTTCATCGACTCCCTAAATCTGTGGAGAATATGGAGAAGAAGCGTGGGAAACAAGCCCAGCACAAGATAGCAAAGAGTAAGGCGAGTCTATTAATGGCTAGCAAAATAGAGAAGAAGAGAAAAGCTTTGAGAGAGTGCCCCATAATGCAATATCCAGTTGGAAAAATTAGCTGGTACCCACAGCTGGAGTGTATACCAGAACTGCCCTCTCCGCTAGAAAAGTAAGCTTATGCTTCCTTTCAATGCCATAGTGGTGCATTCTTTAATGGGATTGCTATATTGCAGCAGTCGAAATTCCAATAAATGGTAGGGGTGAACATCTCATCTTGTTTGTTTGCAATCATGTGTTGATTAATGGAATTTATACAATTCCTATTTTGATTGTGATGCAAGGCGTCAACGTGTTTTATAATAGTAACTGGAGAATGGGGTGACTAATATTTTTTTTAGATTAAGTAATTATTTGGTATAAAGGGGACCAAAAACTCCAACAATATAAAAAGAGAAAAGATATAGCAATGAGGGAAAACACAACACAACCTTTACCAGCGGACGAAAATAAGTACAACAAGTTCAGAGCTATGGACGTAACAAGGAAAGCTCAATCATAAGAACTTGACTCGACCCCCTTCATGAACAAACGTGAGAGGACCCTCTAAAACAACTCTTCGTAGCACGAGCAGATCTCATCATCTTTTTATATTAAACGTAGTCCATCCTTACCCATCACATGTTATGATCCTCATGTGCAGATTTCACTAATGCCTCGAGATTTTAGTATAGTGCTTCATTACATCAGGTGCATCTGACATCTTCACCATTCCTCCAGCCATGCAAAGATCGATCTCAATCTTGCCCTCCCAATCATTCGTCAAACGTCCACCATTGGAATCACCCACCGATCTAATATTAAATTCATGGTCTGAATTTTGTCTCTGCCCACCGTTCACGTCACATGTCCTGTCATTACTGCCCCCGTTCCTCCACCCTCCATATAGCAAGCATTCTCTAACACTTTCAAATGGTCAATAGCCAGAGAGGGTGCAGATTCAATGCGCGATTTGAATTGTGAGTCTCCCGTTATCCCCCAATTGGATAGCTCCTCCCCTGACATCCTGGCTGTAGCACCACCGTCGCCCCCTGCTTTTCTGCCACAATCAACCCAGGTGTGAATTCAACCGACTCGCCATCTTCCTCCCTAACATCCTCCTTAGACAGCGACTCCTAGACTCCCCACTCATCATCGTCAATCTGAGATACAGGAACCCAGTGATTGTCCTTGATTAAATCCTCCATCTGGGATGTTTTATCACAACGACAGCAGAATGTGGCCTCACGCACCTTCCTACACTTGCTGAAAACGATCCGTGATTCCTCAATCTCAAATAACCTGTTCATATTTTCCAGATGAGGATTCCAGAAAAAAACTCTTAGGCACATTGCTTCCAAACGGTACAATTGATGCACAACCTCACAAAAACTAATCTCGATCGGGCCTTCGTAGCAGGATCAACAGGAATGAGGACACCCATAGCTCTTGCTATCCCACAAAACACCTCCGGCTCTCAGAACTCCAAAGGGAGGGCTGGTAGTCGAATCCAAGGAGTTCATTGAAAGAGCAATCCACCGTCATCCCTGGTCTCCAGCGCATAATACTGAGAGCCACTTTCCCATAAAACTGGGGCGCCCCAGAAGTACCTTGTTCCGGTCCAATTCTTCCTGCAAACAAAAAGAAAATTATCGTTCGCAATTCTAACTTCCAGCTTGGAGACCCACTTCCTCTTTCCCCAATCTCGCACGAAGTCAATATTTGCTCTAAGGCCTCCAAATCCACCCGCAACCGTGTGTTTGCATCTATTCTTAGCCTGATTAAGAACACCCCCGGAATCACCAGGTGAGGAGCATCGTCACTCCAAGAGGGCATCAATTTAGGAGGCTCCCGATGGACCTTTAGCATATTAGACTTTCCCATTTACTACATAAAGTCCATTTTATGTATAACCTCTAGAATCCTCAAATTCATGAAACCATATTCATTTGACTAGATTTAATGCCTGGACAATAACACCATAATTCTATTTTATAACTTACGATTGTTCAACTTTAATAAATAAATAGTTTTGGGTGAATTTAGGTTTATCCCTTGAAGCTGTAATTTCTTTAATATTTCCAAAAATTTATCAACAAATCCATTTTTTCCATAACATATAATTATCCCGAGTTATGAGTACACTTTTTATTTAAGAGATTTCTTTGAAATTCTTTGACGTCTACATTAGAAGAATACAACTTTTTGTATATCCTCTAATCATAACACTCTGTGAGATTACATTTCTCACACTACGCTCATGACACTGTTGGCTATATCATGGACATTATTATAGTTTAGGATTTAGTATGATGTTAGATGTTCGATCGTGAATTATTGTTGACTTTGATTTTTATATGATGCGTGACGATTATTAGAAACATTTTATATATTGATGTTGATATCTTGTTTGACATGGTTATGTTATAAATGTTGTTCCGACTTGTGATTTTCGGATATTTTGAGTAGAAATAGAAAATGAGAATTGAATTAAAATTGATGATGATATAGTTGTGGATGAAATTATAAGTGATATTGCTTTGATTGTCTTGATGATTGTAGTGATTCACATATATAATGATGATCTTGAAATTTTATTTATATTCATTTAGATGTTCGATATGACACGAGGCCGAAGGAGGTAATTGTATTTTGCAGGTTTAAAATATCACAATAAATATCGGGAATCGGAGAACAACCACTTTAGAATATTAGATGAATTCAACAAGGTCACAATGACAACTGTATTTGTTTGTGTGTGCTTGATTGTTGTTAGGGATTCCCATTGGGGAGTTCACCTTTAAATGTGACCAAGGGATTTTATGTATTTCTTTTATTTGGTCCCTTTGTTAATGTTTGCATGTGTTTATTTTGTGGTGCATTGACCCTTTCATTATTTACTAAATGGTGTGTTAATATTGTGAGTAATCATGTTGTTAAGATAATTAATTAAAATATTTCATAAGAAAGTAATTAATAGAGTTGTTGGCCTTGAATTAAAGTGTTGTAAGAAATATGTAAGTAATGTGTAAGAGATATGTAAACTAATTTTGGAGTATGAAACACTTCATCTTCTTCAAAATTCAAATTTGTCCTTAGGGGATGATTTTAGAGGCTTGTGGGACAAGTTAAACTTGTCCCATGCCTCTTAAATTTATTCACCAACCTTACCTATGGTTAGAAAGTTAAAATTAGCCCTTCTTTATGCTTTTTTATAAGTCATATTTAATGTTTTTATTGCACTTTTCTTACATGTTTTAATTTCAGTCCTTATAGGGTGTCGGCTTGATTTGAGTGTGTAAGTAAAACTATCATATTATTTACCTACTTACCGATTATACATTGGAAAATGAAGTTAAATTTTGTGTTGGAGTTGAGGATGTGTGAAGTGACATCCTACATGGATCCACCTCATCCTCTTCCCCTCCCTCTTTTATAAAATAAAATTCTTTAGCTTGTTTTTGGGATGCTTCACTTTGATCACTTCATTTCTTGGGAGACTTATTTTGGGCTTTGAGAGCTCTTGCTTTTGGAGAAGATTGGAGATTGTTCCATGCTTGTGGATTGTTGATCTCTTAGACTATTTTGCATTGGAAAGCTTTCTATTTTACAACCTTGGAACAAACTCTATTATGGAGAGGTAGGAGCTTGGATCTTGAAATGCTCTTCTTTTATTTTATGCATATGTAAATGGTTAAATGTTTGAATGTGTTGTTTTATTTGTTGGTTGGTTGGGTAGATGGCTTAGGAATGGTATAAGAGAAGACTATGAAGTACTCTTGAGGGAGACATAAGTGTTTCTGGGAGGTATAAGTGTGGAGGGAGTTAGGATTTGGGTTCCACCTTGTAAAAAGAAATAGCTTGCATTTCTTTACTCATTATGGGGTGCCATAAGAGGTTGGGGAGGCATCAAGAAGTGTGAGGAATAAGGGGTACTTGGGGGAGACATAAGACTATGTCAGGGATTTGAAATAATATGTATTTTGGTGGTTTGTTCTCAAGCCGTGATAGCCATTTCCACTTTGGGAGGCATAAGTAGCATCCCCCATACTTTCTTTCTCCTTTTTCTTATATGATGAGGCCTAGTTTTATTTTTTATGTCTTAAAGTGGTTACAAATTACACTCTATTTTAGATTTTTTTAAAATGTCAATTAACATGTGTGTGTGTGGAATTTTGTTGTTGTCATGAGTTGAAACACATCTTCTATTGCATTATGGTTGGGGCTTAGGAGCCAATGAAGAAGGATTACTTTTCCTTTCATTGTATGTATTGGTTGGGTGGAGAGCATTGCCTTTCCCTGTCCTTGTTGCGATCAAATTAGAGAATGATGGTTTTGCATGTTGTTGTTCTCGAAAAAGGAAAAGATAGTTTTGATGAGTCCCTTGTGAGAGTTCTATTTGTAAAACCTTTTTCCCACTAAAAGTGGATGACAATATAATATATTATGTGGTGTAAATATGTTTTGTATTGGCTATGATGGTTGTAATTTGAAATGTGAAAGAGATGTGCTTTGTATTCTAGTTTTGAATAAAAGAAAGGAAAGATTCATATTTTGTATGTTGTATTTCAAGGAATAAAAAAAGAATGTTGTAAGGATATCATTTTGAATTAATAGAAGATTGTAATATATTCCTCAAATGAACTATTATATTTAAAATTTGATTGTTGAAATGCATTATGAGATCTTCATTGAAAGTTTGGAAATATGTATGAAGAAAATACATTACTCGTGTTCTTTTGAAAAGTACGATATGGAAATTAGAACTGTATCTTTTGGCATTTGCACATTTTTATTTAAATCAACTTAGTATGTTATATTTTTGAATGAATTCATAGTTTAAGATTAGTAGATGCAAATAATTCAATTCGAATTTGAATTTGTAGAGCTCATTAGACAACTTATCAAACTAGTAATTATTTTGTTCAAAATGTATAGAATGAACCCCGTAGCAATGAACAATAAAATGAAACATTAAATTAAAATTAATATGATTAAGGTGTTCCAAAATAAACTAAACCACTTAAGAAATTGTTAAGGATCCTTTTAAATTGAACAAAGCCAAAATTACAATCATTTTGCTATCAAAATTGAGAAATTTTGAATTGATATTCAATGAAAAAAATTATACCTTACATCCATCCTAAATCCCTCTAAGAGTAACCCTCCATGTCTATTTGGCATGTTCGAAAGGAAGGAGATCAAATTGAACAAAATTTTATAAGTCAAATATTACCGCTTTTCATTTTAAAAGTCTACAAAGCATTTTATCAAAATTTACCCTTAAAAATTTATTGAAATTAAATTATATACGTTGATGTGCAAAGAGGACGTCGATAGATTACCGAAAAATCCTTGTTTGCCAAAAACTGAGTTCCATATCAAAAGTTATGGCCTTCTGAAATTCGAAGATCCGCACCCGTCTTTCATGCACATGAGAAAATTAGTCTCTTTCATGCCCATCTTGCGTTCCCGTGAGAAATGAGTCTCTTCTCGTGCTTGTCTTTCATGCCCGTAGAAAAGGAGATGCTTCCACACACGTATTTCATGCACCTAGGAGAAAAATTTTCCCCACGCCTCTCTTCTATGCTCAAGAGGAAACATTCCATCCTGCGCCCTCTTCCACACCCGAGAAGAAAGGTTTCTTTCTGCACTCTACTTCCGTGCCTAGGGAAATCTCTTCCACACGCCTCGCAAGAAGATAACCTAACTACACTCGGGATGACTTTCACTCTCTTAGTGTTATGTAGGATGATTCGATAACTATTGTAATGGACTCTAGAATTTTGTTGGGAACACTCATAAAAAATTATTCCTTAAATTTTCCAAACTAAACCTAGGTTGTTCTTGGGTCTCGAGTGGGAGATTTTAGGGGGTTACACTTGGTATTAGAGCCATGGGTTCCAAATCTTGGACCCTTGGGCACACTAGAAGACTTGAGACATGAACTTTAAACCTAATACGATATTAAACTTAGCATGCTTTTAATTATAGGAACAAATTGGTTTGAAGTTGCATATTTTAGTAAACATGGAAAATTGTGTAAAATCTAGAAAATAGATATAACTCTGCCTTGGTCTATGTAGAAGGCGTGGACAAGATGAGGGGTCATTTCACATAGACCTAGGTTTACTACCGCTAGATCATGCTATAAGCAACCATCCTACCAAAGATTTAATAGACACTTTAGGATGTTAATGCCTCTCTAAGCGGAGGGACCATAGGAGCACATTATGTCGACATGATAGGGTGACATCCATTAAGGCTCGTGCATCTCCTCGGCATGGTGAGGAGTATAGAGGAGATAACTCCCACGTGGAGTCGGTCTAAGAAGAGTTTCAAGACACAGTATAGGTCTCGGAGCCCTAAGCTTAGAGATGAGTATATAGTGAGGGCTAGGGGTCATCGACCAACTTTAGTTTAGGGAGATCCCAAGCTACTGACCATCATATTATTTTGGTGACATAGGTAGATCTAGGAAGAGGCCTCGTGGTGAGCTTGAGCATATGCTAAGCTTATAACAACATGAAAGCTCTATGAGTCCATATCTTTGAGAGGAGGGTGTTTGGTGGAGGACAAAGGAGCATCCACGTAGAATATAGTTACAGATCTTTGAGGAGTGTTTTAGGAGTAGATATTTGTCATGAAGGTCCAATAGATGATAGATGAGTTTCATGACATCTATTTATTTTGACATAGGTAGATTCTAGAGTAATTTCTAGGCTTTACTACGGTGATGTTGATGACATGCAAGATGAGCGAGCTTGAGCATCCATGGTTCATTCACACGTCTAGACATATGTCCATTTTCCATAACATTACATGAAAGCTCATAGTTATGATCCATGTGTCCCACTTCATGAGAGAAGGATCGTCGAGGTGTTCACGCGAACATCCCTTCGGAGGAACTCCTTCGCTGAACCGACGTGGAGAAAAGTTCGCTCCACGTAGATTCACGAGATAGTTTTGGCAGGAGATTATATATAGATATTTATATAGTTTTGGGCGGATTTAAGTTTTGGGGTTGATATTTGTCACGAACCCCCTTCATAACCCCTTCGCGAATATGAGGATAGATGAGTTTTTTGGCGCCAAATCCATTTGAGGATAATTTATACAAAATGTGCCATCTTTTGCCACGAATTAGGGTTAACGAATGAATAAAATTACAAAATTTTAACACAAAATAGATTTTATTAGTTTCTAAAAATATAATTTTTATTTTTAAAAATATGTTTATATTGAATTTTTATATTTTTCTAACATATGGTATTTTAGGACAATCGCTCAGATCCAATCAACCCGTTTGAAAAATAGCAAAATATATCAAAAATTTTGACAAAATTAAAATTATTATTTATTGAAGTCTTCTTCTTACCTGAAAAAAAAATTCATTTTCCATAAATCTTATAATTTATTGCATAAACATGTGCGCATTTATTTGAAAATATTTTTACAAAATAATTAATTAAAAAAATATAAGTCCAAAAATATGAAAATTTGACAGCACTTCAAAATTCAAATCTTGTTATCTAAAATTTCATGGTGAAAAATAAATTTTCATTCAAAATAACCACCCGGACAAATTCATTCCTCTTTTTATAACATAAGAAACAACGTATGAGTAAAATTAAGAAAAAGACCGTTTTTTTTGTAATTTTTTTAAAAAATTTAAATGTATTCTACACTCTAAATACAACATTTCCTGAATATGTATGGTTTTATGGCTATTACCTTTACAAAATCAATGAAACTGAAAATTCATGTTTATAATGGTACAAAACATACCAAAAAGTGGGACATTTTATTGTGACTTTTACCCTATATATAAGAGGAGACTCCACCCAACAGCCTTATAGACCAAGTCCAAAATGTATATAGTAGATACAGGAAAGAGGATCGAAGGGGGCCTCCTCCTCATGGTGGATCCACTAATATTTTAGACACATTAGGAGCACCCACCCACCTTATGACTCCACAAATATTTGATGCACACAGAGGTTGAAGTATTGGGCGTCCTCCTAGGGGTCCCGTTAGGACACATGAGCTCCTCTTAGTCAAGAGTAGCTCGCAAACAGAGACCTCAGCTAGATCATCAATATCCATGTCACATACCTCCATAGTATCGACTGAACTTGCTACACATGGGAGAGGATCAGGCGGTTGTTTTGGTTTTGGTGTTGATGGACATTTTTGGAGAGATTTCCCTTAGAACCCTCTTAATAAGGGTTAGACATAGATCTCAGAGCCTACCATTGGTGGGATCTATGTAGTGGTCGAGAACCACCAGGTTAAGCATCAGAGTATAGTTATTGAGACCATAGGTAGCATTGGTGGTATTTCTACCTCTATTTTGTTTGATTTTGGTTCTTCTGATTCATTTATTGCACCATCTTTAGTATAGCGATGCAGGTTGGTGGCAGTTAGGTAGGGTCTTAGTTGGGACATTGAGATGGCTTCAAGAGCCAAGATTTGAGTGGACTCCTTAGTTAAGGAGTGTGTAGTGGATTTGGGACCTTTCACCACTACCTCGAATCTTCGTATCCTTCTGTTGGGCTCTTATGGAGTCATATTGGGCATGGACTAGTTATCTGCACATAGAGCCAAAGTGGATTGTTACCACAAGAAGATATCTTGTGTAGATTATCTAGGAGTTGAGTAAGTGATCTTAGGGGTCAGGAGACTTGTTTCCATTTGAACCATATCCGCTATGTAATTTAAGTAGTGTGTATGATAGTATTGTTTGATGTATGTTGTCACGCTTAGTGATGATTTGAGGATGGGTCTAGTGGACCATCACTAGATGAGCATCCCTTTTTGAAAGAGTTTTCAAATGTCTTTCCAAGGGAGCTACCAAGGTTCCCATCCCCACGTGAGATTGATTTTCATATATATTTGGTATCGGGAGCAGAGCCTATCTCATGAGCACCTTATCAGATGACCACACCAGAGCTCTGTGAGCTCAAGTTGTAGCTAGAGGGCCTTTTGGAGAAAGGCCTAATCCATCCTAGTGTATCCCCTTGGGGTGCACAAGTGATTTTTGTGAAGAAGAAGGATGGATCCTTACGGTTGTGTATTGATTACTGCAAACTAAACAAGGTAACGATCAAGAATCATTATCCCCTTCCGCGCATAGGTAATTTGTTTGGTTAGATGAAGGGAGCCAAAGTTTTCTCTAAGATTGATCTTAAGTCAACCTACCATCAGTTGAGGATTATAGAGGTAGATATTCATAGGACCACTTTTTATACGAGATATGGCCACTATGAGTTTACAACAGTTGTGCCTTTTGTTTCACAAATTCCCCACAATATTTATGAGTTTGATGAATGGGGTATTCAAGAATTTATTAGATCGTTTCATGCTCATATTCCTTGATGAAATTTTAATTTACTCATGTACACATCAAGAGCACGAAGGGCACCTTCACCAGTTCTTTAGTGTCTTTGTGAGAAGCATCTTTATAGGAACTTGGAGAAGTGTTTATTCTTTTAGTCGAGGTGTAGTAATTTAGCCACATCATTTTGGGGAAGGTATCATAGTCGATCCTTCTAAGATTCGAGCTATTATGGATTGGCCAACACCCACTATTGTGACAGACAGAGGTGCGTAGATTCATGGCATTAGTAGGTTTTATAGGAGATTTGTTCAGACTTCTTATGGATTGCACACCCCATCACTTCTCTTCAATGGAAAGGGAAGAAATTTTTTTCGAGATAGATGTGAGAAAGCCTTCAAGACATCAAGGAGTACCTCACAACATCACCCATTCTTGTAGTGCCGCATCCACAGGTGGGTTTTTCATATGCACACATGCTTCTTTGGTAGGACTTGGAGGTGTGTTGAAGCAGGAGGGAAGAGTAGTGGTTTTGAGTCTCGCAAACTCAAGGATTATGAGCTCAATTATCCAACTCATTAACGTGAGCTTGTAGTAGTGGTGCATGCCTTGATTCGATGGATATGCTTTCTTCTTGGTCGATATTCACACTCGGACATATCACTTGATCTTCACCACCTTTTCACATAGCCAAATCTCAATGCTCATCATGGCGTTGGATGGAGTAGCTTTGTGAGTATGACATGGAGATAGAGCATGTGAAGGGGAAGGAGAATGTGGTTGCAGACGCTCTCAACATATAGATATATGTGGTTATGGCCACTTTAATGGGCACATATTTATGAAGCGAGATCCTTCGGCAAAGAGCTTCCTCTTGACAATTTCTACATTGCAGCGAGAGCAGATATAGAGTCTCAGAGACCCCTTGAGGGGTTTGATGGTTTCTCATTAGAAGAAGATGGAATTCTCGGGAGCAAAGGTCAGATTTATGTTCCCAGTGATGGAGGTTTGAGGTAGGACATCTTGAAAGAGGCACATCATGTACCGTATTCAGCCCATCCCAGGGTGAAGAAGATGCACGCTACCTTGAGATAGTTATATCACTTTGGAGAGGACTTCGTAGAGATGTGGATCAGTTTGTATCATGTTGTTTAGAGTGCCAAAAGTGAAGGCCAGAAACATCATCTAGTTGGCCTTCTCTTTCCTCATGTTATACTGGAGTGGAAGTGGGAAACAATTTCCATGGACTTCATTGCTGGGCTACCGATGTTGAGATATCACCACGATGCCATCATGGTCATGGTGGATAACTTGAAAAATTGACTCACTTTTCTCCTCCGGTGAAGACCACTTATACAACTAGTGCAAAGTGCACGGGTTTATTTAGATGAGATCATTAGGTTACATGGGATTTTGTGGAAGATCATTTTTCACCACGATCATTTGTACACTTCCCATTTTTGGACTACCATGTAGCACGCCCTCGAGGTGAGGATCAACTTCAAAACATCATATCACCATGAGATAGATAGATAGACAGAGCGGGTGAATCAAATTTAAGAGGATATGCTTACGATGCATGTTATGGATCATCATCGAGATGGGAGTACTTGTACTTGGTGGAGTTTTCCTACATAACAATTTTAGATTTCTATAGGCATGGATCCTTTTCAATATTTGTATGGCAAAGAGTGTAGGACACCTCTTAGCTAGGATAGGTTAGAGGACAGGGTTTCTCTTGGACTTTGTTACAAGACATGGTGGTGATTTTGATAAGATAGATCTGCAGGAGGCACAAGATAGGAAAAGAAGTATGCAGATCAATAAGTAGGACTCGACCAAATTTGATGTGGGCATGAAGGTGTTCCTTCATGTCAAACCACATAAGATCCCTATCCATTATGGAAAAGGTTCTAAGTGAGCTCCTAGATTCATTGGTCCTTTTGAGATCTTGCAGCGTATCGACCCTTTGGCCTACCATCTATTGTTTCCACCTAGCATGTATTGTGTACATGATGTGTTTCATGTTTTATTATTTATAAGATATATTACGATCCTTGTCATGTGCTAGATCGGACCTCATTATAGGTGTAAGATAATGGGAAGGTGATGGTGGAGCCTATTCACATTATAGATTACAAGAACACGGGTCTTTGAGATAGAGAGATTGATTAAGGGAGATTACAAAGTGGGAAAGATATGACATGAGACTACTAGCTACTTGAGAGGATGCTACATTTTTAAGAGTTTAGTTTCCTCATCTATTCAAGTTTCTTCCACGAGGAAGTCGAGTCTAAGGGTAGGGAGATGTTGTGCAAACTTCCTTTGACACCTTTTATACTGATCATGACACTTTGTTGACTATATCATGGACATTATTATAGTTTTGATTTAGTATGATGTTAGATGTTCGATCATGGATTATTGTTGATGTTGATTCTTACATGATGCATGAATATTATTAGAGACATTTTAGATATTGATGTTGATATACTTGTTGGACATGGTTGTGTTATAAATGTTGTTCTAACATGTGATTTTAAGATATTTTGAGTAGAACTAGAAAATGAGAATTGAATTAAAATTAAGGATGATATAGTTGTGGATGAAATTGTAAGTGATAATTTTGCTGATTGTCTTGATGATTGTTGTGATTCACATATATATTGATGATCTTGAAATTTTATTTATATTAATTTAGATGTTTTGTTATGGCCATGAGGTTAAAGGAGGTAATTGTATTTTGAGGTTTAAAATATCACAACAAACATTGGGGATTAGGACCAACCACTTTGGAATTATAGATGAATTCAACAAGGTCACCATGGCAATTGTATTTGCTTATGTGTTTGATTGTTGTTAAGGATTCCCATAGGGGGATCACCTTTAAATGTGACCAATGATTTAATGTATTTCTTTTATTTGGTCCCTTTGTTAATGTTTGCATGTGTTTATTTTGTGGTGCATTGAGCCTTTAATTATTTACTAAATGGTGTGTTAATATTGTGAGTAATCATGTTGTTAAGATAATTAATTAATATATTTCATAAGAAATTAGTTAATAGAGTTGTCGATCTTGAATTAAAGTGTTATAAGTAATGTGTAAGTGATGTGTAAGAGATATGTAATTTGATTTTATAGTATGAAACACTTCCTCTTCTTTGAAATTCAAATTTTCCTTGGGGGCTGATTTTGGAGGCTTGTGGGACAATTTAAACTTATCCCAAGCCTCTTAAATTTATTTACCAACCTTACCTATGGTTAGAGAGTTAAAATTAGCCCTTCTTTATGCATTTTTGTAAGTCGCGTTGAATCTTTTTATTGCACTTTTCTTACATGTTTTAATTTCAGTCCTTATGGGATACGGGCTTGATTTGAGTGTGTAAGTAAAACTATCATATTATTCACCCACCTATTGATTATGAATTAGAGAATGTGTTTGTGCTCAAAATAGTCTCACCCCATTTTTCCATTAAAATCTATCAATTTACGGCCTCTACCATATTTCATCCCCCATGTTGTGCCTGAGAAGTCTCTTCCTTCCTTTTGTTGCCATAACCAGTCCTTCCTAGCCGAGGATCATGTATGGATCCATAGTTGTTTCCTTGTTTCTCTGTTTATCTAGAAAGGGTCTATAATTTGGGTCCCCTGTTCTTTGTTCATCTAAAAACTCGGGCTCTCCCGTTCTTTCCATTTTCAATAGTCAGGATTTTTTTCCTTATCTTTTTTGCCCTAAATACTTGAAGAAAAATGAATGGATGTAGCTCGAGGAATGTGTTTAAGCCTTGTAACATTTCTAAATTCTTTTTCCTTGGAGAAAATTTCATCTCTAGGCTCTAATGGTCATTTTTTCGGGTCAAATTTACATCTTTTCATCAACAGGGACACGTGGTGAGCCTGCGCTCATTCAAGATCTCAGAAAAGGGGACCCAATTCTCAAAGTGTTTATCGGCTCATTTGTATGGATTCGATACAAACTGTGAAGGGGCATATCTTTCGACTCATGGCTAGAAATATTACAAATCTGACACCATTGGAAATATTTGGACCTCCACTACACCATGGAAGCATAAAATATTACTTTCAACAGGCCTTGATGGGTGAAAAACTAAAAAATGGCTTTCACACCATTAAAGTGGATCTGGTTGCTTCCACTACCTATTTTTTGATATTATTTGCCATTCTTCCTCCTCTAATATGCCAAAGCAAGCATGGAGGATATAAAAAGAAATTTTTTTAGATTGTGGATAGATTTGCAGGAGCATTAACGACTGGTGGTCGAGCTATCATCAGATTTTCCTTTTTCCTCTGTTTTGGTCACTTCTGATATAAATACAAGAGCTCTACTCTTGGTAAGGGGTTGGAGGTTGAATGTTGGAGTGTTAGAGGTCAGAACTGATTTTCTAAAAATCTTGATAGAGCCCATCCTTTTGAGGGACTATTTGAGAAACCTGTAGGTCTCTTTTGTGTTAAACTTGATCGTGTCAAGGTGGTTACGAGTGTACAGCCATTGACAAGCTCTGAGACTATTCTAGGAACTTTCCCCTGTTGATAAGTTTAATCAAATTTGAGTTATTCTGTGTTGACATTGAGTAATTAGTGTCTGATTTGTTCAGAATGTATGTAAATAGTTTTATTCATTCCTATTGCAATCTTATACTAATTTTTTTGTGAAATCACACAAGATCTCATCCTTGTGACAGTTTAATGGTATTTGCAATTTCATCTCAAGAAGAGCCTTCATCTTGGATGAGATAAACAAATTTAAAATCAATTCACTATCATTTGTTGATAAATATTGTCTATAAGTCTTTGGGTGTACCTTAGGCATGGTTAATTAGAAACTATAGTGTTTAATTGAGTCTTCTAATTCGAGCCTTCGTATTGGAGTCTTAAAGATTATGTGAAAACGTGCTGATTTGGGCCTCCATTGAAGCACACCTTCTAGTTGAAGGAATGTCTTGACTATTCTGAAGCCTTCATTGTAAAGTTGCTCATTATTGTGAAGTCCCTCCAAAGATCTGTATAGTAAACTTCATCCTACTTCACCTCCCACAAAAATTTACTTATTAAAAATAATTAATCACATCCATACTACCCCTGTTGTCATGTATGTATACAAATGCATAATTTTTATATTCAAAAGATGTAGAAACAATCAATTTTTCATTGTCTTTAGTGGCATGAACCTTGCCTAGAAAATATCTCCATTATCTAGAGTGAGAACTCGTGAGAGTTAGGTTTTGTTGCGTTTATCATATTTTCTTCAAGGTTTTCTTAATATTTCATAAGGAAGGACATCTCCATCTCCTCCATAAACAACAAAGGCTACAAAAGGGGTCCTCTCACCCTGGTTTGAAAGGACAACCATAAAGTAGTGAGGATAGGTCAAATCCTCTTGAGGGTGCTACCCATTTCTCCACATCTGAGTGATAAAGAGAAAGCTGCATTTCATCCCTGGCTACAAAATGACACACTATATGCTTTGATTGCCTCTAAGCTTCCCAGAGAATCAATTTGGGTACTAACACTTTCTTCAAAAGCCGTTGCTCGGGATGCTTTGAAGAATTTAAAGTTTTCCAAACCCTGGTAATGTTTCTTGCAGTTCTGTGTGTAAATACATTTTGAAAACATCATTCTCTAATTAGATCTGTAAGGATTGAACAAAGTTATAGGTTCTGCATGCCATTTGTCCAATTTTTCTAGTAGTTATTGTACTAGGTTTTCCTCACCATTGATAAATTTGGGTGAAGGAAGGTCTAATTTGTAAAGCTTTGCATGATCTTTAGTGTTGAAAAATATTTGATAGATTATTTTAGTGCATTTACACAACTAGGGTGAAAATCCTTAGTGGCGACTCCGAGTTGATTTGATTTTGATAAATTCCAGTGTCTTAACCTCTGTCAATTGAAAATTTGTTACTAATCTTTGCAAAGCTGGAAGGAAGAAGATCTTTCTTCACCGCACCCTAGTAGAAGGTTGTTTCCAGAGTTTGGAAAGTCTAATTTAGAAGGAGGAAGAATTTGGAAGGTTGTTGGAGATCAAACCTCAAGAAAAGAGGTCTCCATTGGTGAAAATGATCAGCATGTGATTGAATATTGCAATGCTTCCTCAACTACTTCTGAATCAGGTAGTCTCTTTGTAAATCTAAATTCTCCATCTGGAGAGGGGCCTTCTCATTCCACCCCTATATTTTCCAAATCTGATAGTGCCTACTATGAAAAAGAGTCATTAGGGGATCTTCATTCTGAAAATTGCATCCATGTACCACATAGACCCTTCACTCCTCATCACTCACTTTTCTCTTTTAAGATAACCTCCTCAAAATAATATGGCTCACCTCCACCTGCAGACTCCATTGGTCATTAATAGTTTTGGTCCCATCGGTTTTAGAGGTATGGCTGGCTATCCAAATGTTGTCCCATAGATGTAAAACATAGATTACCAAAGTTTCAAGGAAATAATGTGATAATTGGTGATCAACACTTGAAAATCTTTGTCATATGATGTAGGATTTCAAATAGATTTTGAAGATGTGTACATTAAATTGTTTATTCGCACATCGAGGAGGATGCAAGGGATTGGTATAAAGATATTCCCGATAAATCTATTGATTCTTGAACTAAAATGAAGAATGCATTTAGATTGCAGATGGTGATAAAATGCACCCTTGGTTTCTTTTTCATAATTTGAGAATATTAAAAGTATCCTAATGAATTAGTGCATGATTTTAATACAAGATTCAATAAGACATTGATAATATTGCCAGTGGATTTGAGGCCATGTGATGAATCTTGTCTTATAAAGTATGCTGATGCATTTGAAAGAAGGTTGCCTCTATTTGAGGGATAAAACCCTAGCACTTTGAGGCAAGACTTTAACATGGCTCGCAAATTAAGAATAAGATCAAAG
Organism: Taxus wallichiana var. yunnanensis; assembly: GCA_018340775.1. NCBI lineage: Eukaryota > Viridiplantae > Streptophyta > Pinopsida > Cupressales > Taxaceae > Taxus > Taxus wallichiana. The sequence continues at coordinate 844,487,080 of CM031242.1, read as the reverse complement.
CAGTTGGAAAACCTCCTAAGATGGAGGGTGTCAAACCGATAAACCCAAAAATCCTATATAAAGAAAGAGTTTGGATCTTGAGGAGGTTGTTAGGACATTGGCTGAGGTTGTCAAAGAAATCTCTTACAACTATCATGGGAAGAGAAAGGAATTGCATAGAACTCACAAGGTCAGCAGAAGGCACAAAATCATGACAGATTTGGGAATCATCCTAGGGGTGATCAAAGGTTAGATGATAGAGGTAAAGGACCCATGGGATCTACAAATAGACATCCCCAAGCACATGAAAGTAGAATGGTTCCTGATCCTCTGACTACCCAGGTTGCTACTATTGATGAAGCAAATGAGATTGATTGGTGTGATAGATGTTTTCTGCCCCATCCACCATGTGAAATAAATCAGCAAGAAGAGGAAGTCTGATGATGATGTTGGTACTGATGATGATTTTTTCATGATGGGTTTCTCTTCAAACTCACAATAAGGAGAAACTACAATCGAAGTGATAAGTGCTCGAACTACTGCAATTTTTAGGATTACATTCACCAAGTACCACTTCTTCCTCCTTCTCATACTTTTGAAATAGATGTATTGCAAGATTTGAAATACCTAATAATGACTTTGAATATTTAAGAGCTCGATGATAAAGAAGTATGATGGAGGAATCACATCTAAGGAGGACATGTAATGGTTGATGAACATTGTTGTTACCCAAGAGAACAAATACAAACAAGAAGTTGGATTATCAAAGGTACAGGCCTTAGGCTAAGCCAAAACTCCATTGATTTAAAATATTCCTCAAGACACCCCTAACAAATATGCATCTGTCAAGGGCCTTGCTGTCCCAAACAAAACTCATACCCCTCCTCATGCCCAAGATGTTAAAAATCCTCTTCCATCTAATGAGTGTGTTAGCTTTCCTTCCAATGTTGCCTTGCCAAATTTTGTCCCTTATGATATTGCCCAAGTCTTGAGTCAGATCAAGATCTCAGTTCCAATTTTTGAGTTTCTTAGGATTATTGAGCACAAGAGGAGGGCATTGGAGTATTTTGGATTGAAATAAGAGAAGAGTTCCTCAGGTAGAAACGTAAATATTGTGGATACTCTTCCAATCATCAAAGAACTAGAAGCACCACCAAGATCAGAAGAGCTAGATGAACCACCTAAGGTTTATTTGGGGACATCCTTGGTAGATTCCCAACTAAATGTGGATCCATTCTTCACCACTTTGATCATTAAGGATAGACTTCTACACAACTGTATGTTTGATTTGAGGGCATCATGTAATGTTATGACTTTGGAAGTTATGAATGAAATGAACATCAAGGTAACAATAGAATATGGGAAGTGCACTACCATGGATTCCAGAGAGGTGCCAGTGGTAGGATGTGTGAAACATTTGATGGTACAACTTGAATGCCTATCCAGTAGAAAATTGAAGCTTGATGTAGTTATTGTTTATTGTCTAGCCAAGTGGGGTATGTTTTTATCTAGAAAATGGGTTGCAAGTGTTGGCAGGAGTGATCAATTGGACATTTCCTATGACACTATCCCGATTGAGGGAAACCTTTTCAATTTTATTGGGAAAATAAGATGTTACATCTTATTGAAGATCCCAACAATTCATCTTATGAAGTTTTGTACACAAGTGTTGAGGCTGATAACTTTATAGGATTCACTAATGGAAAAGAGCACAAGATTGAAGAATATGAGTGTCTTGAATAGGTAGGCTCTCTATGGACTTTATTGTTTGATGGATCTTTCTCCAAGTTTTGAAATGGTGATGGTGTTGTTTTGATCTCTCCAGGCCATGAAGAGTTTGTATTTTCCTTCAAACTCAACTTTGAGTGCACTAATAACATTTCTGAGTATGAGGCCTGTTGTTAGGTCTAAGGATTGCTCGGAAATATGGTGTTAAAGACATCATTGTCAAGGAGATTCGAATTAATTTTAAATCAATTCAAAAACTATATGCCAAAAAAATTAGTAAATGAAACAATACAAGCATGTAGTTTGGGATTTCATTGAGATGTTTATTTCATTCAATATTGTGCATCATGATAGGAATTTCAATGATTTGGTAGAAAGTTCTGTAGTATTGGGATCTCAGTTTGATGATTTTGCAGTATCCCCATATTGTGAGTATGATGTTGAGGTGTCAACTAGGCCATCCGTACCTTAAAACATTAAACATTGGCAAGTTTTTGTTGATGATGCTCAGTCAATATTTCTAAAGAATAAAGGAGAGTTTACTAATCAAAATATATATGGGAGCCAATGGTGTGTGTAGCAGAGGGTAAAGAAACCTTGTTTGGCAAAGAAATCATCTAACTAAAGACTAATACCATTCCTAGAGGGTTGGATTCTCTTGAAGCCAACTTTGATAATGTTGATCAAATTATTAACAGATGCATGGCATCCCAAAGGGGATGACCACAAAGGCGGGACATAAATGATCACACACATCAAGGACAATTCACTCTTCTCTTTGACAAGGCACCATAAAAGGATCAACCACAATACATAGTTACAGCTCAAGACATCCCACTGTGAAAATCTTCTTAAGGTTATTTATTCACTCAATTCTTCCAAGACTTGAATTTGGAATCTAGAAGGTTCATGTTATGATTCTCCTAATTCTTCTTATAGGGTTAGGTTTATTTTTATTTTATACTATTAAGGTCTATCCTAGGATCATCTCTAATATGACAATTACTTATTTAATTCATTTACAAAACCAAAAGGTAATCGATTCCACCAGGCTCTCTATCCAGACCCACACTACTGAGACTTATTTCATACTTCCTTGCATAAGGAAGCAAGCATAAGTTCAAAAGAGGTGGATTATTATTTAGGTTCAGAACCATAATCTTCTTTGTTCAAGGATTAACATTTTATCATAACTTAGAAAAGGGTTACAAAGTCTATGGTAAGGATTAAGGGTAAGAGGTTAAATAGAGTTCATCATCATAATTTCATGGGATAAAGACCAATATTTTACTGGGGCTAAGAATTTATCAAGAGGGGTTCAAGTTTCATCTAGGTTTTACTTTATTAAGTTTGGAAAGGTAATACAATTAGGTTTCAAAATCAAGAGCCGGACTTATAGTTTCATAACTATTCCCTTTACTTACAAAGATCCAGAATTCTCCCAAGGGTTAGATATTGTTTACACTTTAATACCATTTATCATTTCACAACCATAAGGTTAAGGTTAAAGTTTATCCTAGGGGTGGAAAGTAATTCCTTTTTACACAAGTAGATAGTTCCTCTTCTTCCAGTTAAAGATCGGGATTTTATCCACGAGATAACCAATTCTTATATTTTATTTTTATTTTCATTTTATTTATTTGTTTGTTCATTTATTTATTTTTGATTAACTTTTACTGAGATTTCCAACCCACTTGATTATGCCTAAAATTACAACCATGCCAAGACCATGGAGGGTTAACATACAAGAAGGTTTTATGGCCTAAAGGAAGCATTTATCATTACTTGTCGAGAGAACAGGAAAGTGAAACAATTGGTCAAATCACGTTACAAAATTTCATTATTGATATAATACCATTGAAAAAAACACATAACAAGGTGATGATCGAGTTTAAATCCTCACAATAATAATTACAATATTTTCTACAAAAGGACAGACAACCTTATTTCACATCTACAGAAAAATCCAATGCAAGAGGCTTGCCAAACTCCCTTACAAGCACCATTCCCAAATTTACAACACTATAGATATACGTACAAGGAACTTCATAAATCAAAATGGTGAAACCTTTACAAATCTTTCCTTTATCTACTCACACAAGCCATCTGCAACCAATTATCCACCTGAGTCAGTTCACGAGAGAACTGAGCACGATAAACGCTATAACATTAAGACATTGTGTTGTTATCTAACTATTTCAAAAGGAAGAAACACTATTTTTATGAAATAATCCAAGTGTCCAAAACAAGAGTAATTAAAAGGTTTCCCAAAAGGATAAAATGTCATAATTAAAAGGAAGACACTAACTCTATTTGAGTATCATTTTCTCATAGGAGAAGTTAATAAACTATCATAATTAATTCCACCTATATCACAATAATGACCATCATTTTAACATGATAAAATTTTGAAAAGAAACTAGTTACAAGAAGAGAATTAGTTCAAAACGTGATCTGTCCCCATTAGTTTAAGTTAGTTCACCAAGCCAAAGATTCACTATACCACTGTCAGTTCCCAAACAATCAATCAACATGAAAAGATCTAAAAACACAATGACTTAATAATATTAAGATGTTGTGCCTATAATAGTTAATTTTATATCAGTACAGAATAAATAAATTTAGAAAAAAAAGGATGAAACACACAAATGACCCAGTATGGGCCACATCCTATCCTAACAATCCTACTATTAAAACCTTTCTTCTAATCCAAGAGAATGCCTTAAGAAAAGAAAAAACTTGACAACACCAAACATAACCATTATATATCTTATAAGAGGTTTACTCAATCATTCACAAGAACACAACATAGGATACATAGCTTCTAAAGGATTTTTCATCAACAACAAGTTGACATCAACCTATCTCGATCAACACATAACCATTCTACTAAAATGACAGCAAGAAGGTCATGTCACAATGTGCATCATGATAACCAGTCAACCAATGAATTTCCAAATACACCAACCTCTAAGCTACAGGAGAATGAAATTTAAACATTTTAAGGAGAAAACGTAGAGTAATTTCTTATGCATAAAACCAAGATCCCAGTTTTAAGATTTGAAAACTTCCTTAATAATGATCAAGTAGATCTCGCATCTTCCAACATATGTGAAACAAAATCAAGGTACGAATAAGAGTATTTACTCTGAACATTTTAAGCTATCCCAAATATGTGAGTATCATCTCAAGGAGACATTCCATAGGATCAACTACATTCCTCAAAACATACAACAGTCACCAAGGGAGTAAAGATGATCCCAAAGACAAGAATCTCCAAAAGATGAACAAGAACTGCTACCAAATTATGATGATCATGCATGACACTTGAAGAATAAATAGTTCTTCGAGGGATTTACAAATAAAAAAATAACTAACCTAGTTTGAGAGTAATACCAACTTGGTTCAATTCAAAAATCAGTCAAGTTAAGCACACAACTTAAGCCGACCCGAGAAGGGTAACTAGAACCTGAAATGAACTAAAGGAAAAAGATAGAGACAAAAATTACATCATTCACCTATACATTATGCACTTACATTGCTCAAATACTATTTTTCAAATACCCAACATGGTCCAAAATGAAGGATTACGAACCAAACAAGAATCCAAAACAGGCACTATAAAATTGAGTCGAACAACAATATTTGATAAAGCAACAAAAATCGTAAGACCATCAAAATGAAATATAAATTTCATTACAGACCCCCTTGTTCCTTTTATTAATCTTAAGAACAAAATTGACCCAACTGGTATTTATTAAACCTAGAAAGCAATATAAGAGGCTTCAAACAACACAATTGTTTCTAACACTAGAAACTAATATCCTCCTAGAAATTGTGAAAGAGTAAGGGAAGTAGAAACCACACAATAAAACCATCACACGAGACATTTATATGAAGAGAAGGTCATTTAATGAATCATTTAAATAACAACATAAGACTCAAGGGTATAGGGCATATCATGCTTGAATTAAGATCACGTAGTCGAGCACACGCTGAGACAAGGTTCTAACAACATCTCAAGCCCAAACTCCACTATCCTCTAGCTTGTTGGGTGGTCCACACTCTTCTCATAGCCAAGTTTGGGACAGGCAGGTTACGGCTAGGGTATGGAGTCCCCCAAAACATTGATTTACAATATCCTGAAGGAAATGTGGTCTCTAGGGCGGAAATGATAGAAATTTGTGCACAAAAGGACTTGATCTAAGACTTTGATTCCACAATATAAGACCAAACAATCAGTTTCCAACCTGCTCAACCCACCTTTCGTTTTGTGCACTTGGATTTTAAGCAAAATGTGGAAGAGAAAAAAATGTAAGAGGGAGATGAAAACAACTCCGACAAAGTGCCCCAAAGAGATGTGGTCTTAGGAGATTCCATGACTACAGGAAAACAACACAATAATTGTAAAAAATGACCCTGATAAACCATGAGTAACCAAAAACCATTCCAAAAATTTCCACGCAGTCCCACACAATACTCCATAAAAAAATGTTTCCATGCAATCAACCAACTTGGTGCAAGAAGGCTATAAAAAAACTAGGGTAAAATAAAAAAAAGGGAAGAAATCGTAAAGGAAACATGCACCCAAAAAACAAAAAAAGAGTAGTTTCAAAGGCTTGGCAACAACCTCCCACGCAGTCCTTCACCAGGGAATCCCACGCGGCCAAGAAACAACATTTTCAACCATAAAAAAACCAAGGCATGATTGAATAAACAAGTTAAAACCCAATCGATTAGACTCCCAAAACAAGCATTTCCTTCCCCCAAAATGTGGCCAAAACAAGGCATGAGGAATTCAAAGAGGTAGAGCAGGTCATAAATGGTAAGCAAGTCTAAAGTGGTTGAAAAGTAGCTAAGAAAGAAAGATAGGTGGACAACCCCAAACATTAATTTTCCTACACATTTAGCCTTGATGAGAATTTATGGAATTATAGGTGGTCCAAATTCCAAATGCACTTTCACTACAAACAAAATCCCAAAAAAAAAAAATCAGAGTAGTGCATACGAACAAGAACTTGGATGAATGAATGGTGGGGGAGGGGTGGATGCCTCTACAAAACAAGGAAATAAATGCTTTATCAACCAAGAGTTATACTTACAAAGTATGCAAGGGTGCCTAGACGGCCAAGGAGAAAAATATTAAGCATTTAAACATGAGTATCACGTCCTAAACAAAGGTGTCAACAATAACAAGCTCCTCTTCTTTTTTTCGTGAATCGAGGCTCGATCCACAAGTGACCAATCGAAAAAAAATAAAATCGCTCATAAAGATAATTAACAATAATAGTTGATAACAAATCAACGATCAGATAATGAAGTTATCATTGATCGCTAATTAAAATAATGATATTATTATTATTTTATTATTATTATTATTACAACTTAATAATATTTATTAATCATATTAACAAGGACCCACATACAAGCTTGACCAAAATGATAATAAGAAAAAATCAACAATTCAAAAATAATTATTATTATGTTGATGTTCCTATACAATGGACACGCCCTAACAACATCAAGTCATCATTCAAACCACCTATAGAATTTGAGAAGGAGATATTTTCCTTAAGGGGTAAATCTTCAAAGGGTGAAGGTCAACAAAAGATCAACAGGAGCACAAAAGCGTTAAACTTCCCATGCTTAGAACATGGTCCTTCGAAGAAGAAAAAGAGCAACGATGAATGGGGCATTACATTCTCCTCCCCTTAAGAAAGCATCATCCTCGATGCAATAAAACACAAGAGGAAAAGAAAGTAAGTAAGCAACAAAAATAAATATGGAAAAAGGTAGGCTCTAAGGTTAAGATTTCAGACACAAAAGCACGCCATGGGGTGGCCTTGGGAACATTTGGCAGAAATTTTAACTTTCAAGGTTCTGTGAAGATTGGCAATTCCCTCTTATTCATTATTTCATTAGTCTCTTTCCATTTAACATTATTCTTAATTCAAGTTCTTTAGAATTTCATTGTTGTATAATTTTAGTTTATTCATTCTTATGGGTGCCCAACATGAACTACTATCACAATGCCCTACCAAGGTCATACACAACACTAATGATTCACAAGCATACTAGTACAACATACTTCATGATGGTACCACACCACAAGAGATTAGTCAATTTATGGAAGGGAACATGCACAGTCCACATAACATAGTACACGTCACACATCTATGAATGACATACATAATACTCAAACAAAGAGTACTACAACAACCAAACATTTCCTCAATTCCACATATGAAGATTTTACATGACTCAAAAATAGCTACATGTACATAGGGTCAACAAGGGCATCAATGCCATATCCACAACATCATAAAACATATCCAACTACATGAGTAACACATACATCATAAGACCACCACCAAAACATCATAATAACTCAACATATATCCCAAAACATCAATCATACACACAAATCTCTTATGCCTCCCTCAAGTCTCTCATGCCTCCCTCAAGTCTCTTATGCCTCCCTCAAACTCTTATGCCTCCCTCAAGTCTCTTATGCCTCCCTTAAGGTGGCCAGTTGTCCCCATGGCCCAAGACACATAGAGTTTGAACACTCCTAACCCAAGTGACATAGTAACAATGGTTCAACAACCTACTAGTTACCTGTAACTCCTTAGGGTGTACCCCATACAACGAAGCGGGTCCATAGGTCCAACCATTCCATGGTGCATCCCATGACCCTATTCCACACATCACGACAATAGAACCAACATAACAATCTGATCCAAATGCCAAGTGGCAAAGTACAAGCCTTGGGAAAGGTGGTAAAATCTTAAAATTTTAAAAAAATATCCAAATCCAAAACCAAGAAAAACAAATGACCAAATAGCCATAGTTAGTGCAAAAATCCACGTGTTAGTACCATAAACCAAGGAAATGCCCAAAATGTAAAACATGACAATCAAGAAAATTGTTGGTCCTTATAAAATTAAAATAAAAAATTCAATTTATGAATAAAATACACATATAATAATGTCACATTACGATAACTATGTGGCCTTATCTCTGCCCAAGGGGTACTCAACGAGTTCACTGGCACTTAAACATCGAGCCTCAGCTCACAAAATAAAATAGCAATAGTACAATAGTCATCATCTCCATCAGAATCATCCCACCACCACTTGAAAGGCTAAACATAGTCATAGCTATACTTAGGTTGCATCCATACAACAACCACAAGGAGAGAGAGAAGGAGGAGCATGGGTCATCATCTACTAAACCTAAGGTCAGCCCAAGTTATTGGCCCATGGTGCACATCCCCTCACTCCAAACATACACTTTTACCAATTTCCCTCAGGGTCGGTTAGCGTAAGGTTCACAACATAACATGCAACTACATCACTAACACAATGGTGGTTCACACACATTAATCATAACACCTTAGCAAGGTACATATATAGGGTATATCACATACATTACAGTCACAGTTACAACATATCACATCACCACATGCACACCCAAAGTGCAATCACCATATGATAGGGATCATACTCACCATATGTCCCAAATTTATGACATTATTCATTACATATCACAAGAATTACAATTATGATGAACACAATTACAACATACAATGAACTGTCATATACATGGAAATACACATATTTCTACACAAATGATAATGACATCCTTAAGAAATTTAGTTCACCACAACCAACCTGGTTACATGACATACCAACACACCCACACATCACAAATACAAAAGGATCCAATCAATCAGAATCAACAATCACATTTCTTCCACACACAACAAAAAATTGTTTCACACTCAAACTCACATAGAATTTTGAAAAGGAGAGAAAATACTCTCATCCTTAACACATCCACATGCAGGCAATTACACACTAAGTGACATACACATCATTTGCGTTCACAATATCACAATTATGACATAGTTCACATCACGCTTATACCACATTACTCTTCCAATATCAACCACCATCATGTAACATCATCACCATCATGCAACACCATCATGTAACACCATCACAACTCCAATCTAGCCCAAAGGTTTAAGAGCATGAACCTTCACTCTGATACCAAGTGTAACACCCACTATTTCAGACACACAAGACTACATAGAAAAACATAGGATTATTTTTTTTTTTTGACTTGCTTGACACATAACACGACACAACATGTCATCACCAAGGTTACAAATAACTCTATGAACAACTTGATACAAGGATGACCACAAAGGTAAGCATGGAAAATGATCACACCCATCAAGGACAATTCACTCTTCTCTTTGACAAGGCACCACAAAAGACCAACCACAATACATAGTTACAGCTCAGGACATCCCACTGTGAAAATATTCTTAAGGTTATTTATTCACTAACAGATCTTCCAAGACTTGACTTTGGAATCTAGAAGGTTCATGTTATGATTCTTATAATTCTTCTTATAGGGTTAGGTTTATTTTTCTTTTATACTATTAAGGTCTATCCTAGGATCATCTCTAATATGACAATTACTTATTTAATTCATTTACAAAACCAGGAGGTAATCGATTCCACCAGGCTCTCTATCCGAACCCACACTACTGAGACTTATTTCATACTTCCTTGCATAAGGAAGCAAGCATAAGTTCAAAAGAAGTGGAGTATTATTTAGGTTCAGAACCATAATCTTCTTTGTTCAAGGATTAACATTTTATCATAACTTAGAAAAGGGTTACAAGGTCTACGACAAGGATTAAGGGTAACAGGTTAAATAGAGTTCATCATCATAATTTCATGGGATAAAGACCCATTTTTTTACTTGGGGCTAAGAATTTATCAAGAGGGGTTCAAGTTTCATCTAGATTTTACTTTATTAAGTTTGGCAAGGAATAACAATTAGGTTTCAAAATTGAAGAGCCGACTTATAGTTTCACTACTATTCCCTTTACTTACAAAGATCTAGAATTCTCCCAAGGGTTAGATGTTGTTTACACTTTAATACCATTTTTCATTTCACAACCATAAGGTTAAGGTTATCATTTACCTAGGGGTGGAAAATAATTCCTTTTGCACAATTAGATAGTTCCTCTTCTTCCCATTAAAGATCTAGGGATTTTATTCACAAGATAACCAATTTTATATTTTATTTTATTTATTTATTTTAATTTTATTTATTTGTTTGTTCATTTATTTATTTTTGATTAACTTTTACTGAGATTTCCAACCCACTAATTATGCCTAAAATTACAACCATGCCAAGACCATGGAGGGTTATCATACAAGAAGGTTTTATGGCTCGAAGGAAGCATTTATCATTACTTGTCGAGAGAACAAGAAAGTGACACAATTTGTCAAATCACAATACACAATTTCATGATTGATATAATATCATTACAAAAAAAACACATAACAAGGTGATGATCGAGTTTAAATCCTCACAATAATAATTACAAGATTTGCTACAAAAGGAAAGATAACCTTATTTCACATCTACAGAAAAATCCAATGCAAGAGGCCTGTCAAACTCCCTTACAAGCACCATTCCCAAATTTACAACACTATAGACATACGTACAAGGAACTTCATAAATCAAAATGGTGAAACCTTTACAAATCTTTCCTTTATCTACTCACATAAAGCCATCTACAACCAATTATCCACCAAGTCAGTTTTCATGAGAACTGAGCACGATAAACGCTATAACATTAAGACATTGTGTTGTTATCTAACTGTTTCAAAAAGAAGAACACTATTGTTTATGAAAATAATCCAAGTGTCCAAAACAAGAGTAATTAAAAGGTTTCCAAAAGGGATAAAATGTCAGAATTAAAAGGGAGACACTAACACTATTTGAGTATCATTTGCTCATAGGAGAAGTTAATAAACTATCATAATTAATTCCACCTATATCACAATAATGACCATCATTTTAACATGATAACATTTCAAAAAGAAACCAGTTACAAGAAGAGAATTAGTTCAAAACATGATTTTTTCCCATTATTTTAAGTTAGTTCACCAAGCCAAAGATTCACTATACCACTGTCAGTTCCCAAACAATCAATCAACACGAAATATCAAGAAACACAATGACTTAATAATATTAAGATGTTGTGCCTATAATAGTTAATTTTATATCATTATAGAATAAATAAATTTAGAAAAAAGGATGGAACACACAAATGACCCAGTATGGGCCACATCCTATCCTAACAATCCTACTATCAAAACCTTTCTTCTAATCCAAGAGAGTGCCTTAAGAAAAGAAAAAACTTGAAAACACCAAACATAACCATTATATATCTTACAAGAGGTTTACTCAATCATTCACAAGAACCCAACATATGATACATAGCCTCTAAAGGATATGCCATCAACAACAAGTTGACATGAACCTATCTGATCAACACATAACCATTCTACTAAAATGACAACAAGAAGGTCGTGTCACAACGTGCATCACGATAACCAGACAACATTGAAATTCCAAATACACCAACCTCTAAGCTACAATAGAATGGAATCTAAATATTTTTAAGGAGAAAAACATAGAGTAATTTCTTACGCATAAAATCAAGATCCCATTTTTAAGATTTAAAACTTCCTTAATAATGATCAAGTAGATCTCACATCTTCCAACATATGTGAAACAAAATCAAGGTATGAACAAGAGTATTTACTCTGACATTTTAAGCTATCCCAAATATGTGAGTATCGTCTCAAGGAGACATTCCATAGGGTCAACTACATTCCTCAAAGCATACAACAGTCACCAAGGGAGAAAAGAGGATTCCAAAAGACAAGAATCTCCAAAAGGTGAACAAGAACTGTTACCAAATTATGATGATCACGCATGACGCTTGAAGAATAAAATAGTTCTTCGAGGGATTTACAAATAACAAAAATAACTAACCTAGTTTGAGAGTAATACCAACTTGGTTCAATTCAAAAATATTAGTCAAGGTAAGCACAAACTTAAGCCGACCCGAGAAGGGTAACTAGAACCTGAAACAAACTAAAGGAAAAAGATAGAGACAAAAATTACATTATTCACCTATACATTATGCACTTACATTGCTCAAATACTATTTTGAAAATACCCAACATGGTCCAAAATGAAGGATTACGAAACGAAATAAGAATCCGAAAACAAGCACTATAAAATCGAGTTGAACAACAATATTTGATAAAGCAACCAAAACGTAAGACCATCAAAATGAAATAGAAATTTTCATTACAGGACCCCCCTTTTTCCTTTTATTAATCTTAAGAACAAAATTGACCCATCTGGTATTTATTAAACTTAGAAAGTAATAAAAGAGGCTTCAAACAACACAATTGTTTCTAACGCTGGAAACTAATATCCTCCCGAAATTGTGAAAGAGTAAGGGAAGAATTCCACAGAATAAAACCATCACACGATACATTTATATGAAGAGCAGGGTCATTTAATGAATCATTTAAATAACAACATAAGACTCAAGGGTATAGGGCATATCATGCCTAAATTAAGCTCCCGTAGTCAAGCACACACCGAACAGGGTCTGCAATAACATCTCAAGCCCAAACTCCACTATCCTCCAGCTTGCTGGGTGGTCCACACTCTTCTCACAACCAATTTGGCATAGGTAGGTTACGGCCAGGGTATGGAGTCCCCCAAAACATTGATTTACAATAACCTAAAGGAAATGTGATCTCTAAGGTGGAAATGATAGAAATTTGTGCACAAAAGGAATTGATCTAAGATTTTTATTCCACAATATAAGATCAAAAATCGGTTTCCAACTTGCGCTTTCCCACCTTTCAACCGCCAGCACCTTGGATTTTAAGTAAAACATGGAAGAGAAACAAAATGTAAGAGGGAGGTGAAGGGCTTGAAAAAGTACCCCAAAGAGATGTGGTCTTAGGAGATTTCATGACTGCAGAATAAGCACAATAATAACCATAAAAATGACCCCGATAAAACATGAGTAACAAAAAACCATTCCACAAATTTCCAAGTAGTCCCACACAATACTCCATACCAAAAGGTTTCCATATAGTCAACCAACTTGGCGCGAGAAAGAAAATTATAAAAAAGGCTAGGGCAAGGTAAATTAAAAAGAAGGGAAGAATTGGTAAAGTAAACATGCACCGAGAAAATGAGCCAGGGAGGGAAACATAGTTGTTTCAAAGGCCTAGCAACAACCTCCCACACAATCCTTCACTAGTGGAATCCCACACGGCCAAGAAAAATATATTTTCAACCACAAAAAAAAGAGCCAAGGCATGATTGAATAACAAGTTAAAACCCAATCAATTAGACTCCCAAAACAAGCATTTCCTTCCCCCAAAATGCGGCCAAAACAAGGCATGAGGAAGTCAAAGAAAGTAGAGCACATCATAAATGGTAAAAAGTCTAAGTGGTTGAAAAGTAACCAGAAAGGCAGGACAACCCCAAACATCAATTGTCCTACACGTTTAGCCTTGATGAGAATTTATGGAATTATAGGTATCCAAATTCCAAATGCACTTTCACTACAGACCAAATCCCAAAAAAACAATAAGACAAGTGCATACGAACAACTTGGATGAATGAATGGTGGGGAGGGGTGGATGCCTCAACAAAAAGGAAATAAATGCTTTATCAACCAAGAGTTATACTTACAAAGTATGCAAGGACACTAGATGGTCAAGGAGAAAAAAATATTAAGCATTTAAACATGAGTATCACATCCTAAAAAAAGGTGTCAACAATAGCAAGCTCCTCTTGCATGAATCGAGGCTCGATCCGTGAAGCAACCAATCTAAAAAAGAAAAATCACTCATCGATAATTAACAATAAAGTTGATAAAAATCAACAATCAGATAATGAAGTTATCGTCGATCGCTAATTAAAATAATGATATTATTATTATTTTTATTACTATTATTATTATTATTACAACTTAATAATATTTATTAATCATATTAACAAGGACCAACATACAAGCTTGACCAAAATAATAATAAGCAAAAATCGACAATTCAAAAATAATTATTATTATGTAGATGTTCCTTCTAGCTGGACATGCCCTAAAAACATCAAGTCATCATCCAAACCACCTATAGAATTCGAGAACGAGATTTTCCTTAAAAGGGTAATCGAAAAGGGTGAAGCCAATAAAAGATCAACAGGAGCACAAAAGTGTTAAACTCTTAACAACATGGTCATTACAAGAAGAAAATGAGCAATGATGAATGGGGCATTACAATCTCTTAAAATGAAAGAAGAACTAAAGAAACTAAGGGATGGAGGGATTATTCATCCCACAAGGTATTCTTATTGGGTTTCCAACTTGGTACCAATTAGAAAGAAGAATGGTGACATCAAGCTATGAGTGGACTTCTGAAATCTAAATAGAGCATCCATGAAGGATATTTATCCTTTACCAAACATGGAAAACATGTTGGTAAAAGTGAAAGTAAAATTGGTTTAGTGAGATTCCGAGTTACTTTCTACCTTGGATGGTTCGGCTTATGGTTCCCAACCATGTTCAAATATATCTTTGAGGTAGATGAATTGTCTTTATCCCGTGAAGGGTGCAGAGGCTTGGTTATAACCAAGTTGTGGTGAAGGAATAAGAAATAATTAAAACAACCTTTACCACTCCTTGGGGGACATATGTATATGTTAGGATGCCCTTTGGGCTGATGAATGCTGGAGAAACCTTTCAAAGAGTAATGGATGTTTCTTTTGCTGGTTACATCAATGATTTTATTGTTGTCTACCAAGATGATGTAACTATGTTCTCTAGAAAGAGAAGTGATCACTTTCTGCACTTGGAAAAAATGTTCATAAGATGTAGAGAATATGGAATTTCACTCAATCCAAAGAAGTTCCATTTTGGAGTGCAGAAGGAAAAGTTTCTTGGTCACATTGTGTCACGAGAGGGGGTGATGATTGATCCAGAAAGGGTAGAGGCCATCAACAAGGTTCCAATCCCAAGAACTAAGAAAGGAATTCAATGCTTCTTTGGGTAGATAAAATTCATCAGAATATTTATATGAAACTTTGCTGAGTTTACCATTCCAATCACTTCCATGTTAAATACGTAGCCTCAGAATCGCGCTCCGTAAATGAAAACGTGGCCAAGGACCGGGTCATCAAGTGGGAGGAGGAAGCCATTCAAAATTTCAATGGGATTAAAGAGGCATTAAAGCATGTGCCTGTTCTAGCATTTTCAGATTATAAGAAGCCCTTTCAACTGTTCTCTTTGCTTTAGAGAACACTATTACATATTTCTTGTTGCCGAAATATGATGAAGGGGTTAAGAGGCCAATTGCCTTTTCCAATCTCTTGTAGAAGGCATCAGTAGGGGGCTGAGATGAAATATACTATTATGGAGAAACAAACATTTGCCTTGGTAAAAGTAACAAAGGTTTTTAGGCCTTACATTTAGAGCTCTAAAATTCTTGCTTATGTTCCCCACACCATGTTCAAATATATCTTATCGTAGATGGAAGTCTCAAGTAAAAGATGCAGATGGTTAAACAAGTTACAAGAATATGACATGGATATCCAAATCACAAAGTTGGTGAGATGTTTGGGCTTGGATAAGCTTATGGATGAGAGCAATTTGTGAACTATTTCGAGATATACGGTTGAGGTAAATAAAGTAGAAGAAAGTAGGGTAGATGTTTTTGAAAAATTGATGAGTTCTGAGTGGTACAAGGATGTGATTTTTTATCTCAGACATTTATACTGCCCTGAGTATTTGAGTAAGAACCAGAAAAGGGCCCTTAAGTTGGATTCCCATAAATATGTCATTATTGATTTTGGGTTAGCTTCATTTGAAGAACCATCGCAAAAGTCGAGGGAGTCCTCTTAAGGTGCATTATTGAAGATGAATCCCTCAAGATAATTGTTGATCTCCATGGAGGAGTTTGTGGGGGCATTTTGTTGGAAAGGTCACAACACACAAGATACTAAGGGCTTGTTATTGGTGGCCAAATCTCTTCAAGGATGCAACTCTTTTGTTTAGAAGATGTGAGAGTGGTCAGTGCCTCTCTGGAAGATTGAAAGCTTTAGGCTCCCTTCCTTTGTAGATCATGTATTAATTAAATCTCCATTCAAGCAATGGGGAATGGGTTTTATTGGTGAGATTTAGACCCTTCAACCCTGCTGCCTATATTCAAAATAAGCACCATCGGTTCTATATGGGGGTCTGATTTGTCCATAATTGACTCTTGTAGCTACATATTACTTCACCAAGTGGGTGGAGGCAATCCCCACAAAAAGGGCAAACACACCAAATCATCATGGACTTCATGTTGAACCATATCATCTCGTAGGTTTGGGGTGAGATTCAAGCGGGGATTTTCATCTTCAAGATTGTTGTCGACAATGACATGATCTTTAGAGCTAAACTCTTGGTGTCGATGTGCAATGAATATGGGATCAATTTGACATATTCTTATAATTATAATCCCCAAGGAAATGGATAGGCCAAGTCCAAGTAATTAAATTTTGTTGAAGATTATCAAGAACCTTGGAGCTAAACAAGAGAAAATGGGGTGAGCAATTCTGAATTTTGCTATCTCGAGGCAGATCGAATTATTGTTAAGAGAGCCACTAGAAAGAGTCCATTTGAGCAAGATGGGTGTAGGTATGGTGTATGGAACTCAGCCTTGTTTATCTTGCATATGAAATTATCCTCATATTAGTTCATGAAATAATTGGAAGATCAAGAAGTAAGTCCATATGATGCCCACGTTAACCAAATTGTTGAACTTGATGAAGAAAGGAGAGTATCCCACAATATCCATGTAAAGTTGAAAGAGAAGATGAAGAAGTTGTTCGACAAGAAGGTCACCCCAAGAGATTTCAATGTTGGAGATCTCGTGCTGCTATGGGATAGCAGGCATGAAGATAAGGAAAGCATGGAAAATTTGATGCTTTATGGATGGGCCCTTACTCCATAGACATTCGGATTGGTGAGCATACCTTTTTCTTGAAGGATTTGGATGGAGAATTGCTTGAATTACCTGTTAATGGTAGGCATTTGAAGCATTTCTTAGATTGATTCCCTAGAACCAAGGTGAACATCATCTGTACAATGTATAGTTTGTTGGTTTGTTTTCTTTTTTTCATGTTTTTTGTTCATTCTCACCCCGGTGGCTTGTTTTTGCTAGTTTATCTATTCATTTTGGGGGGATGATCCTGGTTTCATGCTCTGCACAAGATGAATCCTTTACCCAATGGATATTTTGGCACTTGGTCTACCTTGTTCTTATGGAACTTGTAGGGAGTGCCCATCCCTAAGTCACAGCCGATGTTGGTGCTCAAAATAGTCTCACCCCATTTTACCATTAAAATCTATCAATTTACGACCTCTACCATATTTCATTCCCCCATGTTGTGTCCGAGAAGTCCATGCCTTCCTTTAGTTTCCATAACTAGTCCTTCCTGGGCTAAGGATCACATATGGATCCTTATTTTTTTTCTTATTTCTCTGTTTATCTGGAAAGGGTCTGTAATTTGGGTCCCCCGTTCTCTATTCATATAAAAACTCAGGCCCTCCTATTCTTTCCATTTCCCAAAGTTGGGATTTGTTGTCCTTTTCATTTTTTTCCTAAATACTTGAAGAAAAATGAATGGATGTAGCTCAAAGGACTGTGTTTGAGCCTTGTAACATTTCTAAATTCTCTGTCCTTGGAGAAAATTTCATCTCCCGGCTCAAATGGTCATTTTTCTACATTTTAAGGTTTGATGGGTGTTTTTCCTAGTAAAATTTACATATTTTCATCAATAGGTACACATGGTTAGCCTGCACTCATTCAAGATCTCATAAAAGAGGACCCATTTCCAAAACTATTTTTGCCCATTTGCACGAATTCGATACAAACTACGAAGGGGCATATCTTTTGACTCAGGGCTCAAAATATTGCAAATCTGACACCGTTGGAAAGCTCTGGACCTCCACTACACCATGGAAGCATAAAATATTACTTTCAATAGGCCTCTGATGGGTGAAAAACTAAAAATGGCTTTCAAGCCATTACAAGGATCTGGTTGCTTCCACTACCCATTTTTGATATTATTTGCCTTTCTCCATCCTCTACGCCAAAGCACGCATGGAGGATATAAAAAAAAATTTTTTAGATTGTGGACAGATTTGGAGGAGAATTAATGACCGGTGGTTGAGCCATCATAAGATTTTCCTTTTTCCTCTATATTTTAGTCACTTCGATATAAATACAAGATCACTACTCTTGTAAGGGGTTGGAGGTTTAATGTTGGAGTTTTAGAGGTCGAACTATTTTCTAAAAGCTTGATAGAGCTGATCATTTTGAGGGAATGTTTGAGAATCCCGTAGGTCTCTTTTGTGTTAAATTGGATCATGTCAAGGTGGGTGCAAGTGTAAAGCCATTGATAAGCTTTGAAGACTATTCTAGGAACTTTCCCCTACCGATAAGTTTAATCAAATTTGAGTTATACTATGTTGACTTTCGAGAAATTAGTGTCTGCTTTTTCAAAATGTATGCAAATTGTTTTATTTGTTCCTCTTGCAATTTTATACTATTTTTTTTGTGAAATCACATAGGATCTTGTCCTTATGACATTTTAATAGTATTTGCAATTTCATCACAAGAAGAGCCTTCATCTTGGATGAGATAAACAAATTTAAAATCAATTCACTATCATTTGTTGATAAATATTGTTTGTAAGTCTTTGGGTGTACCTTAGACATGGTTAATAAGAAACTATAATGTTTAATTGAGTCTTTTAATTCAAGCCTTCGTATTCGAGTCTTAAAGATTATGTGAAAATGTGTTGATTTGGGCCTCCATTGAGACACACCTTCTGGTTGAAGAAATGCCTTGACTATCTTGAATCCTTCTATTGTGAAGTTTCTCATTATTTTGAACTCCCTCCAAATATCTGGTATAATCAACTTCATCCTACTTCACCTCTAACCAAAAATTCACTTAAAATAAACAATTAATCATACCCACACTACCCCTGTTTGTCATGTATGTATACAAATGCATAATGGTTACCATAAAACATGAAGAAACAATCAGGTTTTCATTATCTTTAGTGGCCTGAACCTTGCCTAGAAAATATCTCAATTATCTAGAGTGACAACTCGTGAGAGTTAGGTTTTGTTGCATTGATCATATTTTCTTCAAATTTTTCTTAATATTTCACAAGGATGGACATATTCATTTCCTCCATAAACAACAAAGCTATAAAATGGGTCCTCTCACCCTAGTCTAAAGGCACAACCATAAATTTGTGAGGATAAGTCAAATCCTCTTGAGGGTGCTACCCATTTCTCCACATCCGAGTGACAAAGAGCAAGTTGCATTTCATCCCCACCTACAAAATGAAACACTATATGCTCTACTTGTCTCTAAGCTTCCTACCAGACCTGTGATGTCGCTTAACTTCTAAGGGAGATCAATTTGGATAGCAATAGAATGAATTTGACTTTTGTGTTGGAGTTGAGGATATGTCAAGTGGCATCCTACATGGAACCAACTCATCCTCTTCCCCTCCCTCTTCTATAAATTAAAATTCTTTAGATTGTTTTTGGGTTGCTTCACTTTGATCACTTCATTTTTTTGAGACTTCTTTTGGGCTTTAAGAGCTCTTTTTTGGAGAAGATTGGAGATTTTTGCATGCTTATGGATTATTGATCTCTTGGACTATTTTGCATTGGAAAGCTTGTTGTTTTACAACCATGGAACAAACTCCATTATGGAGAGATAGGAACTCGACTCTTAAAATGATCTTCTTTTATTTTATGCATATGTAAATGGTTGAATGTTTGAATGTGTTGTTTTATTTGTTGGTTGGTTGGGTAGATCACTTAGGGATGGTTTAGGAGAAGACTATGGGATACTATTGAGGGAGGCATAAGTGTTTTTGGTAGGCATAACTATGGAGGGAGTTAGGATTCAAGTTCCACCTTGTAAAAATAAATAGCTTGCATTTATTTACTCATTATGGGGTGCCATAAGAGGTTGGGGAGGCATAAGGAAGTGTGAGGAATAAGGGGTACTTGGAGGAGGCATAAGGGTATGTCGGGGATTTGAAATAATATGTATTTTAGTTGTTTGTTCTTAGGTGGTGATAACCATTTCCCCTTTGGGAGGCATAAGTAGTATCCCCCATAGTTTCTTTCTCCTTTGGCTTGCATGATGAAACTTGAGTTTTGTTTGTCATGTCTTAAAGTGGTTAAACTACACTCTAGTTTTGACTATGTTTTTTAAATGTGAATTAGCATGTGTGTGTGTGTGAAGCTTTGTTGTTTCATGAGTTGAAACAAATCTTCTATTGCATTGTGGTTGTGGCTTGGGGCCAATGAAGAAGGATGGCTTCTCGCTTTAATTGGATGTCTTTGTTGGGTGGAGAGTATTGCCTTTCCCCACCTTTGTTGTGATCAAATTGAGAATGATGGTTTTCTATGTTGTTGTTTTGGAGCAAATGAAAAGATAGTTTTGATAGTACCTTATGAAAGTTCTATTTGTAAAACATTTTTCCCACTAGAAGTGGATGAAAATGTAATATATTTTGTGGTGGAAATATGTTTTTATTGGCTATAATAGTTGTAATTCTAAATGTGAAAGACATGTTTTTGTATTCTAGTTTTGAATAAAAGAATGGAAATATTTGTATTCTCGTATGTTTTATTTCAAGGAATAAAAAAAGAATGTTGTAAGGATATCATTTTGAATTACTAAAATATTGTATTATATTTCTCAAATGGCATTGTTGTATTTAAAATCTGATATTTGAAATGCATTATGATCTCCATTGAAAGCCTTGAAATATGTATAAAGAAAATACTTTAGTTTGTTCTTTTGAAAAGAATGATATGGAAATCAGAATTGTATCTTTTGGTGTTTGCACATTTTGAGTTAAATCAGCCTAGTATGTTAGATTTGTTGAAACGAATTCATAGCTTAATCTTAGTAGATGTAAATAGATCAATTTGAACTTGAAGTTGTAGAGCTCTGTTAGACAACTTATCAAACTAGTAATTTTTTTCAAAATGCATAGAATGACCCCTACAACAATGAACAATAAAATCAAACATTAAATTGAACTTACTATGATTAAGTTTCCTAAACAAACTAAACCACTTAAGAAATGGTTAAGGATCCTTTCAAATTGAACAAAGGCAAAAATGTAGTCATTTTGCTATCAAAATTGAGAAATTTTGAATTGATCTTCAATCAAAAAAATTATACCTTGCAATCCATCCTAAATCCCTCTAAGAGCAACCCTCCATGTCTATTTGGCATGTTGAGAAAGGAAGGAGGTTGAATTGAACAAAATTTTATAAGTCAAATGTTACCAATTTTCATTTTAAAATCTTGTAGAGTGTTTTCTCAAAATTGACCCTTAAAACTTTATCCAAATTAAATTCTTAAGGTTGATGTGCAAATAGGATGTTGAGAGCTTTCCAAAAGCCCTTGTTTTCCAAAATTTGGGTTTCCTATCAAAATTTATGGCCTTTTCAAGTTCAAGAAGAGAAAAGCTTCATTCCCTCCCGTCTTACGTGCCCATGAGAAAATGAGTCTCTTCCATGCCCATCTTGCACACCCATGAGAAAATGAGTCTCTTCTGTGCCTATCTTTCACACCCGGGAGAAAAATATTTGCTTCCACAACTATCTTTCATTCATGCCCAGGAGAAAAAATTTCCCCCGTGCCTCTCTTCTGCACCCGAGAGGAAAAGTTCCATCCCGCGCCCCTCTTCCATGCCTGGAAGAAAATTTTCTTTCCACACCTAGGGAAATATATTCCATGCACCCTGAAGAAGATAACCTATCTACACTTGAGATGAATTTTACTCTCTTAGTGTTATGTAGGATGATTCGATAAGTGTTGGAATGGACTCTAGAATTTTTTTGGAAACACTAAAAAAAAAATTCCTTAACTTTTCCTAACTAAACCTAGGTTGTTCTTGGGTCTTAAGTGGGAGATTTTGGGGGTTAAAAAAGGAAATACACATTTTTCTTAGGAGATATGGGCCATGTAAATGCTTTGCAGACTGCATTTACGAGGAATCATTTTTCAATATTAGACTTATAGAAAAAGAATTTCCTTTCCTAAAAACACACTTTTAATACTTTTATCAAATATAATAAACACATTTTAATTCCTAACCAAATCAGTTGTGTACCAATTTAAAAATGATGTTTATGCCTTTTCTTATGGTCATGTATTGTATCGATAAAAGATGGAAAACATTTTCTTTAAAGGATATTGCCATTTGATTATGGAAATTTGACTATTATAGATATCTTATTGATTATATTTTCCTTCACAACTGAGATTTTAGATTTAATGACTAAAAAATGAGTAAGTGGAAATAAATGTGATAGATACATATATCAAATAAATTTGAAAATTATTGGTCTATTGTGAGAAGAGAACTAAGGGAATGTAGATAAACAAGGGTAGTGGTTCATAATAGCCTTGTAGTGTTCAATTTTATTAACTTTGAATGGGAAAATTATTTAATTAGGTTTTGAACTTCATCCACCAAGAATGTTGTTTCCAATTGTTATGAACCTATTATTCAAGAAAACTCTCTAATTAGACTCCACCAACAAAATACACAACAAGAGTGAAATATTTAAATTAATTTAAATAAATAATACTCTCATGCTTAATCAAAACCATGTAAATCAAGAATATTTTTCGGAAAATGGTTTTCTAGGTGAGAAGAAATACCTTGTAAAAATGTCTAGGATAAAATTTTGTGATTTCTTTGTTGCAATGATTTTTGAGAACTCTATCAACACTATCTACATCATTATATGATTCATGAGCTAAGAAGATGACCATTAATAAATGAGATTTGTTTCAACACCACCCTAAAGGTGGGTGGTGGACTTGTTCAACATAATAAATATAAAGAGAAATCAAGATTTCTTACATAGGTCAAGAACCAATTGATAATATGTAACCATGGTAGTAGACACATGACGATCTATAACATTTTTCAACATGTAAACTCTAGCTTGTTAATTAGTTAGATTTTGCACCAACCTATTAATATTGTTTTCATATAAACTTTCCTTTATTGAAAATGATACTTAGAAAAACTGATTTAAACATATTAGAAAAACTTTGCAATCAAAATAAATAAATAAATAAATAAACATATAAATGACCATCAGATTTTAACATCGGTGGAATAAAAATGAAAGAATAAGATATGTCTATAGAAATTAAGAAAATTAAATAGCGAACAACATAAATAAAATAAAAAATTGCAAATAAAAATAGAGTATTCCAAACTCAAATCAACACTTCTATGCATAAAAATATTCTTCCGTGCCATAGCTTCAAGTGAATAAAATTTTGTAGGTAATGATTATAATAGCCTCTAATATATAGAAGAGTTTCATCTAACAATATAACACAAATCTAGAAATAGAGAAATATTAATAATAGAAATATCATCTAAAAATAGTGCATGCTTTTGTGCATGAAAACAACGCGATTTATTTTATTTTATTCTTTCCTAAAATTAGGGACATCTAATTAAAACTATAATATATTCTTAGAAAAGTAACTTGCATTTTTCATTTCTAATAACAACATGTATGGGGAGAATTTATTCATATTCTAACACCCCTTAATTTTGACCTTGAATCTTTCACTAATATGGACTTGTGTGCATTTTTAATCTGACATATTCCTTATCACAAATTATTCGCAAACAAATTCTCAAATACTTAAAAAAAAAAATTCCCAAAGGTTTCAGAATACATTAGAAAACTGATTTTCAAATCTAAAAATACAAGAAAATTATCCTTATTGCTAACCAACTCGCTAATAAAATCATACCTCGTGTTCATATGCTTGCTCGTCTTATGAAAAAATTATTTTTGGACAATCTTATTGCTTATTTGTTGTCAAAAATATGTGTAGAATCCTCCTTATTCTTCCTCGAATATTTTAACACTCTTCTAATCCATAAATATTGATAAGCAACTCCTGTGGCTACTACATACTCTACTTCTACTAAAGAAAGTGTTACTATGGGCTACTTCTTTGATTCCCATATAATGACACATGTTCCAAAGTAAAATTATAGTAGGGTGTTATTTTCCTATCATCTATACTCCCAAACTATCACTGCCTATATAACCTATGAGTTTGAAATCATCTAAAGTTGAATGTAAAATTACATGATTTCTAGTTCTACATACATACCTCAATATCCTTTTTCCAACTTTCCAATGTGAATCTTTTGAAGATTCCATGAACCTTAAGATAAGGCTCACACCATACATAATATTAGGCCTTGTGCTCAAATACATGAAACTTCCAACTAACGTTTTGATCAATTTTGGATCCACAAGTGGTCCATTATCTTCTTTTCTTGACTTCAAACATACTAATATTGTTGTTGGTTCCGGTTTGCAATTCAACATATTAAATATCTTCAAAAATCATTATTATAATATTCTTGTGAAATAAAAACTCCATCTTCCGATTGTTGAACTTCAATGCCCAAAAATAGTGCAGAGACCTAGATCTATCATCTCGAATTCTTTTTCATAGCTGATTTGAATAAATATGTAAAAATATTTCAAAATGATTACATCATCCACATATAAAAAAATAGTCGAATCTTACCTTTTTCATTTATCTTGATGTATAAGGTAGGCTCACAAATTTTCCTACTTAAACCATTCTCAATCAAATAAGAATCAAGTATGTCAGTATCATACTCTAGGTTCTTGTTTGAGACCATAGAGATATTTTCTCAACCTTTATACCTTTCCTTCATGACCGTCAATCTCATAAAATTCTTTCTGATTTAAATTAACTTCCCTTTAAGAAACCCATTCAAGAGTTCTTATTTCACATCCATCTTTATATAGAACATTTGTTTTGAACTCGTAATTTCTAAAAAAATTATTGTGCCCATATGTGCTACTTGTCCAAATAGTTTATGTAATCTACTCCATATTTCCATGAAAAAGCTCTTGCAATTAGCCATGCTTTAGGTTTATGTAATTTGACATCATCATTGTGTTGGTACCCAAATCAGTTCTCCTTATTAAGTCGGCCAACATCAACTTCCCGAGAAAGATGCTTAGAGAAAGATAGAATAAAATTTAAGTTGTTTTGAACTGGGAGGATTTTACCGACTCTTTGTCACTCACGCCTCTTATAACTGAGTGTGCTCATGTGGATTGTGTAACACCTACTAAAATGACGTTATGAACCACACCAAAACATCCAATTCAACTAGGGAAAAATTTTACGCACTAATTTTTTTGTTTTTTAAAGGTCAACATTTAACCATAATTTAATTAATTTCCATTTATAAAACCCTACACAATAACATGCCAATCGGAAAATATATTAATCACTAATTAATATCAACCCATTCCCCAAATTAAATCACGATTTAAATTTCTCTTATTAATTCCCAATATTTTATATAAATATTACTCATCTTTACTATTCATTATTTATCCCCAATAATCTCATCAAATGAATTTAATTAAAGACCCCTAAATAAATTTCAATTTTAACTAGATAAGACTAATAATCTTGTGTAGTTACAAACCATACACATTAAAGTTGATTTATATTTCCAAAAAGGCAAGCGTAAACAACATGGTTAAACCCCACTAGGCCCCATCCAAAACATCACACACACACACCTTTTAATTATTTCATTCCAAAAAAATTCCAATCACTTAAGTTATATAGGATTCATCCTACACCATTGGATCAAACATATCTAAAATATTAGATCTAGGTTATACTAAATAAACCCTAGAAATCATTAAGGGTTCTCTTATATTCATTTCTTAACCTATTTTCTCATTTTCCATGTTTGATTTTCAGGTTAAGGAAGGAGGAGAATAAGATGAAGCAATGGAGGAAATTAGAGAGGGTTTGAAGCTCTAATTTTAATAAAAAAATTTTTAAGACAAATATCTACCCATCTCCTTTATGGATATCGATTTCTCTTCTTTTTTTGTTTGCAAAAAGTATTTTACTTGCAATTTCAATGTGTAAAAATGTGTGTATACCCATTTGGGTAAAAACTATAGAAACCATATAAATTTATTTTGTGTAAAATTATATCTTTAGTCTCATTTTAGAATAACCCAAAATTTTCTTTTGAATATATAAACAATATATATATATATATATATATATATATATATATATATATATATATATATATATATATATATTATATATATATATATATATATTTCACGCATTATACCCTAGCCGCGGTAAAAACATTTTATAGACAACCTTTAATTTTTTTATTAAGGACGACTATTTATTAAATAAAGGCAAATATTTTTAAACTCGGTCAAGTTTGTTTTTATAGTGAAGATTATAGTCATGGGGGAGGGATGCTAACCCCACCCCCACTCCATATACATTTTTGGGTTATGGGTAGAGTCGGCGCCCTCGCCTCTGTCATCACCAATCTGGCACTATGATAATTCTTCACCAAGAACTCCTTGTGCTATGATTATTTACTAATGCACAACTTTTAGTTTGGTGGATTTAATCTGGAAACACAACAACAAACATAACACAAGAATACCATAGACTATGATAAGAAGGAATGATGATAAATCTTAAATATCATAGTAAATTATAATATTAACATGAAATTGTTATAATCTCACCCATGAGGTACTTCAAGTGTTACTGACTTCACTTTCCTTCCACCAATACTATGGGAGAAACTTCACAATTACACCTCTTAATGACTTCTTTAACACACCTTCAAAATGATGGCTTCCTTTACACACTTACTCATACAATATTTCTCACTACTTCCTTCTATGTTAAATGAGGGGGTGGCCTCTCTATTTATAGAACTTCCAGACTTATCCATCTTATCTCTAAGATAGGATAAGAAATCTACTCGACGAATCATATTTCATACATTAACTCTTATCTCGTACATGTAAGCTTATCTTTTAAGATAAGATAAACCTTATCATTTCACATGGGTTCCATATTTTTAGACTTTTTACAAATAAAATACACAAAATATTTACGACCTCACTCCTTTTCCTTATTACCACTATAATATTTCTAATTCCTAATCATGTAGACCCTACTTCTCTACTTATCCCAACTTTGAAATTTTAACATTACCGACCACTTAAGAAAAATATTTACTTTTTACAACATTCCTATTCTACTTTCACCGTTAAGGTACTCTACATTATTGCAGCACTAACCGATGGTGTTGTTATCTTCTATTAGATGCCACTACTAATTATGCTTAACAACATCCTATTCCTAATACATACATTAATAAAATAGAAATTACGGAAGAAAATTTTAATGTTGACACCTCAACCTCAATTAAAAAGAATTAATATATAGAGGCGGCGACCCATATGGCCAACAACACAAAAACATTCGCACACATTTTTTGTTTTGTTTTATTTATTAAAACAAATTCCCACTAACCAATTCAAATGCATGAAGGATATAAAGTTACTTTCGTTATTAGTATATATATATATATATATATATATATATATGAATATATTGATTTCTATTAATAATATTTATACAAAGATATTATAATTTTGAAAATAATCAATGTATATTATGAATATATATATATATATATATATATTATATATTTGTTTATCAATTATGCTTTCCATTAAAAATAGGGGTTAATATGAATAAGTAAATGGATTTGTGTTTAAAGATTTAAATTTATATAAAGTAAATGTAGATGTGTATAGTTGTATGAGATTTGTGTTTCATGCATTAATCCAAAAATATTCTCAAACTCCATCTCATTTAGGTAACATCTTAAGAGGGTATAATTAATTATGTTTTTCCCATATACTTCAGCCATTTTTTATCACAACAAGAGAACTATATTTAAGAAAATTTTGTTATGTCCATTCCTTTTGTACATCCATTTGGATAAGAGGAAATAAAACATACTTAAATTTTTTATCCCCATTTAAATAGGATGGCGAATAATTCAAAAAGGATCAACACTCACTTTCACCCAATAAAACTAATCTTTTCAAAATACATTTACCATACAATTTCCCGAGAAAAACTTAGATTTGAAAGAATTTTGTTTTGTTTCATTAAAAAACCATTACAAGGTTCCCACTTCATTTGAAATAATGGAAGTGATAATAACCTATTTTAAAAAATATATCCAATAAAATGAAAGGTTACATCTAATGTACTATAGGTAGAATTTACAATTTTTAGAGTCATAGTAGAATAAGCTGCAACTACACATGCACTCCTCCAAAAGAGCATTTCTTCCATTGAGCTCCACCATCTTCATCAAAATCAAGCACACAACAAAATGGGGGAGTAGGAAACACTCTCCACCCAACCAATAATCCAATGAAGGAAGGAATCTTTCTTCCTCATTGGCCCCCGAGCCCCAACAAAGAAGCAATGAGGGGTATAAAACAACCATTGGAAACTCTACATGGCTTCCACAATGAAATTAAACAAGGAATTAAACACAATAAACAAACATCCAGATCACTAAAAATATGCAAGTTCCCAAGAACAAAGGCTTAATACACAAGCCAAGAAGGAGAAAGGAACATGGGGATTATTCTTATGCCTCCTAAGGGTTTTTGTGTCCACCTTAAAGCCTCCAAGAATTCAATCACATACCCATAACTCTATAATTTTCCTCAAAAAATCCACAAATTTGATGCCTCTCTCAATGAAATAACCAAGATAAGCACAAATCTTACTTACTGGAACAAGGTGGAACATCCCAACCCAGCTCCTCCTAAAATGCACAATAAAAATATTATGCCTCCTCCAACCAATTTCCAATTTCTCCTACAACATATAACCCTTCTATTTCACACAATCAAAAACATGCACCAACCATCCATTCATACCAAGTGCACAACAAAATCATAAAGAAAATCAAGGGTGAAGTTCCACCTTGCCATTATGATCAATCTAAAAGCAAGCTCAAAGACTTCCAAACTCCTTAGAAAGCACAATCCACTCCAAGCTCTAAATAGCCACTCTAAAGAAAGCTCTCCCAAAAATTATAAAAATCCAAAATATAAAATGTAATCCTCAAAAAATTTGGAATAAATTGAAAGAGGGAGGGAGAGGTGATGTGGCTCCATGTATGATGCCACATCATTTCTCCCCCATTACACATCACAAGGTCAAACCCAAACCCCAAGCTTAATAAAATTTGGGGTCGATGGAGTGATAGCCCTCTTACACACTCAAACCCAAACCCACACCCCTCAATGACACAATTAAAGACCCTTGCAAGAAAAGTGCAATTAATTGATCTTTTTCTCAATTAAAATACACAAAAGGCCTAAAACAAGCCCTCACATCATAGGCATAATGGGTGGGTGACTTTAAGAGTTGTGGGACAAGCTTACCTTGTCCAAGAAACCTCCAAAATGGCCTAGAAAGTAAAAATGTCAAATTCACTTGCAAGATTGAGTAGACACCACTCCAAATCAACTAAATTCTTTCAAATCCAAAAAAACAAAGATTACCTATTTCACATTCATATCCCCTCCTTTTCACCTCTTATCACTAACTAATAAAATTTAATTAGCTTAAAAGGAGTACATAATAACCAATAGTAAAAGTGACTCCACATGATAACAAAATACAATTACTCATAAATAAATAAAACAAAAGGGAAAACACAATGTTACCCATGGTCACATTTGAGGCCACCCCCCACTGGGGACCTCTTAACAATCTAACATCAATAACATCACACATTTACACTAGTTGCTAAGGTGACCAATTACCAATACCTCAAATTCCTTCATTGGTGGTCTCCTATCCCCTTTGTGTTTGTGATGTAACTACTTGTAAAAATCAAACAATTCCTTTGTCTTGTGGCTAGATCAAATGAATCAATGAAATATATATATATATATATATATATCAAAATATCATGAGTTCAACACCATCTCAACTAAGCAACATTATCATGTGTTCACAATTTCACACATATTTCCAATTCCACTATTTCTTCAATATCTGAGAAATTACAAAATAAATTCAAACATCATAATATGATCAATACGAAGAAAATTCGAATGTCAATTTATGTCTAGGCTAACAACACATCATATTCTTCCATACTAAATGTTTTTTCATGTCTCTAATAATCCATATGAATGGTATTATGATTCAAAACATAATAATAATCACAATAACTCTATTGTCTCACCTCATGCTAAACAAATCATAAACAATAATGTACATCAAAATCCACACTACAACCATACAAAGAAGAATAACAATCGAAAAACAATAGTAATCAAGATGTCATGCATATCTTATCAATATGCTAACTAGAATAAAACATCAATGTTCAACATTATAATCATTCAAAATTGAAATCATAGTTCAATTATTGTTGAAGAGGAGTGGGCATTACATCCCTCTCCCCTTATATTCGATTTCCTCATAGAAGTCATGGATAAGAGGCATGAAAACAATGTTTATGAATAGAAGTCATGTCCTCTATAGGATTTATTTATTTCACACAAAATTTGATTCTTATAACTCAAGTTTTGTCTAACCCTACTAAAAAAAGAGAAGGGAGGTTGCTAGGCATGAATACTAGGCATCCTCCTAACAAGGTTGCAAGTATCTAATTCTACATAGTAAATCTACATGGTTAACCAAGCTAGAACATAGGGCATGTAAAAAGTAAATTTCTAAAGGAATCCCAAGAATGAAAACCAAGGTAAAGAATAATAGAGAGAAATTCATGTACACATGATGACCACATAGCCACACATGGATACAACATGTTGCAATAAGAAAGGTTAACACTTCCACTGAGGTTGAGTTACTCTTCAATGTTCATTATTTTAAACAAGGTTAACAACAACCAATCATGACCCTCAATTCTGCATGAGGATACACACCTACTTATAGGTCTAACAAAATTAGAACCACACAAGATGAGGTTTTATCACAAGGAAAAACATATAAATTAGAAAAAACATTTACAATTATGAAGAAAATTCATCGAAACACTTTTATAACTCCAAAGGACTCACTTACATTTTTCTTGGCCCAAGGTTTTCTATAACTTTTATTTGCACTCAAAATCAAACACACAACACTAACCTAATTTAGAAATTTTTAACAATTATATAATATTTCTAGTTAAGATAAATTCATTACACAATCTAACGTATTAAAAAAGAGACACCAATCACTCTATATAACATAATGAAATTTATTTATTTTAAGTCCTTCCAAGCTCAAAATAATCATAAAGAGAACACATGCTTAATTTGTAACACAAAAGAGAACTCAAGGGAGCTAGGAGAGAAAAATAGGAAACCAGAGGGAGTCCAACAACAATGTTATAACGCAATACACCAATACTTGAGTAACAACTTATGAAAACAACTTGCACTTTCCTTTCCCAAGGACAAAAAGGGACAAACAACATCAGGGTTTCCCAAGAAAATAAATAGATAACTTCCCAAAATTCTTTCATATCCTTAACATATGTTTCCTAGATTTACCAATAAACCTATGTCATCAAGGAATTAATAAGAATGCAAAGAGGTTACCTTTCTTAAAATAATAGATAAATACCCATTCTTAAAAGGCCACAATTCACACTCATCGAGCTACAAAGAAACAAGGTGTTTCATTAATCAAAGTAGGAAAAACATAAAGGTTCAATTAGTTTCCACCCTTGGCATGATGGGACATAGGGCCCATCAACAAAACTATCAATTAATTCACACTAACAGAGGGATAAAATCTTTATGTATTTGTAAAACTTTGCACTACTCAAAGAGAGGTCCAAAAATGACCTGGCATATACTTGTGTCATAACCATTTTACATATGTTTATTGTTTTCTATAACAAGGGGTATGTGAAATACTCAAACATATCACAACCCCAAAATCTTAGGCCACAAAAGAGTTTAGATAATCCTACAGTAGCTCAAGGAAACCTTTTAATTAGCTTTAAAAAAATAGATTATGTATTTTATAAATTTAGGGCATGCAATAGCCATTTATACAATCAGGGTTGTTTAATTATACATTTTCGCTCAAACTCATAAACTTACTCATTCCATAATCCAAACTATAAGTCACAAGTTATAGTTACGCTTACTAAGCACATTTCTTATAAGTTTTCTTAATTAATGCATTCCTTTTATTATGATATCACATATTTGTGTCATTAAGGAACACCACCAATGTTGGCATGATATCTCGCCATTCTATATAGGCGGCAAGATAATTTATTTTACTTCTAGGGAATGTAAAAGAACAAATTTCTTGTTATTTTCACATAGTTTTATTTCTTCTATTAATCCACCAAGATTAGAGTAAGGAACCATTTTCCTTTTCCTAATGTTCTAGTTTACTTATTAAGTTTCAAAGTCCAAGCCCTCAATTAGATTTTTATTATGTTTAGGTTAATCATATTACCAATTAGATTTTAATGAGTAGGAAGAGTCAAACATATCACATTATTACTTTTATAGGAATAAGATATCAATCAACCAATATGTAACACACCAAGATTTCAAGAGTTTACCAAAGAATTTCAAGCATCACTAAAACACTCCAAGTGGGTCTCCACAAGTATCAGAATAAGTTATGATGAAAATGATAGTTAAAGAAGGAAATTTAATTTTACAATTTTAAGAGGTTTACATCGGTCTAGAAAGAAAAACAATGTTTGTTTTTAGGCTCAAAATCAGTTCACTTAATAAGAAAAGGAGAGTTTCCAAAGAGAACTCATACTTCCACAAGATACCACCAAGCAAGCAACAAGATGACAAGGGAAATTTTACTCCAAGGACACCACATTTTCCATTTAGAAGACATCAAATACAAGAGGAAAATCAACTAATTTACCCAAACATGGCCTCTACGGCCAAGAGTTATAGTTTTAAAAGAAAGGGCACAACATAAGCACAACTAAGATTAAAATCTTAAGATCTACAAAACCAAAATCTCTAAGAGCAAGGTCCAAAAGACCCCAAGGCATCCATACATGTCTCAACATAACCCAATACTTAATAGATTATAGAGTGGTATACATAAACAATTTAAAATGTTAAGGAAAGGGTAGATCTATTTATGGGTCATCGAGAGAAAACAAGTACACTTAATTAAGCACATTTCCTTAAGAGACTTAAATTTGACTATATTCACTAAGATACATACACCCAACCATTAATCCTCTCTAAACTAAAACAAGGAAACCATGTTAAAACTTAGCATGACCTTGGAGGAACATCACATCCAAACAAAACACTATCCACTAAAATCTACAATCATCCAAGAGTTAATCCGATCCTAACACAATCCATAAGCCCATAACCAAACACATCTACTCTAACGAGGAACAATTCTATTATCCAATTGTAAAATAATCACAACTAATGCTATCAAAACTACCAACTAGACCACACAACACAATGAACTCTCTCTCTAGAAAGGTTGAGTAACGAAAGAGTCACTCCAAGATCCTAGACACACACAAGGTTTTGTCCTTCCAAAACCAAAGGCATAACTTGAAGCACCTAAGAAGACAATCAAGGCACCTAGGGTGTACCCCATACGATGAAAGATCACAATAAAAATAGTGTAGAACTAACTCATCAACAAACAAGAAAAAAAACATGTAATATTTTTGACAAATTTTAGCCAAGTGGCCATCAAGATAAATGATATTTGAGTAGCTAATCGAAAGTAAAACCCAAGAAATATTGGCAATTAATGAAAATGGATAAGTAGCCACATTGCAATCACTAAAGATATATATATATATATATATAATAAAGGATCTTAGAGCTTCTCAATCGAATCATAAAATAAAATGTTGGTCCTTGATAAAATAACTTAAGTTTATGAATATAAAATATAGAAAAGTCCACATCACATTCACTTCGCATCCCTTCATGGGCCGCCAGTAGGGGTATTATACATCGAGCTCAGATCTAAGAACACATATGAAAAACTAGATCAAATGCGACACTATGTCCTGATATCTACTCTCCCATATGGGGATTAAGTTAACAAATCGACAACCAAAAACAACTCACCTAACCAATGAAAGAAGGGGATTTCTAACAATCAATCAACTTATAATTTCCTCCAAGTTCCCTAATGCAACCACTAGCACTAACCCACAAGATTCACACCACACAATTTAGCATTCCAATAAGGAGGAGTCTCTATGAGGTCAATACATGAAATGACTAAAATCAAGTGCTAGGACTCATCAAACAACATCTTTGCAAGGGAAAAAACAATTCCTCATAAACAAAAATTTCATAAGAGAAGAAATCTAATACAACATTTCCCATTACCCAGGTTTGACAAAATGCCAAAAGGCAAGTACAACAATGCAAAAACATTATTATTTAATTGTTATTTTAATCATACAGTTCATTTTTTCTAGTTTGGTGATGGGTCCCCATGTTGGCCCATGGTCCAAGCATTGAAACCATGGCTCTAATACCTAGTGTAACACCCACAAAAACGACATTAGGAACCATGCCAAAATATCCAATTCAACTTGGGGAAAATTTTACAAAATCACTTTTTTGTTTGAAAGGTCAAAAATTTAGCCATAATTAAATTAATTTCCATTTATAAAACGTACACAATAAGATGCCACTTAAAAAGTAAATTAATCAGTAATTAATATCAATCCATTCCCCAAATTAAATAATGATTTAAATTTCTCTTCTTAATTCCCAATATTTTATTTCAATATTTCTCATCTTTTCTATTCATTATTTATCCCCAATAATATCCTCAAATTCATTTATTTAAATACCCCTAATTAAATTTCAAATTTAATTAGATAAGACTAATAATCCTATAGTTAAAAACCATGCACATTAAAGTTGATTTATATTTCCAAAAGGGCAAGGATGAATAACTTGGTCAAACCCCACTAGGCCGCATTCAAAACATTACACATACCTTTTAATTATTTCATTCCCACCAAATTTCCTATCACTTAAGTGATGTAGGGTTCATCCTACACCATTGGATCAAACCTATCTAAGCCATTAGATCTAGGTTATACTAAAGAAACCCTAGAAATCATTAAGGGTTCTCTTATATTCATTTGTTAACCTATTTCCTCATTTTTGTGTTTTATTTGCAGTTAAGGAAGGAGCAGAAGAAGATGAAGCCATGAAGGCCATTCGAGATGGTGGGAAGCTATACTTTTTTTTTTTAAATTTTGTGTTTAAGACAAGGATCTACCTATCTCTTTTGTGTGTATTTATTTATCTTCTTTATTTGCTTATAAAATGTATTTGACTTGCAGTTCAATGTATAAACATTGTGAGTATATCCATTTGGGTGAAAAAAACTAGAAACCCTATATTTTTATTGTGTAAAAATGCATATTTATTTTCATTTTAGAGTATCCTGAAATTTTATTTTGAAATTTTATTTATATATATATATAAGATATGGTTTATATATATATATATATATATATAACACATACATACATAATACTGCACATTATACCCAGTGGTTCAAAAGCATTTTAGAGAGTTCGCTCAAATTTTTTATCGAGGCCGATCTGTATATTAAACAATGGCAAAATATTTTAAATAGGTCGAGTGTTGTTTTTTGTAGTGGGGTTATAGTGATGGGGAGGGGTGTTATAGTGATGGGGAGGGGTTATATGGGTAGGGGTTGGGTCAACGTCCTTCTCCCAACCATAATTTTAACTTTTTAATATATATAGGTCATTTTCCTATATGGCCGACAACCCAAAAATATTCACACTTATTTTTTTGTTTTATTTATTAAAACACAACTTCCCACTAACCAATTCAAATGTGTTAAAGATATAATTTCAGTTAATATGTGTGTGTGTGTGTGTGTGTGTGTGTGTGTGTGTGTGTGTGTGTGTGTGTGTGTAATATTTATATAAAGATAAAGATATATTTTTAAAAACTAGCAATCGTATGTGAAGTGTACGATGGAAACGCCGAAAGCTATCATGTGAGGAAGTAAAAGTGGAGGGAAAGAACAATGCAAGAGGGAAATGGGTGAAGAAGGGGTATGAGGGCGGGATGTGTAAAGGTGGGGAAATCTAAATTGGGGAAGCAATCTAAAACTTTACACAAGACTAACTGAACACAAGAGCCACCTTTGGAGGGCTTAATGCCTTTGGTCGTAATTATCATCGGATGATAGACAATAGCGCATGAATTAATGCTCCTAGAGCAATCGACACATGGAGCTTGGATTGACTAGCTCAACATTTTTTTGTATCGTGTTGCTACCGTCCTTTTAATTCGTTAAACCATAAACAACACTTCCAACTCTTCACCATTGTATTTGGTTGAAATGCATTTTGTTTAACTATAAGGCGACATGAGCATCTAGACAAACAGTTTGCCCAAAAAGCAAGCACGATACCGTTAAAAGACAGATAAATTTAGCTTCCTCGAATGGCTCCAACACATCGATGTCTTTGCTTGTTGTCTACAAATTTGATCGATACATTGTGCTTTTTTCCTGCTTCATTTTTTCTTTCCACTCCATAATATTTCACTTTAGGAAATTCATCTTACAAACTCGTACGATATCCTAAATATCCACCACACTGCGTAGCATCAACTGGTTAGCTCTATTATGCTTGGCTAAGTCAGAGAAGGCAGTGGAACTCATAGTTATATCCATTTGGTTGCATTCAATGAGGTCAGTCACAATGATTCCTATTCCGTCGTGTATGCAAAGTTCCTCATCGATGCATCTAACTTGGTAGCAGGCACCACATCCGATACCATTATTGTATATGTACTGAGAGGCACCGACAACAGTAATATTAATATTTCTTCCAAAAGAACCATATCCACACGCTCCTACATTCTTCTTTGGACTCCCATAATGGGTTGCTCTAGACTTCACATAATCCCCACCGATATCGACGCAGCTAAAATTAAGTAGGCTCTATATGACTATCAATAGTAAAAAACTACAAGAAGACATTACAGCCACTGGAGAAGTCATTCAATTCAAGAATGAAGTGACGAGCATTCCGCGTGTGCAAATGCCTTTCGGTATAATAAAAGTTTACGATTTCCAAGCTATATAATTATTTTAGATTTATCCTCATGTTGAGTGCATACGCTAGGACTTGTTCAAATGGTGTCCCATTAGTTGTCGGATGGGGTGGAGTATTCCGCATGTGCAAATGTCTCATTGCATAAATCTCAGCCAATGCTCAGGAATACTCGACAACTTTAAAATACTCAAATTTCATTAAAAAAACATAAATTTAAACCATAAACAACACTTCCAACTATTCACCATTGTATTTGGTTGAAATGCATTTTGTTTAACTATAAGGCGACATGAGCATCTAGACAAACAGTTTGCCCAAAAAGCAAGCACGATACCGTTAAAAGATAGATAAATGTAGCTTCCTCGAATGGCTCCAACACATCGATGTCTTTGCTTGTTGTCTACAAATTTGATCGATACTTTGTGCTTTTTTTCCTGCTTCATTTTTTCTTTCCACTCCGTAATATTTCACTTTAGGAAATTCATCTTACAAACTCGTACGATATCCTAAATATCCACCACACTGCGTAGCATCAACTGGTTAGCTCTATTATGCTTGGCTAAGTCAGAGAAGGCAGTGGAACTCATAGTTATATCCATTTGGTTGCATTCAACGAGGTCAGTCACAATGATTCCTATTCTGTCGTGTATGCAAAGTTCCTCATCGATGCATCTAACCTAGTAGTAGGCACCACATCCGATACCATTATTGTATATGTACTGAGAGGCACCGACAACATTAATATTAATATTTCTTCCAAAAGAACCATATCCACACGCTCCTACATTCTGCTTTGGACTCCCATAGTGGGTTGCTCTAGACTTCACATAATCCCCACCGATATCGGCGCTGCTAAAATTAAGTAGGCTCTGTATGACTATCAATAGTAAAAAACTGTAAGAAGACATTACAGCACCGGAGAAGTCATTCAATTCAAGAATGAAGTGACGGAGCATTCCACGTGTGCAAATGCCTTTCGGTATAATAAAAGTTTACGATTTCCAAGCTATATAATTATTTTAGATTTATCCTCATGTTGAGTGCATACGCTAGGACTTGTTCAAATGGTGTCCCATTAGTTGTCGGATGGGGTGGAGTATTCCACATGTGCAAATGTCTCATTGCATAAATCTCGGCCAATGCTCGGGAATACTCGACAACTTTAAAATACTCAAATTTCATTAAAAAAAATAAATTTGCAGTGAAAACCGTGTATTTGCAGCATTTTCTTTCATTGCTATTAATGCTTTCTTTTTGTTGGGACCTTTGCGATAGCCTTCAGTCTTGTGTCTGAGGATGCGCAAATTGGAGTGTAAACATTAAAAAACTCTTAAAATAGCAACAAAAAAACCTACGCATTTGTTGATATGTGAAGTCAACATTTGAATAAGCAGGTTGCGGCCAAGCTGGTAGGTGGGACGATTAGTCCGAACACGGGAGAATACTCATCGAGTTTTGTAAAGCTATCCAGTATTTTTAATTACTAATTTGTCTACAGGTGATCAAAGCTCATGATTCTTTTAGAAGATTGCAAGAAGTCGTTTGGTCAAAAAAGGTGCAAAAATGGATTTTATGAAAAAAGAAAAAAATTGCCATCAATGCATAGAGATTGAGAAAATATACATTTTTAAACAAAACGACATCTGAAACGGGGCCACGGAATGAAAGGTATGGCACGTGCAAGTTTTTGCTGCTACATCTTCCTAGACGGTCCAAAAAGGTGCAAAAATAGATTTTATGAAAATAAGAAAAATATTGCCATCAATGTGTAGAGCTCGAGAAAATATACACTTTTAGAGAAAATGACACCTGAAACGGAGCCACGGAATGAAAGTTATGGCACATGTACGGCGTGTTAGAGCCCCTCGGGCTTTCTAACTTAGTTCACGCCTATCGGCGTAATTACTGCTAAAATTCCAACGTTAACTTGGGTTTGACCAAGGTTAATGCCTCGGGTTTTCAAATAAAGTGCTTGGATTAGGAAAACCACATCTCTGCAGGTCCTTCAGGGCGCCCATACCCTGCCAGCACGCATCCCATTATCATTATTTTTTATTATTATTTTTCTTTTTCTCATTTAAAAAAAAAACATTGGGCACTACAGTTTTATTTACAAGTTATTTTATTTTATTAATGTTGTTCATTGTTTAAGTCTGCATAATTTCAACATGCTCAAATTTCCTACTAACATATCCATTTGAAGATTTTGACTTGTGTTAGTGCAAATCCCCATGTAAATCTGGGTGCCTCCTGATATTTTGCAGCTTATGAAGTTTTTTTATGTAGTTAAGTGCTAATTTCTTTCTGCTAGGTGCTAAGCCAAGTGTCCTCATCCTCCATGAGGATATACAAATAGCTAGTTGTTTTAGTTATTTTGTATCCAAGTAGTAATGCAGCGAAGCTCACCAAATTTTATTGTAAATGAGCTCAAGCCCTTATTCTGATTATAATACAAGCAGGTTTAAATTTCTGTGTTTATTCCCTGTTACCTTCTGTGCCTCTTCCCTGATCACTTTCTAATGAGGCGTTGATGTTGAGCAATCTGCAATATTCACTATCAGGTTTGCTTAGAAGTTGTAAATGAGACCCCTCTTCTGCAATTCTACCATTCTTCACGACAGCAATGGTGGACACATTCTTGATAGTCGACAGATGATGAGCAACAACAATGCATGTTCTGTGCTCGATAACCCTTTCCAAGGCCTCCTGCACCACCCTCTCTGACTCTGCATCCAACCCACTTGTGGCCTCGTCCAACAGCAGAATAGCAGGATTCTTCAGCACTGCCCTCGCTATTGCCAATCTCTGCTTCTGCCCTCCTGACATTTCCACCCCCCTCTCTCCCACCATCGTCCCATACCCATCTGGAAATTTACTGATAAACTCATGCGCATTGGCAATTTCTGCAGCTTTTATCACTTCTTCTTCCATTGCCTGCTCATTCCCATACAAAATATTATCTCTGATGGAAGTTGCAAACAGAGCAGGCTCTTGCTGCACTAGTGCAATGTGCATTCTTACAGACCGAAGATGAAGACTTCTCAAATCCATTCCGTCTATCAACATAGTGCCAGAAATTGGATCATAAAATCTCTCAATCAGTGCTATGATGGAGCTCTTACCGCACCCACTTGCTCCTACCAGGGCCAAGTTACTTCCTGACTCCAGTTTCAGGTCCAGGTCATCGAACACTGTAATTTGTGGTCGACTGGGATAACAAAATCTCACTTGCCTGAACTCTATATCTCCCTTCAAATCTTCGACTCTGAATGCCTCCGAATCTTCCGGCTCCGTGAGTGTTTTCCTGTCGAGGATTTCAAACACTGATTTCACAGCTTCTCTGCTTTTTGCAACATCTGGGGCTAAGATCATTGTTTCGGACAGAGCATAAGAGCCAACAAC
Organism: Taxus wallichiana var. yunnanensis; assembly: GCA_018340775.1. Lineage (NCBI taxonomy): Eukaryota > Viridiplantae > Streptophyta > Pinopsida > Cupressales > Taxaceae > Taxus > Taxus wallichiana. The sequence goes on along the minus strand of CM031242.1, from coordinate 844,445,920 downwards.
CAGTATCATGTATACCACAATAACATCAAAAAAATGTGTTGTTCCATTATGGACAAGCCTCGAAGCGTTCCAAAGAGCCAGACCATAAGAGCCATACAGACCCAGCTGAGAAAGCCCGTAGATGCACCCAATGATTTGCCCTCTTATTAAGCTGTGTTTTACAGGTTTTCTCAGTAAATTCTGAAATAAACAAAGCACCTTGTTCTCTCCGTTGAATGCCAACAGAGTTCTTATGTTGCTTACTGCTTCGCCTGCCACAACTGTGGCTTCGCTGTGCGCCTTCACTTGATCTCCTCCAAATCCTTTCAATGACAATTTCTGCAATGGAAGTCACTGTAATTGTTTTGTTTTTCCACGCGCCACCCACAAATTTCCACGCGGCAAATGATGCGAGTTGTTTCACGCATGTTTTTGAACGCACCTTCAATAGACGCGTGGACGGCTCGAGATCAATTTGGTCGACGATACGGAAAACGAAGCGGACGGTTTGGAGTGATGCACGACGGTACGGCGTGTCAGAGCCCCTCAGGTTTTCTAACTTAGTTCACGCCTATCGGTGTAATAATCAATGTATATGATGAATATATATCTATAATACATGAATAATATATATTTGGTTATCAATTATGTTTTAAAAATATTGCTTATAATATGAATAAGTAAATGGGTTTGTGTTTATAGACTTAAATTTATATAAATTTGTATAAATGTAGATGTGTATAGTTGTATGAGATTTGTTTTTCATGAATTAATCAAAAAAATTATCAAATTGCAACTCATTTAGGTAACATCTTAGAGGGTATAATTAATTTTGTTTTACCCATATACTTCAACCATTTTTTATTACAACAAGAGAACTATATTAAATAACTTTTTGTTCTATCCATTCCTTTTGTAGATCCATTTGGATAAGAGGAAATAAAAATACTTAAATAAAATTTTAACAACATTCAAATAGGATTTCCAATAATGAAAAAGGGATCAACACTCTCTCTTTCACAAAATAACACTAATCTTTTCAAAACCAATTTACCATACAACTTCACAAGAAATTTGGATTTTAGAGAACGCTTTTTGGTTTCACAAAACCATTAAAAGGTTCCCACTTCATTTGGAATAATGCAAGTGACAATAGTTAATGTACAAACACCATCCAATAAAATGAAAGGTTACATCTAATGTACTATAGGTAGAATTTACAAGTGGTAGAGTCTTAGTAGAACAAGGTGCAAATCGACATGCCTTCTCCAACAAGAGAACTTATTCCATGGAGCTCCACCATATTCATTGAAATCAAACACACAATAAAATGGGGGAATAGGAAATACTCTCTACCCAACCAATAATCCAATTAAAGAGAGAATCCTTCTACCTCATTAGGCACCAAGCCCCAATAAAGAAGCAATTAGGGGTATAAAACAATCATTGGAAACTCTACATGGCTTCACCAATGACATTCAAAAAGGAATTTAACACCATAAAAACAACATCTAGATCACTAAAAACATGCAAGTTCCCACGAACAAATACTTAATACATAAGCATAGAAGGAGAAAGGGACATAGGGATACTTATTATACCTCCCAAGGGTTTGGGTGTCCACCTTAACTCCTCCAAGAGTTCAATCACATACCAACTACACTCTTTTGCATCCCTTAAGAAAATACAAAACTATTATTCCTCCCTCACTCTTATGCCTACCTCAAGAAAATAAACAACTTTTATGCCTCCCTAACTCTTATGCCTCCCTCACTCTTATGCCCCCTCAATGAAATAACCAAGATAATCACAAATCTTACTTATCAACAAGGTGGAAAATCCCAACCAAAATCCCTCCAAAATTCCCAATAATGCTCTTATACCTCCCTATAATCCATTTCCATTTTCTCATATAACCTATAGCCATTCTATCTCCGACAATCAAAAGCATGCAACAATCATCCATTCATACCAAGAGCACAAAAAAATATCAAAGGAAATAAAGGGTGAAGGTATACCTTTCCATTCTAAGAGGATTAATTCAAAAGAAATATCAAAGCCTTCCAAAATCCTAAGAAATAACAATCCACTCCAATTTATAAACAACCATTCCAAGAGCAATCTCTCCTAAAAATTGTAAAAATCCAAAAATGAACAACCAACCCCGCAATCCTCAAACAATTTGGAATAAATAGAAAATAGGGAGAGAGAGGTGATGTGGCTCCATGTAGGATGCCACATCATTTCTCCTCTATTCCAAATCATAAGGTCAATCACAAACCCCCAATCATAATAAATTCATGGTTTAGGGAATGACAACCCACTTACACACTCAAAACCAAACCCACACCCCTAAAGGACACAATTAAAGACCCTTGTAAGAAGAGTACAATTATTTTCTAATTTTCTCTACTAAAACACACAAAAAGGCCTAAAATAAGCCCCAGACATCATAGGCATAGTGGGTGGTGTTGGTGCCATTTTTGAGCTTGCATGAGTGTGCCCTAATTTTTCATGTTCAATTTTTCTCAGAAATGTTTTATTTCTCAAATTGGTGATCTACAATTTCTCCCCCTAGTTGAGTGTTTCAAAAATTCCCATAAACCTATTGTTTTTCCTTGATTTAAGAGGAAAACCCATGTGTGCCCTTATTTGTGCCCTAGATTTTCCAAATCTGCGGGCTCTATTGTTTTCCCTTTTTTCCCGATCATGAAAATCAAATTTGACCAATTCATACTCGTTTGTATTTGAAAATCTGGTCCCAAGGTCAAAAATAATATCAAATCATGCTTCAGTTGAATTAAAATCAAGAAATTTGCAATCCTTGTTGAAAATTTTGATTTCTAGGGCATCCTTTAAATTTTTCACGATTTGACGGTCATACGGGTGTCATTTTCCCATCAAATTTATCATCACAAGGTAAGGGCAACGTGGCGGGTTCCTATTGAATGAGGAGTGGCGGAAAATGTCTCTAACTTATCATTTTTGAAATTTTGGCAAAAGGGAAAATTTTGATCCGCGGCTCCGCCTTCTACATTGAGGTGCCTACGTGGAACATTTTGATTGGTTCGGGGATTGGCATAATTTCCTTAGGAAATTTTGCTTTCATTATGAAAATTTGTTAAAAATCAATTTTTGGCCCGAAGGCCTGTAGTGAATAAGGAGAGGACATGTGGCATGGAGGGCATGGATGGCGGAGGGACTTGGAGAATTTTGATGTTTTTGGCTCAAAATGATGAAGTGAAATTTTGGCCTGAAAGCCCTCGGCAAATCATCGGTGGACACGTGTCTAGGAAAGGATAGGATGGGGCAGCGGGTTTTGTAATGACTTTGAAGTTTTTAACTTCAAATGGTAAAACATCAAATTTTGGCCCGAAGGCCCACAACAAGTCAAAAGTGATGTGTGTCCAAGAAAAATGGAGGCGGAGTTTCAAACCTCGGGGATAGAGTAAAATTTTGCCTTTTTGGTGAAAGGAGCTAAAGTGTTAAAGGGAAGCATGCCCCCGCAACCTATCCATGATGGACATGTGGCACATTCTAAGAAGTCAAAGGAAGAGTGCGGGCCCACGGTAAGTTTTAAATTTTTTCAAATTTTGTAGGAAGGCTTGAAGGCAGAATAGGAGGCTTGGCCCACGCCAATCGGCAAGCGCCACATGGCGGGGAAGGGATCGGGCTTCGAGCCCGTGGAGGTTTTGTAGAAAAATTTCCATTTTTCAAAAGGGTGGAAAAATTCATAGAATCGATCCATGCGGTTTTTAATGGGCCCACATATGGACACGTGAAGGCCAGGGAGAATCGGGAAATTTTGCAAAATTTTCAAAACTTTAAAAAGGATCGTAAAAGCATTTTTGGAGGCACATGCCCGATCCAATCACATTTTGACACGTGTCTCCACCTTATCCAAAGTTTAAAAAGGTAATTTTGAGATTTTTTCTAGATCTCATTTTCCACGTGGAGGGTGGACATTTAAAGTTGATACAAAATCAATTCTTCAGTACATCCATCTATTTTGCCACCATGGGAGCTCCAGAAACTTGGAATCATGATTTCTTCATCAAATTTCATCAAATATTATATGATTTTGTGTCACCTTGGCCTTTTGAGAACAATGGCATCATTTTCATGACCTAATTCTTTGATCTATGGTGTTTTTGATGTAATTTTTCTCAGCCCGAGAAAAAATGTGAAATGACAAAATCAAAAGTTACAGAGGTAAAATTGAAAAGGGGAAAAGGTAAAAATGATGAATGAAAGATGCTTGCATGCCTGAATGATAAAAATGTTCCCTTGGGGTGGATAATGATTTGAATTTGTGTAATGATTTAACTTTTGTGCATAACCGCAACCTCGTGAGTTGTTTTTCCGTTTGGTGTCACTGTCATTAAATCATGAGGTTTTTGTAACAATTTGATCCCACCACATATTCTTTTCTTGGGAAGGAAGAATCCAATGTGGTATGGGGTATATAATGCATTTTAGAAAATTCGTAAGGAGAGGGAGTTGAAAATCACTGAAAATTTTTTGAGAGAAAACTCATTTTCTGAGAAATCCACCAAACAACTAGGTTAATGTCTCATATGTTGGAAATTCATGTATGTGAGTTGGTTACAAGTGTATAGCCATCACACAGCTTTGAGATTGTTCATGTAACTCTCCCTTGCTGTTGAATCTAACAAGTTTTGAATTAAATCTATGTTTTCTTTGGGCAATATGGTGTCTATTATCATTTTTAAATGCTTGTGGATAATTTTCATTGTTCTTGTTGCAATCTTGCATTGAAAGTCTTTAGAAATCACACAGAATCTCCATTTCTTGTTGATAGTTAAGTGGCATTTGTAAATCTCATGTTTAGAAGAGCCTTCATCTGATAAGGAGATAAACAAATTTAAAATCACTTTACCTTCCTTGACTGTAGAGATTGCCTATAAGCCTTTGGGGGCACCTTAGGCGTGGTTTGATCAAGGATTTTGTGTTTAATTGAGTTATTTACTTCAGGATTTTGTGGTGAGTTCTCAAATATTGTGTGAAGAGTGTAACCTAGGCTTCCATTTGTGCCTCTTCTAGTTGAAGGAACATTCTAATTATCTAAGGCATTTCTTCTGATAGTTGTTCAAGTATTGTAGAGATTGTCAAAGATCTGATCTATCCCAGTTTGTCTTGTCAATCCCCCACCAAAATTCAACTAAAAACAAAAAGATCCTATCATGTACTATCCTTGATTTACATTTGTATACCCATAGAAGATCAAATTCTACTTGCAAAATTATGCATAACATATCAGAATTTCCAATGTCTTTAATAACCTTTGCCTTGTTTTGAGAACATACCCATGTTTTGAGAAGTGACAACTCTTGAGAGTTCAGATCTGGGGTGTTGATCATGTTTTCACCAAGGTCTCCATCATAGAATTTCAAGAAAGAGAAGGAAATATTCATCTCCTTCACCATTACAAGGTTACAAAATAGGTCCTCTTACCTTGGTTGTAAGGCACAACCTAAAATAGCTAGGACAAGATCAAGTCCTATTGGAGTGCTATCCATTTCTCCACAAACCTGAGTGCTAGCTAGACCATATCCCCAGCTACCAATGACATACAACATGGTCTAATCTATCTTTAAGCTCCATGACATATCTATGGTGCTGCTCAGATTGAAAAGGAGAAAAATTTGGATACCAACACGAGCCACCATTCTAGGGGACTTATTGGAATTTCTTGGTGTTTTTGAAGTGTTTGAGGAGTTTGAGCATTTGTGTATTCAAGTATTTGAGCTGCTACATTGTTAAAATATCATCCTATGCTTCAGATCTACAAGTTTTAAACAAGGGTTTCAAGTTTTGTCTATGTTTTTTTCCATTTGCTAGCAGTTCATACATTTTGGGTGCATTTTGATTGATTGATTTAAGAAGAAGAAGGTTTGATTTATAAGGCTTAGCAAAGTTTTTCAGTGCATTCTTGCACAACTAAGGTGAAACTCCTTAGTGGCGACTCCATGCTGATTTGAATTTGGAAATACTAGTGTCTTAAGTTTTATGTCATTTATTTTTGTGATGTTGAATCTCTACAAAATCGGGGAAGAAGATCTCTCTTCCTTAAAGAATCTGCTAAGAAATTGTTCTTAGATTCAAGAAATTTAGAGTTGGAAGGGAGAAGAGTTTGGAAAGTGGTTAAAGGTCAGACATCAAATAAAGATATAGCCATTGGTGGGAGAGATCAACCTTTGGTAGAGGATTATCACTCTTCTTCAAGTGATTCTGATTCAATCAATCCTCTCATAAACTTGTTTTCCTCAGCTAGTGAGGGTCCTTCTGCTGTACCTGGTAAGTTCCTTCTCCAATCTACACCTCTTGTGTTTTAATTCGAGTAAAAATTTCTAAGAAAATCAGCACTTAGAGGATACCAGTCTTGTGAATCACATTCTTGAGCCCCAAAGATATAGCACTCCTCATCATCTTGTCTCACCTCCAAGATCACCCCCACCAAACAATATGGCTCAGCCTAGACCTCCATTTTTTGTTAACACCTTTGGTCCTATAAATTTTAGAGGGATGGATGGTTACCCAAATGTTGTCCCACAAGATGTTAAAAATAGGTTGCCAAAATTCCAGGGTAACAATGCTATTACTGGTGATCAACATCTCAAACTTTTTGATAATATGATGGAATATTTTGAGATAGAGTTTGAAGATGTGTATATTAAGTTGTTTATTCATACACTAGAAGAAGATGCTAGGGATTGGTACAAGGCTCTACCTGATAACTCTATTGATTCATGGATGAAATGAAAAATGCATTTAGATTGCAATATGGTAACATGACTGATCCTAGATTTCTTTTATCTGAGTTTGAAAATATCAAGAAGAACCATAATGAATCAAGCCATGACTTCAACACAAGGTTTAACAAAAATTTGAGAAGGTTACCTGTTGGTTTGTGGCCTTGTGATGAATCTTGTTTAATCAAATATGTAGATGCATTTGATAGAAGGTAGCCTACTACCTAAGAGACAAGAACCTAACCAATCTAAGACAAGCTTTCACCATGGCACTTCAAATTGAAAACAATATCAAGGTAGTTGGGAAACCTCTCAAGAGAGATGGTGTAAAATTGATAAACCCTGAAAAACCTCAAGCTAGCAAAAGTGCTGATCTAGAAGAGGTTGTGAAGACTTTGGCAAGGGCTATCAAGGAAATCTCATACAAGTTGGCAAGAGCTGAGAAGGAATTGTGCAGAATGCACAAGGTTAGCCTAGGTAACAGGCACAAGATAGATTTGGAAATCACCATAGGAATGAGTAGAGGTTTGATGACAAGGGTAAAGGGCCTATTGGATCTATAAATAGACAACCCCAAACATGTGAAAATAGATTGGTTCTTGACCCTCTAACTACCAGGGTTGCTATTGTTGATGAAGTTGCTGATATGGATTGGTGTGATAGATGTTTTCTTCCTCATCCTCCATGTGAAGTGGACCAACAAGTTGATGAAGCTGATAATGAGGATGGAACTGATGATGATATTTTCATGGTGGGCTATTCTTCAAGCTCACAAGGAGGAGCAACATCTACTAAAGTAATAAGTGCTAGGACTGCTACTACCTTTTTAGATTGCATCAAATGGGTACAAGTATTTCTCCCCCTCATGCTCTTGAAGTTGATGTAGTGCAAGCTTTTGAAATTCCTAACAATGACTTTGAATACTTAAGAGCTTTGATGATTAAGAAGTATGATGGTGGTATCCCTTCGGAGGAAGATAGATAATTATTGATGAATGTTGTTGTAGCTCAAGAGAAAGACTATAACACTAGAAGAAAGGTTGTTAAAGGAAGTGGGCCTCAAGCCAAAACTAAAACACCCTTGCTCACAAGCATTCCCAAAGAACCTCCTAGGAAAGAGGTACTTGCCAAAAGTTCTGTTGTCCCAAACAAAAATTACAGTCCTCATCATGCCCAAGCTGCCAAGAATCCCTTGCCATCTGATGAATCTTCTTGTCTCCCTTCCAATGTTGTCCTACCAAAGAGTGTTCCCTATGACATAGCCCAAGTATTGAGCCAAATTAAAGTGAGTGTTCCAATCATTGAGTTGTTTAGAATTCCTGAGCATAAGAAAAGAGCATTTGAGTACTTGGGATTGAAAGAAGAGAAGATCACTCCAAGAAAAAAATGTAAATGTCGTTTGAGACTCCTCCTCAAATCATTTCTATCCTTGAAACACCACCAGTAGTAGAAGATCTTAGAGACACACCTAAGGTATATTTGGGGACATCTTTGGTTGATTCCCAATTGAATGTTGATCCATTCTTTACAACTTTTCTCATAAAAGATAGGCTACTTCACAATTGTATGTTTGATTCTATTGCATCATGTAATGTCATGCCTCTAGAAGTCATGAATGAGTTGGATATCAAAGTGAAAGCTACCTATGGGAAGTGTACTTCCATGGATTCAAGATAAGTGCTGGTGGTTGGTTGTGTGAAGGGTTTGGTAGTGTAACTTGCAGCCTATCTAGGTAAGAATTTGAAACTTGATGTTGTAATTGTTGATTGCCCTGCCAAATGGGGTATGCTTTTGTCAAGAAAATGGGCTGCAAGTGTTGGTGGCAGCGTTCAGATGGATATGTATTTTTCCACCATTCCCATTGAGGGCAACCTTGTCAAAATTTATGGTGAAAAGAAGATGTTGCACCTAATTGAAGATCCCAACAATGCTTCCTATGAAGTGTTGTTTGCTGATGTAGATGCTAAGAATTTCATTGGTTTTGCTTGATGGAAAAGAACACAAGATGGACAGATCAAAGTGCCTTGATATGGTAGGTTCTCCTTGGACCTTGCTCCAAATTTGGAAATGGTGCTGGTATAGTTCTCGCTTTCTCCTAGTTTGGAAGAGTTTGCTTTTTCCTTCAAACTTAATTTTGAATGCACTAACAACATTGCTGAGTATGAGGCATTATTGTTGGGGTTAAGGATTGCATGGAAGTATGGAGTCAAATATATTGTTGCAAAAGGAGACTCAGAGCTGGTTGTCAAACAAATAAGAAAATTATATGCTACAAAAAATCAATGTATGAAACAATATAAGCATGCAGTTTGGGATCTAATTGAAATGTTTGATTCCTTTAACATTGTTTACCATGACAGAGGTCTTAATGCTACTGCTGATAAGTTGGCAGTGTTGGGTTCTAGATTTGAAAATTACACCATTTCACCTTATTGTGAATACAACATTGAAGTGCTAACTAGGCCAGATGTCCCTGATAATGTGAAACATTGGTAGGTTTTTAATGATGATACTCAAGTGTTAAGGTTCTTGCAAAATCAAGGTGAGTTTACAAATCAGAATATTGATTGGGAGCCAATGGTATGCATGACTGAAGGAAGAGAAACTTTGTTTGGGAAAGATATCATCCAATTGAAGACAAACACCATTCCTAGAGGTCTTGTTGCACTTGAGTCAAATTTTAACAATGCTAATTGCATCATAAATAGAAGCATGTCTGCCTCAAGGGATGTGGAAGAGCATGACTTGGGAACAAAGGAAAAACCAAGGAAGGCTTGGTTGGGTGGTAATTTAAGTAAAAAGAAAAATATTCCTATGCCCAACTCTTGAAAAAATATCAAGACTCGCTTTGCTTGGTCTTACTCAAAGCTGAAAGCATATAGAGAAGATTTATTTCAGCATGAGATCCCTCTTGAAATAAATGCCAAACCATTTAGATAGAGGGTAAAGGCCAATTAATCCACTTCTCTCCATAAAAATGCAAGAGGAGTTAAAGAAATTGAGAGTTGGAGGTATTATTCAACCCACTAGATATTCATCTTTGGTTAGAAACCTTGTGCTAGTCGAAAGAAGAATGGAGACATCAAACTTTGTGTGTATTTTAGAAATCTAAATAAAGCATCTATGAAGGAAAACTATCCATTTCCAAATATGGAAAATATGTTGCAGCTTGTGATAGAGTCCGAGTTTCTTTCTACATTGGATGGTTTCTCCTGGATACAATCGTGTGGTGGTTTTCAAAGAATTAGAAAGACTTAAGACAACATTCACTACTCCTTGGGGAACATATGTTTTTGTTAGGATGCCCTTTGGTTTGATGAATGTTGGTTCCACTTTTCAAAGAGCAATGGATGTTGCTTTTTCTAGTTACATAAATGAGTTTATCATAGTTTACTAGGATGATGTGAATGTGTTTTCAAGGCGAGGTGATCATTTGCAGCATTTGGAGAAGATGTTGATCAGGTGTAGGGAGTATGGCATTTCTCTTAATCCAAAGAAGTGTCATTTTGGCATGCAAAAGGCCAAGATGCTTGGTCACATTGTGTCAAAATATGGTGTTATGATAGACCCTGAGAGAGTGGAAGCAATCAGCAAAGGTACCTATCCCAAGAACCAAGAAAGGCATCCAATCTTTCTTTGGTCAAATCAATTTTATTAGAAGGTTTGTTTCCAACTTTGTTGAGCTGACTCTTCCAATCACAAGCATGCTAAAGAAGGACCAAGTTATCAGGTGGGAGGAGACTTCCATTCAAGATTTTGAAGGATTCAAAGATGCACTTAAACATACACCTGTCTTGGCAGCTCCGAATTAGAAGAAGCCTTTTCAAATCTTCTCTTTTTCTTCTGAAAATACTATTGCATCTGTTTTGCTCCAAAAGGATGAAGATGGGGCTGAGAATCCTATTTCCTTCTTTAGTAAGGCTTTGCAAGTTATTGAGTTAAAGTATACAATCATGGAGAAACAAGCATTTTCCTTGGTGAAAGCAAAAAAAAGTTTTCATGCCTTATATATTGAGTTCAAAAGTTGTTGCTTATGTTCCCACACATGGTGAAAGACATCTTATCGAGATGGAGATCTCAAGTAAAATGATGTAGATGGGTGAACAAACTACAGGAGTATGATATGGACATCCAAACCACAAAGTTGGTAAGAGGTTTGGGTCTTGCTAAGCTCATGGCTGAGAGCAACTTGTAGAATGTGGAAGTGAATCAGCTAGAGGAAGAAAGGGTAGATGTGCTTACAAAGTTGGTAAATTTTGAGTGGTACAAGGATGTAATATTTTACCTTAGACACCTTTGTTGTCTTGATCATTTAAATAAAAATAGAAAATATCCCTCAAGCTAGCTTCTCAAAAATATCTCATAATAGACCTTGGGTTGGCTTGGAAGAACCCTAAAGGTGTCCTCTTGAAATGCATAACTGAAGATGAAGCTCCCAAGATAGTTGCTGATTTCCATGGGGGAGTTTGTGGAGGACACTTTGCTGGAAGAGTAACAACACATAAGATTTTGAGAGTTGGTTATTGGTGGCCTTCTCTTTTCAAAGATGCAACCTAGCTAGTTAGAAAATGTGATAGTTGCCAATGTTTCTCTGAAGACTGAAAGCTTTAGGCTCCCTTCCTTTGCATCTTGTATCAGTTGAAGCTCCTTTCAAGCAATGGGGAATGGAATTCATTGGTGAGATTTCAGATCCTTCTAGTGTTGGTCATAAGTGGATTCTTGTAGCCACTGATTATTTTACAAAATGGGTTGAAGCAATCCCATCTAAAAAGGCAACACACCAAGTGGTAGTGGACTTCTTATTGAATCATATCATATGCAAATTTGGAGTTCCAGTTAAGATTGTATCTAATAATGCCATGTGCTTTAGAGCCAAACCTTTAATGGAAATGTGCAATGAATATGGAATCAATCTAACTTATTCAACAAACTACAACCCCCAAGGGAATGGACAAGCTAAGTCTAGTAATAAGAACTTGCTGAAGATCATTAGAAAAACCTTGGAAATGAACAAGAAAAAGTGGGGAGAATAATTGAATTTTGCAGTTTGGGCTTATAGAATAAATCCTAAAAGAGCTACTGGTAAAAGCCCATTTGAGTTGGTGTATGGAACTCAGCTGAGTTGCCCTTACACCTGCAATTATCTTCATTTCAATTTGCCCAACAGTTGGAAGATCAAGAGCATGGCCCATATGAATCAAGGATCAATCAGATTATTGAGCTTGATGAGGAGAGAAGAGCATCCCATCAAAGGCATATCAGATTTAGAGAGAAATTGAAGAGATTGTTTAACAAGAAGGTCACTCTTAGAGCCTTCAATATTGGAGATCTTGTTTTGCTATGGGAAATTAGGCATGAAGACAAGGGAAGCATGGAAAGTTTGATGCATTATGGATGGGCCCTTATGCCATTGATATCGATTGGTGAACATACCTTTTTTCTTAAAGATCTAGATGGGGAATTGTTGGAGCTACCTGTTAATGGAAGACATTTAAAACATTTCTTGGATTAATCCCAAAGTGAGGTATGCACAAATTGTACAATTGTATAGTCTTTGTTTTTTTCCCATTTTTTGTTGTTTGGTGGTTTTTGGTTTGCCCTTTGTTCTTGGTAGCCATTTTGGTTGGTTTCTCAGCTCGTTTTTGTTGGGTGGTTCTAGTTTTTGGGGCTACCTTGTGTTTTGACTCCTTTGCCCAATGGATTTTTTGGCACTTGGTCTATGTTTTTCCTTGTGGCACTCACTGGGAGTGCCCATCCCCAAGCAAGAGCCAATGTTGGTGCCATTTTTGAGCTTGCATGAGTGTGCCCTAATTTTTCATGTTCGATTTTGCTCAAAACATTTTATTTCTCAAATTGGTGATCTACAATTTCTCCCCCTAGTTGAGTGTTTCAAAAATACCCATAAACCTATTGTTTTGCCTTGATTTAAGAGGAAAACCCATGTGTGCCCTTATTTTTGCCCTAGATTTTCCAAATCTATGGATCTATGTTTTTCCCTTTTTGCCCGATCGTGAAAATCAAATTTGACCAATTCTTACTCGTTTGTATTTGAAAATCTGGTCCCAAGGTCGAAAATAATGTCAAATCATGCTTCAGTTGAGTTAAAATCAAGAAATTTGCAATCCTTGTTGAAAAATTTTTCTAGGGCATCCTTTAAATTTTCACGATTTGACGGTCATACGGGTGTTTTTCCCATCAAATTTATCATTGCAAGGTAAGGGAAACGTGGCGGGTTCCTATTGACCGAGGAATGACGGAAAATATCTCTAACTTATCATTTTTTAAGTTTTTGCAAAAGGGAAAAATTTTATCCATGGCTCTACCTTCTGCAATGAAGTGCCTACGTGGCACATTTTGAATGTTCAAGGATTGGTGGGCTTTCCTTTGGAAATTTTGCTTTCATTATCTAAAATTTTAAAAAAATCAATTTTTGGCCCGAAACCTTGTAGCGAATAGAGAGAGGACACGTGGCAATGGAGGGAGTGCGGATGGCGGAGGGACTTGGAGAATTTTGATGTTTTTTGGCTCAAAATGATGAAGTGAAATTTTGGCCCAAAACCCTTGGCAAATCATCGGTGGACACGTGTCCAAGAAAGGATAAGATGGGGCAGTGGGTTTTGCAGTGACTTTGAAGTTTTTAACTTCAAGTGGTAAAACATCAAATTTTGGCCCGAAGGCCTACAACAAGTCAGGAAGTGACGTGTGTCCAAGAAAAATGGAGGTGGAGTTTCGGACCTCGGGGATAGAGTAAAATTTTTCCTTTTTGGCAAAAGGAGATAAAGTGTTAAAGGGAAGTTTTCCCCAAGCCTATCCATGATGGACACGTGGCACATTCTAAGAAGTCAAAGGAAGAGCACGGGCCCATGGTAAGTTTTAGTTTTTTCAAATTTTGTAGGAAGGCTTGAAGGTGCAAAATAGGAGGCTTTGCCCGTGGAAATGAATCGGAGCGCCACATGGTGGGAAGAGATCGGGCTTTCGGGCCCGGAGGTTTTGTGGAAAAATTTCCTTTTTCAAAAAGGTGGAAAAATTGATAGAATCGGTCCATAGTTTTCAATGGGGCCCACATATGGACACGTGGTGGGTCCAGGGAGAAGCGGGGAAATTTTGCAAAATTTTCAAAACTTTAAAAAGGGTCGTAAAAGCATTTTTGGAGGCACGGGCCTGATCTAATCACGTTTTGACACGTGTCCCACCTTATCCAAAGTTTAAAAAGGTAATTTTGAGCTTATTTCTAGATCTCATTTTCCACGTGGAGGGTGGACATTTAAAGTTGATAAAAGATCAATGGTTACTGTGCATCCATCTATTTTGGCCACCATGGGAGCTCCAAGAAACTTGGAATCATGATTTCTTCATCAAATTTCATCAAATCTTATATGATTTTGTGTCACCTTGGCCTTCTGAGAACAATGGCATCATTTTCATGACCTAATTCTTTGATCTATGGTGTTTTTTATGTAATTTTGGCTCAGGCCCGAGAAAAAACGTGAAATGTCAAAATCAAAAGTTATAGAGGTAAAATTGAAAAGGGGAAAAGGTAAAAATGATGAATGAAAGATGCTTGCATGCCTAAATGATAAAAATGTGCCCCTAGGGTGGATAATGATCTGAATTTGTGTAATGATTTAACTTTTTGTGCATACCTGGCAACCTACGTGAGTTGTTTTTCCATTTGGTGTCACTGTCATTAAATCATGAGGTTTTTTTGTAACAATTTGATCCCATAGCATATTCTTTTCTTGGGAAGGAAGAAAAAAATGTGGTATGGGGTATATAATGCATTTTGGAAAATTTGTAGAGGAGGGAGTTGAAAATCATGAGAAAATTTCTGAGAGAAAACTCATTTTCTGAGAAATCCACCAAAGAACCAGGTTAATGTCTCATATGTTGGAAAATCATGTATGTGAGTTGGTTACAAGTGTATAGCCATCACACAACTCTGAGATTGTTCATGTAACTCTCCCCTGTTGTTGAATCTAACAAGTTTTGAATTAAATCTATGTTTTCTTTGGGAAATATGGTGTCTATTATCATTTTTAAATGCTTGTGGATAATTTTCATTTGTTCTTGTTGCAATCTTGCATTGAAAGTCTTTAGAAATCACATAGAATCTCCATTTCTTGTTGATAGTTAAGTGGCATTTGCAATCTCATGTTCAGAAGAGCCTTCATCTAATAAGGAGATAAACAAATTTAAAATCACTTTACCTTCCTTGACTACAGAGATTTCCTATAAGCCTTTGGGGGCACCTTAGGCATGGTTTGATCAAGGATTTTGTGTTTAATTGAGTTATTTACTTCAAGATTTTGTGGTGAGTTCTCAAAGATTGTGTGAAGAGTGCAACCTGGCTTCCATTTGTGCCTCTTTTGGTTGAAGGAACATTTTGATTATCTGAGGCATTTCTTTTAATAGTTGTTCAAGTATTGTAGAGATTGTCAAAGATCTGATCTATCCTAGTTTGTCTTGTCAATCCCCCACCAAATTCAACTAAAAAAAAGATCCTATCATGTACTATCCCTGATTTGCATTTGTATACCCACAAAGATCAAATTCTACTTGCAAAAGTATGCATAACAAATCAAAATTTCTAATGTCTTTAGTAACCTTTGCCTTGTTTTGAGAACATACCCATGTTTTGAGAAGTGACAACTCGTGAGAGTTTAGATCTGGGGTGTTGATCATGTTTTCATCAAGGTCTCCATCATAGAATTTCAAGCAAAGAGAAGGAAATCTTCATCTCCTTCACCATTACAAGGTTACAAAATAGGTCCTCTTACCTTGGTTGCAAGGCACAACCTAAAACAACTAGGACAAGATCAAGTCCTATTGGAGTGCTATCCATTTCTCCACAAACCTGAGTGCTAGCTAGACCATATCCCCAGCTACCAATGACATACAACATGGTCTAATATGTCTTTAAGCTCCATGACATATCTATGGTGCTACTCAATGAAAAGAACAAATTTTGGGACAAGTTTAACTTGTCCCACAAGCCTCCAAATGGCCTAGAAAGTAAAAATATTAAATTCACTTGCAAGATTGAGTACACACCACTCCAATTCATTTAAATTTTTGAAATCCAACACAAACATAGACTACCTACTTCACATTTATTTCCCCCTTTTTCACATCGTAATTAGCACTAACTAATAAAATTTAATTAATTTAAAAGGAGTTTAACAACCTATAATTAAAGTGACTCGACATACTAAAAAAATACAATTACTCACAAATAAATAAAAGGTGAAAAGGGAAAACACAATGTTACTCATGGTCACATTTGTGGCCACTTCCATAATGGGGGCCTCCTAACAATCTAACAAAAATAACATCACAAATTTACACTAGTTTCCAAGTTCACCTATTATCAATACCCCAAATTCCATCATTGTTTTTCCTTTCCTATTCCCATTTTTATTTGTGATGTAATTACCTACAAAATCGAAGCAATACCTCCTTTTGGCATAGAGTTCACATCAAATGCATAAATGATAAAATGTATATATACATCTATGAATAAAAATCATCATATCAAGAATTCAACACCATTTAAACTAAGCAATGTTATCACTCGTTCACAATTTCACACATATTTCCAATTCCACTATTTCTTCAATATCCAAAAATTGTAAAATATATACAACATCATAATATGATTAATATGAAGAAAATTCAGAATGTCAATATATGTCTTGGCTAACAACACATCATTATATTCCATACTGAATGTCTATCCATGTCTCTAAGAATCCATATGAATGGTATTATGATTCACAACATATCAGTACTCACAATAACTCTATTGTCTCACATCACGCTAAAAAATCATATATAGTAATGCACATCAAATTCCACACTACAACCATACAGTCTAACAACCAAAACATAATAGTAATCATGATTTCCCGTGTGTATCTTATCAATATACTAAGTAGAATGTAGGAGCAAGGTTTAAGATTATAATAAATCAAAATTGAAATCATAGTTCATTGAATGTTGAAGAGGAGTGGGCATTACAAATTATATCACATCAATCAAAAACCTTCTCCCATTTTGCATAATTACAATCTCTCTCAAATTTATTCCCATCATGTGAGGTAAGAAAAAGTATTCTTTCACCAAATTGCAATGACTTCACTCGAATCAACCTATCTACATCATCCTCGTTATAAATTCAATTATACTATCTTATGAATATGCATCCATTTTCCATCCTTGAAATTGGAGAATATTTATAGATCTTCTATCAACATAATGAAGAATGTGGTTGTATAGAACAGTTTTTAAATTTCTTCATAAGATTTAAACCAAATCTATGACTTGCATGGTCTAGATGAAACCTTTGTCATGTATTTTTTATAAAGTAGACCCAGGGATGCTAAAGAGCCCTCACCTATCAAAATGTTTGGATTTCACTCCTCCTAAGATTGATCAAGATCAATCCTGTCTTCTCAACCTTCCAATCCATGTACTTCCATCTTTTTGGTAGAATTTTTGAAAGCTCCGAAGATTTGAAGTAATTCTGGATCAAAAGGAGGCCTGTCATGATAGAGGGTGACTGAGTATAAGTGTCCCTTCCTGTGTAATGAAAAATTGTGCTGACAGAGATTCCCAAGGATTCCTACGTGTTGTATGACAAGTCTTCCATTGATACTGTGCCTTCCATTTCTCATAAAATTTATGAAATAGAGTGGAGAATCATTTCGTGAAGAAAGGTTAGGCGGGAAGTATGCCATCATAACCCTCAACCACACCAGATCCATCATCAAGAAGGAAAAGGGGGAATCAAACTCCTAAACCCCAATTATCATTTCAGATGGAGAAGAATAAATGTCTTTATCTTCTCATCCCTCTAGAGAGTAAATTTATTCTAAGCTAGGGACGGAAGGGTAGGTTCACTTTGTTCATTTTTCACTGCTTCAATGTATCGTGATCCTCCGATGGAGTATCAATTTTCAGAACCTCAACCATTTCCTTTTCCAAGAGAGAACCCACCCTCAATAAGGAGATTGAAGGGTGAGTCCAACTCAAGATATATTGTTCGACCAAGTCCCCAGGGTGCATTTCTTTCTCTATGGCCACTCCAGATGTTCCCCCTTAGTCCACTCCCGATAAGTCTACTCCTCACAAGGGGAAAGGGAAGACGACATTTTTCACGGGTGTTTCGATCTTCTAGACTGGGTATCTTCCTATCAGAAGAATATCAAGATGGAGAATATCATGGATGGTCCCAAAATGACCCTTGATTCATTGATGGATATGGGGATATCTTGAAATCTTGTGAGGTCTATTTTATTTGTTCATACAACATAGGGTTTAGATGAATTCATGTTGAGGAAGAATAAGTTCTTTAAACAAGCTTCCTCTGCTTGGAGGAGATTTCAAAGTAGGAGTAAGGGACAAATGAGTGTTGTTTCTCTTCTTGTGTCCTTACTTCCAAATCATATTTATATATAAACATATATATATATATTTATTCATCATGGGATGGGGCCCCTATAGAACCCCAATTTTGATTTATATTTGAAACTACTTCTTTATCTTCATTATATGAGTCTACATGATGTTTGAAAACTTAAAGTTTGCATGTTCGAGCACCATGTACTTTCCCATATTTTATTTGTATTCCTGAGGATTTGACTACAACTCTGTAATTCTTCTAGTTTCATCAATGGTGTGTATGATTTTTTTAACCCACCACCTTTCTATCTCCATCTAAGAGTCTCAACTCTATTTTTCAGCAATGCCTTCAACTACATGTCTTGAGACCCAAAACCACATTCAATTTTTTCAAACACCGAGTCCTCTACCTATTCGTTTGGTTCTCTCACTAGTGGTGGCCAATTCACATGACACATGGAGACCTCACACATCTTGAGAGTTATTTGAACCTTTTTTCCTTTCCAATGATGTGCCAAACAAACACATGGATACCTTTTGCATCCAATTTCATACGTAGGAAAAATTAAGCCATGTCAACATAAGAGAAAACCAAAAGGACAGAGGGACAATTTTCATTGGTATTTATAGAGGAAACATAACTATTATGTTCGTCGACTGAAAAAGAGGATTCACACCCTAAACACAAGACTCACATTTTTTTCAAGGAGGTCCTATCTTTGAGCATATGTTTTTTCACATGAAAAACCAATTAGATTGACCCTTTCATAGGTAGACACTAGATAAGAGGGCGAGACCAAAATGAGTACTAACACATTGTTCTTTTCATCTACAACTTCACTCTTATCACTTCCTTTCCTTCTAGAATATCTACCAATTATCATGATTTATTATTCTCTATGGCATCTATCTCATCATCCATGTCTTGAGCCCAAACTTCATTATTTATAGCCTCTTCAAAATATACTAGATATGTAGCTTGACAAAATACTGCAAAAAATGAAAAACAGTTAGTTGTATTAACATCATAAATCTTGCTAAGATTCCTTGTTTTCTACTTCAATGATTAGAATATCGATAATGGATTGTTTTATATTTGAAGGATTTTCTTCTAGTGTTATTTGTGGTGTATTTTTTATGGTTTTAGAATATTGAAATCTTGAGACCTCTTTGTTATAGATGGAGGTGTAGCTTTCAGATCAATCTTTTGGTGTTGTCCAAGATTCAAAGAAGTTACAATGTTGTTCTAGAGGATTACATCTTGTATATCATCATGATTATCTAATTGTGAGGGGTAAGTGCACCAAGTTGGGGACAATTAAGTGGACATCAAATCCTGAATTTTACATTAAAAACAACAAAACATCAAATTTAGTCTTCATGAGACTTGAACCATGCCGAAAAGTAAAAAATATGTCATAAAAATGGTACCATTGCGTAGGGGAGACTATTAGCTTTGTAGAAATACTGATTTTAAAGTGAATAGAAGAGGATAAATATCATTTTATAATTTTTTACTAATAGTAGGTCTTTAAGACACTTTTTCCTGTGAATGTTTATGTCTACGTTTAAGACTGCAAAATTTGTTTCACTTATCAGAATGTGATAAAACTTATACCATCCCAACCATGGTGAAATTATATACATGTTCAAAAAAAAAAATTATTTGATTTCAATATTTTTTGATGAAGTTATGGCGGGCAAACGGAAAGTGCTTTGTTTTCTTTATGTTTTCATACCACTTTCATGGAAAAAATCATAAAAATAAAATATTACTCAAAAAATACAAAATAAAATCCATCCCAAGATAGATAGTGGCATATAACTTCTCACCAAAGGAAAAATATATATATCAATTTTTGGTCATCCAAATTGTGGGCAAACGGACTATAATCTTATTGGCGTTTTTAAAAAAAAATACCAAGTCATTGAATTTTTAGTGTTTAATATAGCTAATCTTGTCCATTTTTTACAAAAATTATTATTTTAGAAACTAGATTCTGGATGCTACAATTCATATTAATATAATTTTGTCTAATTTTGAGTGTATGTATTGCTAATAATCCCTACAAGTTGATATTATTGTTATTTGCAATATGATGTCCACAGATGACCCTATATTTGTCCATCAACTTCTCGCACTTACCCTTGTTACTACACTCACTGTTCTCTTTATACTTCTATCCCATGCCTCATTTTCAATAAATTGTACATCTATGTTGACTACAACTTTTCTAGTGACATGATTAAACAATTTGTAATCTTTTTATTCTCTAAATATCAAACAAATATGCACTTTTATCCTTTTATATCTAACTTCATGCTTAGCTCACTAGGGACATGTGCATATGCCACACAAAAAAATTTTTATAAAATGAGAAACATTATGATTTTAGTTAGTACAAGCTTGTTGAGGAACCATATTTTGAGAAATTTTCATTAGACACATCTTTAAAATGTAAATAGAATTTTCTACTCAATCTTCCCAATACTCATTTAACATATTCTTTTTCTTCATTATAGTTCTTTCCATTTCCATAATACTTCTATTATTCCTCTATGGAAAATGATTCTACTATTGTGTATACTTGGTAGTAAACTTCTTGTGGATTCCTTTATATTTGAAAAAATTATAAATTCATTGGAAACATGCTTAACTCCTCTATTTGTCCTCGTAACATTAATGTAGTCTCTACTTTGATTCTTCACTAAAGCCTTGAATTTTTGAAATATATCAAAATTGTATGTTTTGTGACTAAAAAATACACCCATGTCTTACTTGTATAATCATCAATGAACGACATAAATATGGAAACCCTCTACTAGAAGTTGTTTTCATAGGTCCACATAAACCTAAGTAAAATTTTCAAGTGGTGCACTTAATATTGTTTTTTTACCAACCGGGAAGGAATCATTTTATCATTTCCCCAAACTACAAACTTCAAAAAATCTCTTAGGTTTCTGATTAAAGGAAAAAAATTTCCTATGTAATAAATTCAAACCACCAAAAATTAATTATTTAAAATTGAAATGCTATATGCATGATTCATCATTCAAAATTAATCTGAAAAGGTGATTCAATTTCTTTATCTATTGACTTATCAAAATTTTGAGCTCTAGAATTGGTCGGTATAATCTTCAAAGGAAACATTCTATTGCTTGTCATCTTCGCTTTAGTAATTAGATGTGTACTTGGAGCTTTATCCATGATAACACATTTGTTGTATTGATATAAACTCTATATCCATTTTGTATGAATTAAGTAATGATCATAAGATTTTGGTTCACACCTGCAACATAATAATCATCATGCATAATATTTTGTTCCCCCTTTCATTTAGTATGTTGATTGGCCCTTTTCCTTTTACATGCACCGTATTATTATTCAAGCATAACATTTTTCTCTACTAACTATTCCAGATTAAAAATTAAATCTAAGTTACTCCGACATGTGATTATTGCAAACTTAATCTAATTACCATACATCAAAAGGACTCTCTTGTGATATATTACATTCAAGAGGAAAAAAACAAGGTGTTGGTTCAAAATATGTTTGCATGCAACAAAAATTAAGCTTGGAGTAGATCTCCCAACCTGATTTTAATTATGTTTGTAATGATCATACTAGTTTTTCATATAATCATAAGGATATTCTCGTATATGTCTTACAATAATGAAAATTTACATGTGACTTATCCTATATTTGACCAGAAAATAATTATGATTGTGTTCCTAAATATGTCCTCTTATACTTGAATTTGATGAACTGTTGTTACGTCATCTAGATTAAATTATTCCACTTCCTTTAGGGATGAACCTTCCTCACCCTCTTCCAAAAATTACGTATACCTATGATGAAAAAAATGATTTATAAATACGTGTAATCTATTAAACCTATGTTCATGATTTACTAGAGATACATGTAACTCATCAATTAAAAATGACTTCTATCCTTAGTTTCTACAATAACAACTACTAAAGGATCAAATTTTGCAGGCAAATTTCTAAGAAACTTTTCAATAATCCTTCTGTCTTCAATAGTTTCACCATGGTATTTAATTTGATTGACTAAACCAACTACAAAAGTAAAGAATGATTCTATGGATTCTAAATATTTTATTGACATATTTTCAAACTCTCTTAGATGTAATTGTAGATTTGTGGTTTTTACTTTCTCCTTACCTTTATACGCAACTTGGACAAAGTGTCCCATGTGGTTTTCCTTAATGGTTGATGTCATTCGGGAAGGATACTTTCATGTATGTGTTGATGAATATAGAATAGGTATTTTTGTCTTTCTTTATTAATTCCTTTAAAGAATCTTTCTCCATCTATGAGAGTGAATTATACGATGCTACATCTATGGGCTCTTTGTACCCAATCTATAAAATTCCCCACATATCCTAGGATATTAATAGTAGGGTTGATTTGTAAAAGTACCTCTGGGAAATCGAAGGTTGAAAATCAATGGCAAATATCCCCAAAAAACTTTTTGTGAAACAAGCAAATTTTCTAGGCTTTGTTTGCAACAATTTTCCCGAAAGAAGAATTAATTTTCAAGAAATGCAATAACAACCTTGTTCAAATTAGGTCAGTGTCCTCTAAGCATAATATTCATGCAATAATAACATTATTCTCATTCGACAAAAATTGTTGTTGCATGACAAGAAACTTTTTGTCGCATGATAAAAACCTTGTTTTCACATGACAACAAACGTACTCTCACACGAATGAAAAATAAAAATAACCGTCCAACATAATAACATTGTGGCATGTTAGAGAAATACTCTTTCATGCAAAAAAAAATAGTGTCCAACGTCAACAACAATAGTGTTGTGCATCGACAATCAACGCTTTTCGTAAGGCGTCGAGAGCTTCTTATCGGGCATCAATAGAAAACTGTTTTTTACGTTGGTAAATAACATAAGTTACGTATCAAGAAATAACCCTTGTTTCTGAATGAAAACTCCAAAATAGATTTGACTATGTATTGGTGCTTAGAACTTGCAATTTCATGGTACTTGATATATTGATACCTCAACTAGTAATAATTTAGTAGTATACTACCTGGTGAATCTCAAGGTTTTTATAGGACATATTTTCAAATGTAGGCAAAGCCAACCACTAAAAATGATATATGGTAAATTTTAGGTGAATAAGGCACTAACCTATTCTAAAAAAATTACATTTTCAAATTTTCCTAAAATGGAATATTCACCAAATTATGAATATTCACCACTAAAAAATTCCCTTCTTAATAGTGACTTCATCGTTAAAGACCAATACTTGTAATTATTTTGTATAAACTGTGGTATCTGTAGACCGGATGTAGAAGCCATAACTTGTCAATTTAGAAACCTACTAAAAATGAATGCTCTAATACCAATTTGTAGAAATTAGGAGAAAAAAGCACTAAAAACATTAATGAAATAAAGAATTTCAAATAAATCGAGTTCTTTTTAACTCAAATAAGTACTTCTATGCATAAATATTTTCTTCCTATTAGAGCTTTACCTCAATACAATCTAGGTACGTAATGATTACAATAGCCTCTAAAATATAGACATATTTTATCTAGTAATAGAACACAATTCTAGAAATAGAGAAATCTTGATAATAGAACTATCATCTAAAAATAGTGCATGATTTTGTGCATGCAGAAAAATCTATTTGTTTTATTTTCTTTTATCCTCAAAATAGGGACATATAATTAAAACAAAACAATGCTTGAAAAAGCAAGTTTCCTTTTTCTTTTCTAAATATTAGCATGCATTGGGAGAAATTATTCATATTCCAACAACGTAGAAATATTGGGGATAAAAAGATAAGAAAATATAATGAATTAAATATTTCATGTCGATTAACGCCAAAATGAAAATTTAAGCAAATTTTGTAAATCTTGTACTATAAAATATCAATCATCAAAATTAGTAGTGAATAAGGAAAATAAAAAACAAACCAATGAAGAGGGAAAGGAGGAAGAAAATAGGAAAATGTACACACATATAAATTTTTAAGCTCAAATGAAATTTTGATCATATTCTAGTTTTATTATACTTTATGTAAAAAAATGAATACAAGTGCCTCATAAAAGGTTTTAAAATTTGATGAATTTCTAGTAATTGCTAAGCACAAAACGCGTATAATAGATAAATGTCATGGTTTATAACAATATTTCAAATTGGATAACATAAATGCAAGTATACACATACTCACAAAATTTAGAGACTTAGCTACAAAATATTCTCTCCTATATAGAATTTCAAATATCCCAATTGCATGTACAATGAAATTATTTATTATGGGTAGGTGGGATAAATTATTCTATCGAACACTCTCCCCAATCTTGACTACCTATCTCTAGGACTCTTAAGGATTGTCAAAAGTATTCAAAACTCCTTTTAGGTAGTGGATTTGTGAAAATATATGCCAAATGATCTTCGTATCTACAAAAATCCAAATACATTTCACCATTATTGACAATCTCTCTAATGGACTAATACTTAATATCATAATTTTTCTTTTTTTTAATGAAATACATGATTTTTTGATAATGCAATGGGTGATTTTTATCATACATTTTTGTTTCTCATGCTTGATCATGAAAAATGTCTCACCACACTCGATATCCATACAACTTGATATCCCATAAAAGTTGTTTCCACATATTATACATTGGATAATGAAATGGTGATGATGGGTTGTTTCTTTAAGACTCGTGAAAATCAACCTAATCAAAAATTGTATATATACCCACAAGTTATCTTTTAGTCATTATTATCTCAATTTTGTCTTGGGTAAAATTTATCAAACACAACCCTGCAATGCGAAGAAATCCAAAGGATGGTTCTGTTATATGAGCCCACATTTCAAAACCAACAATCAAAGTTGCAGACAGGTGTTCTACAATGAAGTAGCAAAGTCGGGAGGGGCCAAACAATGTCAGAGAAAAAATAGAGGCTCAAAGGGGAGGAACGGAGAAAGGATCAAAGTCTTCGAGCTTTACAAATAATTTAGAATGATCCTGTTATCCAAAATTCACCCCTCAAGGAAATTTTGATAACCTACATCAAATTCTTTAGTCTTGAGCAAGAAGATTGATTTAAGGCCCAAAATCATGTTTTTTGGGGCCCCTTCGGCTTCTCTCTAACTCTCCCATCCAAGAAAAAATCCCAACGAGCTAGAAAAAATGGAAAAATGCAAAAAATAAGGTCACATGATTGTTTTAAACCATTGCGAGGTTTGAAGGGTGCGGATCATACCAGTGCGGGTTGTACCGAGGTTCACGTCATACCAAGTTTGTGGCCAAAATACAAATAAAATTAGCTAAGTCAGACATTTTGTCCCAGGGCGGTTTGTGGGACAAATGGGATGTCGATACATGCGGGATGCGAATTGGCCGATTCTCTGCAAGTCACTCAATTGTGGGTGGTGCGGAGATTTTTATCCGGATACTGGGACAAAAGTACATGCGGGATGCGCAAGATGCGCAAAGGCAAAAAGGTTGCAAAAGGGGACAAGGAAGCCCGAATCGGCCGATGCGGAAGAATGTGTTTGGGACAGCCGGGACACGTGGACCCAATTTTGCCGCAATATCCACAACTCAAAGGAAAAGTCAATGTTTGACTCTCGAAACTTCAAATGGCCATAACTTTTGACTCTGAGCTCCGATTTTCACAAAATTGGACTTTTCAAACAAGCACGATGTAATATTATTAATGAGGGTAGATATATTTAAATAAAAGAAACATATTCAGCTTCAGTCAGTTAATGTTCATTCCCGTCACAAATGACAGAAAAATTCTGCGCTGAGACACAAAATAGCTGCCCACACTCAGAAGGCCATAACTTTTGCATTTCTCAACGAAATCACACAAAATTGGTACCGTTGGAATCATGGATCTGATCCCAACGCAAAAATAAAAATTCTGGATTTAATAAGAAATCAATGGGGATTTTTCATAAAACGTGGCCGGGTTCATAACAGTGTTTTATTTGGTAGTTGGGAGTGCAATTAAGAGGCATGGTCATCATTCTTTCTTTGCTGCAGCACCTGGGACAGTATGGGGAGCCTTTTTCAAGTAACACACAATCATTTCACTCCATTTAATGCCTCTTACAAGTGGTTGAAGGATAGATTTTAGGATTTCCATTTTCCCCTTCTCTCTCTCTTCTCATTTTCCTATAAATTAGAGTGTTGGGCTCATTGTAAAGGGGGTAGTTTTTTGTAGCAAAGCTTTGCCAAAATTATTTTGTGAAGCCAATGTGCCACAGGCCCTTATAGTGGACTCCTTGAATGGTGAAGCAATAAAATAAAAGTTTGTGGATGCATCTTCCCCGCTTTGTGTTTTCTTGCATTATTTTTGCCCTCTAATCTTGATTACAAGAATATTATGTCTACTTTATATTCTTACAGGGATCCATTATCATTATGTATGTTTGAAATTTTGTTGTGAATGCATTTTTGCTAGATCATGGATAACTTTAATCACCCCTTATAGTGTGCACTTTGCTTCCGTATCTCACGCATTGGAAGACTACTCTCACACCCTCCTTTTCTGGTGTATCACCACTTTAGTGTAGGCTTTCATTTTATGCATTCTCTCTCCTTGGTCCCTTGGAAAGTTAGATTAGAACAGTTAGTTTACCCTACATTAGAGTAGATTGTGGCAGGTAGTTTAGGAGTAAGAACCAGCTTTCTCTGGAGGTCTATCTCAAGTAGCAAGTCCCATAACTTGGAGATAGTACCCATGTTATCCAATCACACCATGAGTTCAAGTATATGCACTTGTGAAAACATAAGGGTGTTGTGATTCGATGATAACATAGCCCAAATTGACTAAGTATGGAAACTCAAAGTGGAAGTTACCAAGTGTCCAAACACCAAACCTTCAAGGTTCAAGGCCAAAGTCGAGACTCAAACAAGTTCCAATCCTCCACGTGTCCTAGATCCGATGGCGGTAGAGTCAATAGATAAAAATTTGAAAATGGGGGACAGATCATTCTTAAATTGACTAATTATGGAGAAGACAACGGAAGTTACCAAGTGTCTAAACGGCGCACCTCCAAAGATTGAATCTAAAATGGAGACTCAAACAAGCATGGGGCTTCCACATGTCTAGGGACCAAAAAGAGAGTGGGACAAAAACAACTAAGTATAAAGGTGTCGATGGAAGAAGCCACATGTCGACACGGTGCTCATATAAAGGAAACTCCATGAGTGGGTTTTCGATGAGTGCGGGATTTCCACATGTCCTGGTCAAACTTATGGCCCCACCAAGCAAAAAGGACTTAGCCAAAAACACAAGGAAATTGAGCAAGCCACGGAAGGTGCCATGTGTCTCTTTGGCACACCTCCAAAGATTGAATCTAAAAGTGGTCCCCAAACTAGCACCAACTTGACATATGGTCATGTTGAAAAGTCCAAGCATGAAGGCGGGTATTTGGAGGTAGTTAGAACTTTTTGTTTCAAGAAGGCATAAAGTGAAAAAATGAGCTGCAGCTCCGTTGATGCCCTAGGAGAAACATGTCAAGCTTCAATTAAATGTGGGTCGGTGGGCACGGGAGAGAATTTTTGTCTAAATGGAATATGTGGGTTGGTGGACTGAAGATTTTTTTGGCAAAATTAACTCCGAGGCTTCGGGAATTTTTACATTTTGTATTTTTGGTGTCAAAGGGAAAAAAGTGAGTTTCAATCTTGTGGACCCGTTCTGCTAATTGGTTTTCACCATTTTTGTATGGACCCAACTCAAAACATTCAAATAGACATATCTTTCGACCCAGTGCCTAAAACTCAACAAATTTGGCACCATTGGAAAGGTCTCAACCTCGTCTATGCCATGGAAACCTGAAACTTTAATTTCAAGGAGGTTTGGTGGGTAAAAATAGGAAACATCTTCATGCCATTAATATGCAATCTGATTGTCCCCAACAACCAGATCAGATTTGATTTGATCTACCATTCTCCCTTCTTCAACACGCCAAGAAAACATAGAGTGGCGGACTCAAAAGATTGTGCGTGGATTTGCAGCAACATTAATGGTTTCTAGCTGATTCCAAAATCAATTTTCTCACTTTGCTTATTCTTCACTCTTCACTCCAACTATAAAAGAAGGATCTGGGCTCATTGTAAAGGGTTGGACATTTCTTTTATGTTCTCTCCTTCTCCTCTAGTCTGCAGAGTGATTTTGTGGATTCCCAACCTCCCATTCAAGTTGTAATACAAAGTTTTTTCTCTTGGCTACTGTAATGAACTGTATTAACTCTAGAGCAATAATATATGTCTGTGGATGATTTTTGACCCTCTCATGTGTTCATTGTTGCCTTTTGATCTCTCATTGTAGTTTTTCATATGTGCATGGTATTTGTATTGCATTTCTATGGTCTGTGTTAAAGTTGCAAAATGAGTGTTTAATATTCCTTTGGTGCATCACCTTATTAGCTTAGGTTTATTTCTTTCACATATTCTCAACCCTGTCCCCTTGGTAAGATAGAGTAGGTTTAGAGTCAATCCTCATAATCGATTTGTGTGCACCAACGGAGGAATAGGAACCGGCCTTCATCTGGAGAGCTCTCTTGATTTCAAAGTCGCACACTTTGAGAGATGCTCCATGGTATGCTATCACACTAAGATTCTCAACCCATCTAGTTACAAACATTCAGGAGTGCTTGTTATTTTACACTAATAGTTTTTACCTACAGGTGGGACCAAGAAGTCTCTATCTTTATTGCAGCAAGATTGATGTGCACTTGTAATGTTTTCAACTTTAAAAAGCTTTGCAATTGCACATCCGGAGACTCAAAAAGAATCGAGTCGACCAGGTTTAAATAGCCCAAACTTGGAAGATTCATGAGAAGAATCCAGACTAGATCAAGAACTAGAGAAGAAGGATTATTTTTCTATCTATACTTATCCCCAAACAGAGAGAGAGAGAGGGAGAGGAGCCCGCAGGTCTCCATCTCCACCAAATAGAACTTTGTCAACACCTTCTCCTAGTATGTCGTTCATTCAATCAACAAGGATCTCAAACCAATCAAGATGGCAAATCCAAATCCTTGTGTCAATTTCACCGTAGAACCCACTTACCCTCAATACACAAAATCTAGTCCCAGCTTGTAGTATTATAGAGCATCCCATATTTCACTAGACAGAACCGGACTTCTCCTAGTGATCGCATTCAACACATTGCAAATGTATGTGAAATTCATGAGATCACTGAGATGGAAATTTCAGTCAAATTTTTAGCATCTTCACTTTGAAGGGTAAAGCTTCACAATGGTTAAGGAGTCTAACAATGTGATTTATTCGGACTTAGGACCATCTTTGTAGAGATCTTCATAATCAATTTGGAGAGAAGGGAGATAATCTATCCTTGTTAAAGAAACTGAAAAAAAACTCAAGAGGGCCCCTAACAAGTAGTTCAAATATTTCAACCTCATCTTTTAAAGGACATGGGATATGATTCCATTAGCCGTGAGGCCCACAGATTCAAGGTGTTTTCTTATTCTTTCTTAGAGCTTTAAATTTTGATATTTCCTTAATGATTCAATCAATAGGAGGCACAACCTTACCTGCAACCTATAACATTTCCATTAGAGCTGAAAATTATTTCATTCAGGCTAGTAAACTTGACCCTAGTCCACCCATGCCTCTTTATCTGGAACTTGGAGCTCCAGAACTAGTAAAACACCCACATTAGCTCCATACCCACTCCAAGGAATCAAAGTTTAGTAGAGGTTTCCACATCATCCTATAGGACTTCAAAAGAGCTATAAGAAGTTATAAAACAATTTGTAACCTAGGGAATGAGCTAGTGACCATCGAGAGGGAACAAGCTCAGAGTTCTAGGCCATACCAACCTCAAACTCAGTATCAAGCTAGGCCCCCATACTAGTAAAATAGATAACCATCTCAAGCTGCAAATCAAAATCAAAACCAAGGTAAGCCTCAAGCTGCTAGGCCTTACCAACCATATGATCCAAAGACAACTTTAACATCAAGGGCCTTGGTTCCAACAAAAACAACATGGCACAGGAATATGATTGGTGTTTCCCATGTGGTAAGCCCTATAACTAGTTAATGTGTTTCAATGGTGCACTAAATAAGGCCTTGATGGTACAAAACATTGGTGTGTCCTAAAAGCCCAGTCTAGAAGAAAATCAGAAGCAAGAAACCCAGAAAGAGGCACCTCCAAGTGAGACCATGCTTGTCAATTTGTAGGCTGAATATTTCTATGGGATGAATCAAACACCTTCTCAAAGTGTGGCTGCCAATACACGGTCCAAGAAAAGGAATATTGGAGAGGGACGGTTATCAAACTCAGGTAATCCTCAACCTTCTATTATTCCATAAGGTATTGGCACTCAAAGTGAAACTCCCAATGTGCAGACTCAGTCCAAGCAACCTTCCAAACCCACTCAAACATTGGTTGTAATGACCCATGTGCAAGAGAAAAAATGTACCGAGAGAATGGGAAAAATAAATATATCTCATCCCCATTTAACATCATTGAACAAATGAAGAAAAAAATGTGAATATTTCAATGTGGGAGTCATTAGCTATCCCAGGGTAGAGAGATCTGTTTTGAAGCTACTATGGCCAATTGGTCACCACAAATCAGCCCCCAATCAACAGGAGAAAGTTCTTGCCAATGCAGCTCGTCCTAAAAGGATCCATAGAGGACAACAAGGTATGAATCTAAAGCCTCCCCTTTCTATGTCTTATTGATCATTTGGGACAAGCTAGTGCATAATAGCATGATTGATTCAGGAACAAGTAGCTCTGTAATTCCAAAGTAAATAGGCGATCACCGGGTCTTCAATACGAAGTGATCTCCAAAGGCATAGTGCAACTGGATGGGACAGTGGTAAAAATGGTTGGATTCATGAAGGATTTGAGCCTCACATTGCATGCATGCCCCCAATGTGATCAGACATTGCAAAATGCATCACTATAGACTTGCCACCACATTTTACATTATGTTTTTCAAGAGACTTCACTACTAAATTGGAGGTTATTTGTCTATTGATTGGTCGCACATGATTTTTAGAACAAGATATGGAGCCAAGGCTACAATTAGATCTGAGCCCATTGCGGATTACCATATTGAGCCTCATGTACCTAGCCCAATCAATGCGAACTATTCATCTTTTGATTAGGAAGACCTCCCAAGCACTTGTGAGGTAGATACCAAGGTTGGGTGTATTCCATACTTGACTCTCGATGAATGGGTGAACAAGAGGCATGCTTTTGAACCTTATAAGGAAATGGAGGAATTTGAGCTAGGAGTCTATCTGTTTGCATGAGGAGAATCATCCTTTTCCTAACATCATTAAGTTAGACCATAAGGATGATAATGTGGTATGGAAGTTATTCTTTGATGGCTCAAGGAGTAGACAAGGACCTAAAGGAGGAGCTATGATTATTTCCCCCAAGGTATGAAATATTACTCAGCCTTCCATTTCTAATTTGCTTGCTCAAACAACACAGCAGAGTATGAGGCCTTGATCCATGGACTGCATTGGGTAAGAAAAAGAGGGATTAAAAACTTGTAAGTGTTTGGCAATAGTGAGCTGGTTGTGAATCAAGTCCAAGGAAAAAATGATGTGAAGAAATATCTTTTAAAGAAATAAAAAACGCGGGTATGGGACCTCATTAAGGATTTTAAAGCATTCGACATCAATTCCATCCTAAGCAAGAAGAATGAAGTAAGTGCCGACAAGATGGAAATTATTGGGAAACATTTGATGTTGTAGAGAGTATCAAGAGTGATAAATCTCAGCCCCATATTAAAGTGGTTATAAGACCAAATATCCCTGATAATAAAACAAATTGGAAAGTCTTTGACAATGATCAACAAATTGTCAACTTTCTACAAGAGGAAGTTGAGTTCTCCTCTAGGAACCAAGACAAACTAGAGCAACAATATGGTGATCAAGCGGTGTAGTTGAAGACCAACAAACTACGAAAGGGTCTTATCACTTTGGAATCGATATTCAACCCAAATGACTGATTCCGAAAGGATAAGGTGAATATTCAAGTAAAGGAGGAAGATTCAGAGCCCATTCCCATGAAGAAGCAAAACATTGTGGATTGGCAAGGAAAGTACTCAACAAGAAAAATATTAATTCGTTAAATTTTTCAAGAATTCATGATGTCTTTTCCGGAATTATAAAGATTTAAGAGGTTTCAACCCAAAGTTAGCACAAAATCCTATCGAGATGGATCTAGAATATAAGCCTTTCGGATAGAAGCAAAGGCTAGTAAATCCTCAC
Organism: Taxus wallichiana var. yunnanensis; assembly: GCA_018340775.1. Taxonomy (NCBI): domain Eukaryota; kingdom Viridiplantae; phylum Streptophyta; class Pinopsida; order Cupressales; family Taxaceae; genus Taxus; species Taxus wallichiana. The sequence goes on along the minus strand of CM031242.1, from coordinate 844,413,495 downwards.
ATCGAGCCTCTCATAAGAAAAGAGTTAAACAATATAATTGAGGAAAAAATCATCTTCCTATCATACATTCAAGTTAGGTTGCAAAATTTGTGCATGTGAGGAAAATGTTGGTGCTCAAAATTGTCTCACCCCATTTGTGCCCTTGAAAATTTATTGATTTACGGCCTCTATCATTATCTCCTTCCGTATTGAGCTTGGTTGGTCTTATTGCCATTTTTTAATCTACTCCTCGGTCAAAGATCATGTATGGGTCCTTAATTGTCTCCTCATTTCTTTGTTCCTCTGGAAAAGCTCTATGTTTTGAGTATCTCATGATTTGTTCCTTAAAACCATGTGTTTTCCTATTTCCTCCATTTTCCACAGTCAAGATATGTTGTCCTTTCTATTTTTTCCTAAATACTTAAGAAGAAATGAGTTGATGTGTCCCTAAGGATTGTGTTTGAGCCATACAACAAAGATAAATTCTCTATCCTTGAAGAAAAATTCATTTTCAGGCTCAAATGCTCATGTTTCTATATTTTATGGTTTGACTGGCATTTCTCCCAGAGATAGATTTAGAACCTTGCATCAACAGGGAAATGTGTCACCTCTTGGTTGGATGCGCATCAGCTTAATACTTGAAAAATTCCTTGAAAAGACTCAATTCAAAAATGTGTCCACGTGGAGGAACGACACTCATTTGAGAATTAAGTTTTGGTTTGGCTTTGAAGTAGCATTGGGATGACACATGGAGGGTTGGTAGGAAAGAGACACATGGAGTCTTCTGCTGACTTCCCATACTTAGAAAAATTCAAAATGTGTTCGGAAGTCCAGGACACGTGGAGGAACAACACTCATTTGAAGATTTACTTTTGGGCTTTGCCTTGGAGTAGCGCCTGGGGAGGATACTTGGAGGTTTCCACTACTTGGCTCGAGACTTAGACAAATTTTATGGAGTTGGAGTAGTTTGGCGAGAATAGGGACATGTGGTGAGCCTACACTTGTTCAAGGTCTTCAACTTGGACACCATTTTGAAGAAGCACCACGAAGACACGTGGAGCACTCTGCTCACTTTGCATATTTGCTTGGATTTTTCAACAACCAAGGAAGACTGCCTCGGAGCATGACAAGTGGTGCCTTCCACTGAGCCTCAAGCCTTCAAAAAAATTCTTGGACGAGGACATGTGTCAAGTCCATTTTTCAAAAGCAGGTGCAGAGAAAATGGGAATTTTTTTGCATTTTTCCAAAAGGGTCGAAAAGGTGAATGGAAACCATCGATCCTATTTTTGCATCTTCCACATGGATGACCCACATTCAAATCAAAGATCAATGGCTATTAGGTGTCTAAATCTCATTTTTTTCCCCATTTTCTCTGTAAAACTCCCCGGGATGTGTGAGTCTTCATGATTTCTTGCTATTTTCTACATGCCATATAGAGGAGTGAGTTAATTTTGATATCTAGAGTTTGGTGGAGTGATATGAAGACATCTTTTGCCATTAAAACATTTTGACTCTCGTGCCCAATATATGGTTTTCATTTTTCTTCTCCCGAGCACACAAGGGCATGTTTGATTGATATGGGGTGGAAGTGGTTGGAAATGGATGGAGGCATGTTTTTCCAGAGAAAGGAGTTAAATGCGGGGAAATAGAAGAGATTTTCCCTTGAGCACCTAGAGAATTCTTGCATATCTGATTCTGTGAATCAGGAAAGAATCATGGTAAGCACTGGCGCATTTAAAGTTTTGTCATTTTTGGAGGAAGGATCTTTGTTGTTTGGAAATGTTATAAATGGCACGATTTTTCATGCAAATGGTTGGGATTTTTGGAAATATCAGGACTGATTCTCTCCAGCAGAAAAATCTTGACAGACGCCATCCATTTTGAGAAGCCATCAAGAGAATCCTGTATATCTCTCTTTGTATAAAATTTGATCATGTCAAGGTGGATGCAAGTGTATAGCCATTGACAAGCTTTTTGATTGTTTTGGAAACTTTCCTTGCTAATAAATTTGATCAAACTTTGAGTTATTCTATGTTAATCTTAAGTAAAGTGTATTTATTTCATCTCTGAATGCATACGAGTAGTTTTTCTTGTTTCTATTGTAATATTATACCAAAATAGGGTCCAATCACATAGGTCTCAGTCCTTGTGATAGTTTAGTGGCATCTATAATTTCATTTCTCATAAGAGCCTTCATCTGGGAGTGGGATAAATAGTTTAAAATCACTTTTCTTTCATTTTGTTGATAGAGATTCTCTGTAAGCCTCTAGGTGTACCTCAAGCATGACTTGGTTTAAATCTTGGTGCTTTATTGGGTTCTCTAACTTGAGCCTTCGTGATAGAATCCCATAGGTTGTGTGAAAGAGTGCTAATTTGGGCCTCCATTAAAGCACATATTCTAGTTGAGGAAACAATTTAACTTTTTGTGGCATTTTTTTGATTGAATCTTTCCATTTTGTATAAGATCTCAAGGATCTAGTGAGTAAAGTATATCCTGTCTCCCCTCCACCAAAATTCATTTAAAATAACCAATCCTACTCATAGTACCCATGTTTGTCATGTGTGTACAAAAATGCATAATCTTGTTACCAAAACATGCAGAAACAATCAGGGTCTCAATGTATTTAATAACCTTTGCCTTACTATGAGAATATCTCCATAATCTGGACGTGACAACTCATGAGAGTCATATTTGGTGTGTCGATCATATTTTCCCAAGGCCTTCTCTATAAAATTTATGCAAAAGAAAGGTACTTGCAATCTCGTTTCAAATAACAGAGGTTACAAAATAGGTTCTCTTACCTTGGTTAAAAGGCACAACCTAAAATAGTGAGGATTAGATCACATCTTTTTGCATGTGCTACCCACTCCCTTCAGAGCCTGAGTGCCAAAAAGTTAGATAGATTGCTTCCCGGCTACAAAATGACATACATGATTGTCTATCTGCCTCTGAGTGTCCTGTCAAACCCATGATGTTGCTCTTGGGTCTCTGAAGGAGGTTAAATTTGGGTACCAACATAAATGGTACCATTTCAGGGATATGATTTACATTGTCGGAACTTAGTTCAATTTAATCCGCACGCATACATATTTTAAGCCATATCTATTATTTGAACCATCAATAACACCAACATAAATGGCACTTGCATTTCGTTGCTAGGCTATTTTGAATTGCTAAAACTAATTTTCTAATTTACTCGCCAATTCATATCTATTTACCCAGTAAAGATTTCTCACATTCAATCATGTGTAAAACACTTCTTGTATGCTCCAAGTGTTATATGCAACTTCTCCAGCTTCTACAAGTTTTCCATGGGTATTCTTTGATAAATTTTTGTGAAGAAAGGTTAGAATCTTTCTATTTCTAGTTTCTAGCATTGGTAGACACTTGACAGATCATATTTAGTGCATTTGCACAACTAAGGTGGAAATCCTTAGTGGCGAATCCCTGTTGATTTGATTTTGATAAGGACCAGTGTCTTAAAACTCTGTCAAGGTCATATTTGTTATTAACATTTACAAAGCTAGAAGAAGACAATCTTTCTTTGTTAGGGATCCTGTTAGGAATTTGTTTCTTGAGTTAGGAAAAGAAAAGTTAGAAGGAAGAAAATCCTAGAGAGTTGTGGGAGAAGAGAAAAAAAGAAGAGGGATCTTGATTGATGAAAGTGAATGGCCTATCATTGAAGACTACCATTCAAGTGACTCTTAATCAGGTAGCCTCTTTGTGGAACTGAATTCTCTAGTTGGAGAAGGGCCTTCATTTGATTTTGAAATATTTTCTTCACATTCTACACCTATCTTTTCTAAAGTAGATAGGGATTTCCAAGAAGCAAGGCCTTTGGGGATCTCCATTTTGAAAACTACACTCATGTGTTCCAAGGACCCTCTACCCCTCACCAATTTTTCACCCCTCCAAGATCACCTCCTCGAATCAATATGGCTCAACCCAGACCTCCATTTGTTGTAAACACCTTTGGACCTATAAATTTTGTGGGAATGGTTGGTTATCCAAATGCAGTACCTCAAGATGTAAGGAACATACTTCCTAAGTTCTAGGGAAACAATGCCATAATTGGTGACCAGCATCTAAAGCTCTTCCTCAATATGATGGAAGATTTTGAGATTGAGCATGAAGATGTGTACATCAAATTGTTTATTCACACTCTAGAGGAGGATGCTAGGGACTGGTATAAATCATTGCCAGATAATTCTATTGATTCTTGGGCTGAGATGAACAATGCATTCAGATTGCAATATGGTGATAGGATTGACCCTAGGTTTCTTCTATCAAAGTTTGAAAACATCAAGAAGAATCCCAATGAGTTAGTACATGATTTCAACACAAGGTTCAATAAGACCTTGAGGAGATTTCCTATCAGGATAAGGCCATGTGATGAATCATGCTTAATCAAATATATTGATGCATTTGATAAAAAAGTTTCTTACTACTTGAGGGACAAGAACCCTACCAACTTAAGGAAAGCATTCACCATGGCCCTACAAATAGAGAATAATATCAAGGCAATTGGGAAACCTCCAAAGAGGGAAGGTGTAAAGCTGGTTAACCTAGAAAAGCCTCAGATAAGCAAGGGTGCTGATTTGGAAGAGGTTGTGAAAAATTTGGTAGGGGCTATCAAGGAGATCTCCTACAAATTAGCCTAAGATGAGAAAGGATTTGGGTAGAGCTCACAAGGAAAACACAAGCAACAAGGCCAAGAAATATTTACAAATCATCAAAGAATTGATTATAGAGGCAATGGAGTTGTTGAATTTGGGAATAGGAAACCCCAAGGCAGAGAAAATAGAATGGTGTCTGATCCTTTGGCTGCTATAGTTGCTATTGTGGAAGAAATAGATGTCATTGATTGGTGTGCCACTTGTTTCATGCCCCATGCTCCTTGTGAAGAAGATCATCAAGAAGAAGAAACAACTGATGATGATAATGATGATGATGCCTGTATGATGGAGATCTCTACAAGTTTTCCAAGGAACTTCAACTGAGTTAATAAGAGCTATAAATGCTGCCACTTTTTGGGATTACATCCACTGGTACCTCTTCTTCCCCCTCTCATACTTTAGAAGTAGATAATGTATAATATTTTGAATTGCCCACTAATGATTTTGAATAGTTGAGGGAATTAATGATTGAAAAGTATGATGGAGGAGTTCCCTCGAAATAAGATAGGAAACTATTAATGAATGTTGTAGTTACCCAAGAAAAGGAGAACAATACAAGAATTAAAGCTGCCAAGGGGCCACAAGCCAAGTAAAAATTTCCAATGCTTACCAAAGAAACCCCAAAGAAAATGCATCTCGTAGAGAGCTTGTTTCCCAAGAAAAACTTGTGTTCCTCCCCATGCCCAAAATGAAAATAATCCCATTCCATCTGATAAATTTTCCAATATTTCTCCTAGTACTGCTCTACCCAAATTTGCTCCATATGACATAGCCCAAATTTTGAGTCAAATCAAAATTCCTGTCCCAATTATTGAGTTGCTTAGGATCCCTGAGCACAAGAAGAGGGCTTTTGAATATTTGGGATTCAAAGGGGGAGAGATCATACAAGGCAGAGATGTAAACAAGGTTGAGGTTCCCCTTACCATTGCAGAGTTGGAAAAGCCACAAGTATTGGAAGAGCTAGGGAACCACCAGAGGTTTATTTAGGAACTTCTTTGGTTAAATCCTAGCTAAATGTGGATCCATTTTTCACTACCCTGTTATCTAAGACAAGTTGTTACATACATGCATGTTTGATTCTGGAGCTTCATGTAATGTCATGCCTCTTGAGGTCATGAATGAATTAGGTATCAAAGTAACAACAACATATGGGAAGTGCACTGCCATGGAATCTAGAGAGGTGCCAATGGTGGGGTGTGTCAAAGATCTAGCAGTGCAACTTGCATCTTATCCTGGAAGGAACTTAAAGCTTGATGTAGTCATTGTTGACTTGCCCTGCCAAGTGGGGGATGTTGTTCTCAAGAAAGTGGGCAGCAAGTGTTGGTGGTAGTGTGAAAATGGACATGTCTTATGCCTCTATCCCCATTGAAGGCAACTTGGTGAAATTGTATGGAGAGAAGAAGAAGATGATGTACCTGATTGAAGACCCAAGTAATGCATCTTATGAAGTTTTGCAAGTAGATGCTGATCTTAACAATTTTGTGAGCTTTGTGGATTTCAGGGAGTATGAGAGTGTTAAAAAGAGATCCTAAGTATGCTAATTTCTCTTGGAATTTGGTCTTTGTTTCAGCCTTGAAGAATGTCAAAGAATTTGACTTAAACACAATGGAGGAGCTTTAGAGAAGATGGGTGGTTTACAAATAGAACAAAGAAGAAAAAGAGGTCTACTTCTAGTTGATGAAAACATATCAGAACCTCTTGGCATGGTCATATCAAGGATGGTAGGTGCTTGAATTGTTTCCTTGATTATTTTCTTTAAATCAGGAAAAATTCTTCTGTACAATGTATAGTTTGTTGTTTGTTCCTTTTTTTTCTATTTTTGCTCGTTCTAGTCTCGATGACTTTTTTCTTGGTTTCTTTGTTTTTTTTGAAGATGGCTTTATTTCTCTTTCCTGTAAAAATGACTCCACCGCCCTAATGAATGTTTTGGTAGTTTGTCTTCTTTTTGTTCTTATGGCACTTCACGGAGTAACCCATCCCCGAGTCGAGAGGTGTTGGTGCTCAAAATTGTTTCGCCCCATTTATGCCCTTGAAAATTTATTGATTTATGGCCTCTGTCATTATCTCCTTCCCCGTATTGAGCTTGGTTGGTCTTATTTCCATTTTTTAATCTGCTCCTGGGTCAAAGATCATGTATGGGTCCTTAATTATCTCCTCATTTCTTTATTCCTCTGGAAAAGCTCTGTATTTTGAGTCTCCCATGCTCTGTTCCTTCAAAACCTCACGTTTTCCTGTTTCCTCCATTTTCCATAGTCAAGATCTTGTCCTTTCCCCATTTTCCCTAAATACTCAAGGAGAAATGAGTTGATGTGTCCCTAAAGATCGTGTTTGAGCCTTGCAATGATTTCTAAATTCTTTGTCCTTGAAGAAAAATTCATTTTCGTGGCTCAAATGCTCATGTTTCTATATTTTACGATTTGATGGGAATTTCTCCTAGTCATATTTGCATCCTTGCATCAATAGGGAAATGTGGCATGTCTTGGTTGGTTGGACACGGATCAACTTAATACTTCAAAAATTCCATGAAAATCCTCAATTCAAAAATGTGTCCACGTGGAGGAATGACGCTCATTTGAGAATCAAATTTTTGGTTTGGCTTTAAGTAGCACTAGAGGACATGTGGAGGGTTTGCAGAAAGAGACACGTGGAGGATTTCACTGGGTTTCCCATACTTAGACAAATTTCAAAAGGTTTTTGGGAAGTCCAGGACATGTGGAGGAAGACGCTCATTTGAAGATCTAGCTTTTAGGTTTTGCCTTGGAGTAGCACCGGGAGGACACGTGGAGGTTTCTGTTGCTTGGTCCAAAATTAGAAAATTTTTATGTAGTTGGAGGAGTTTGGTGGAATAGGGACATGTGGCAAGCCCGCGCTTGTTCAAGGTTTTCAACTTGGGCACCATTTTGAAGAAGCACCATGAGGACACGTGGGGCACTCTGCTCACTTTGCATATTTTCTTGGACTTTTCAACGACCAAGTAAGACTACCTTAAAGCATGAAAAGTGGCACCTTCCACGAGCCTTAAGCCTTTAAAAAAATTTTACCTTAGGACACGTGTCAGGCCCATTTTTTAGAAGCGGAGGTGTGGAGCAAAATGGGAAATTTTTGCATTTTTTCAAAGGGTCAGAAAAGGTGAAAGGAAGCCCCAAAACGTTTTTTGTGTCTTCCACGTGATAGCCCACATTCAAATCAAAGTTTATTGAGAGTTTTAGGTGTCTAAATCTCATTTTCCCCATTTTCTCTCGTAAAACTCTCTGAGTGTGAGTCTTCATGATTTCTTGTTATTTTCTACATGCCAAACTAAGAAGCACATTTAATTTTGATATTTAGAGTTTGGTGGGAGAGATCTCGAAGACGTCTTTCACCATTAAAATGGTCTGAGTCTTGGGCCCGAACTAGTTTTCTATTTTTCTTCTCCTGAGCATGCAAGGGGCTAGATTTGATTGATATGGGGTGGAAGTGGTTGGCAAATGGATGAAGGTGTGTTTTTATCGAGAAAGGAGTTGAATGTGGGGGGAAATCGAAGACATTTTCCCTCAAGCACCTGGAGATGTTTTGTAGATATGATTCTACGAAGCATGAGAGAATCATAGTGAGCACTAGTGCATTTAAATTTTTTGTCTTTTCAGAGGAAGTGACTCAGAGGAAATGTTATAAATGGCACAAATTTTTCATGCAAATGGTTGGGAGTTTTTGGAAAGATCAGGATTGATTCTCTCCAGCAGAAAAATCTTGACAAAGCCCATCCATTTTGAGAAGTCATCCAGAGAAGCCTGTATATCTCTCTTTGTATCAAATTTGATCATGTTAAGGTGGTTGTAAGTGTACAACCATTGACAAGCTTTGATATTGTTATGGAAACTTTCCCTTGCTGATAAATTTGATCAAACTTTGAGTTATTTTGTGTTAATCTTGAGTAAAGTGTATTTATTTCATCTCTGAATGCATACAAGTAGTTTTTCTTATTTCTATTGCAATCTTGTACCAAAATAGGGTCCAATCACATAGCTCTCATCCTTGTGATAGTTTAGTGGCATGCAATTTCATTTCTCAAAGAGCCTATCCGGGAGTGGGATAAATGGTTTAAAATCACTTTTCTTTCTTTTTTGATAGAGATTCTCTTGTAATCCTATGGGTGTACCTCGGGCATGACTTAGTTTAAATCTTGGTGCTTTATTAGGTTCTCTAACTCAAACCTTCATGATAGAATCCCACGGGTTATGTGAAAGAGTGCTAATTTGGGCCTCCATTGAAGCACATATTCTAGTTGAGGAAACAATTTAACTTTTTGTGGCATTTTGTTGATTGAATCTTTCCATTTTTCATAAGCTCTCAAGGATCTAGTGATTCAAGTCCTGTCCTATCTCCCCTCTCACCAAAATTCATTTAACAACCAATCCTACCCATAATACCCTTGTTTGTCATGTGTGTACACAAATGCATAATCTCTGTTACCAAAACATGCAGAAACAATCAGGGTCTCAAATGTATTTAGTAACCTTTGCCTTGATGTGAGAATATCTCTATAATCTGGATGTGAAAACTTGTGAGATTTAGATTTGGTTTGTCGATCATATTTTCCCCAAGGCCTTCTCTATAAAATTTATGCAAAAGAAAGGTACCTGTAATCTCCTTTCAAGTAACAAAGGTTACAAAATAGGTTCTCTTATCTTGGTTGAAAGGCACAACCTAAAATAGTGAGGATTAGATCACATCCTTTTGCATGTGCTACCCACTCCCTTCAGAGCCTAAGTGCCAACAAGTCAGATAGATTGCTTCCCCGACTACAAAAGGACACACATGATTGTCAATCTACCTTTGAGTGTCCTTTCCCGAACCATGATACCGCTTGTCTCTCGAAGGAGGTTAAATTTGGGTACCAACAATAAAGAAGTGGAGAAATCAGACTATGTGTGGACTTTCGTGATCCGAACAGAGAGCATCACTCAAAGATCACTACCCACTTCCATCAATGGAACAGATCTTGTAAGTTGTAGCAAGCTCCGAGAGGTTTTCATTGCTAGACAGCGATGATACTCAAGCTATAGTCAAATAATGGTGAAAGAGAAGGATCAATTCAAGACAGCCTTCACAAACAAATGGGGCACATATTCTAATAAGAAGATTCCATTTGGACTGTCAAATTCCGAGAAACATTTCAGCGAGCTATGGACATGGAATTCAAAGGTTTGATCAGCAATATGGTTATGGTGTATCTAGATGACATCACTGTCTTCTCAAAGAATGTTGCAGATCATCTCTTCCACCTTAGATAGGTATTTCAGAGGTTTAGAAGGTTCGAGTGTCATTAAACCCAAAGAAGTGTGTATTATTTGCACATGAGGAAAAATTGTCGAGCCACACCATGTCAAGAGAATGGTTAACAAAGTGGATCCTAAAAGGGTTGAAGCCATCTGAACACTTCCATTACCATAACACAAAAATTATCTCCAAATATTCTTGGGGAGAATAAACTTTGTTTGCAGGTTTGTGCCTGATTTTTCCACTCTTGTGAAGCCTTTAATAATGATGTTGAAGAAGAGTCTTGCATTCAAATGGACAGCAGAAGGAAAAGAGAGTTTCAAGGCCATCAAGCTCACAATATCATAGGCACCAACTATTGTTAACCCAGACTTTTCAAAATACTTCATGATGTATGATTTTGGAGGATTAGACACGATCTCAACTATCTTAGTTCAGCCCAACAAAAAAGGTTCAGAATAGCCCATATCCTTCTTCAGCCAAAGATTGGAGGATTACAAGGTAAAGTAATCCTTCATTGAGAAGTAGGTCCTTGTTGTCATCAGGAGTTTGAAGAAGTTTAGAAACTTAGTCTGGAACAATAAGATTCAACTGCTAGTATCCCATGCTCATGTTAAGGATTTTCTCCTGAAAAAGGAATTGAATGAGAAGAGAGTAGGTTGGATCACTCGAGTAATGGAATATGACATTGAGATCAAAGTGACCAAATTGGTTCATGGCAAGGGTCTGTGTGAATAGCTCTCTTTCAAACAACAAGTCAAGGTTAGTAGACGAAGAAGAGTTTGTTCTGCTTCTACATGCATGATCAAGAACAACCAGCTAATGATGCACCAGTTCCATGTTGGACCCAAGCCTTGGTGCACTATCTCGAAACTGGTTTGTGTCCCCCAGAATGGAACAAAGAAAAAAGGAGATACTTTAGACTACAAGCCATCCCATATGTACTTATTGATGGTGTTTTGTTCAAGAAGGATATCAATAGTGTCCTATTGAGGTGCATTGGGATAGGTCAAATTGAAAGGGTATTGCATGAGTTCCATGATGGAGAAAAAGAAATCCACTTTGCTCCTTGAGTAACAACTCTCAAAATCAGGAAAGCTATTTATTATTGGCCTACAATGTTTAGGGATTGTTACTCATGGGTCAAGAAGTAAAAAAGTGTGCATTCTTCACAGGGAAGGAAAAGTTAGAAGCTCTGCCCCTTCTTCCAATCTCAGTGGATCAACCATTCATGCAATGGGGACTAGACTTCACTAGGGTGATTAACCCAAATTCAAGCGGGGCCACAAGTGGATACTTACAGCAATAGACTATTTCATCAAGTGGAATGAAGGAGTGGTACTTAAAGAGAAAAATGAATCCAACATCTTAGATTTCTATGAAGGAATTGCCACTGGTTTGGATTCCCGCCACTATTATATCAGATAATGCATTGGCATTCATTGGTACAAGGATCATTGAATGGGTTGTTAGGAAAGGTGTATACCTCAGAACTTGATCAAACTATTACCCCCATGGTAATGGCCAAGAAGATTCTACTAACAAGAACCTACTAAGGATTATCGGAAGGACTCTTGATGAAAATAATATAAATTGGCATACAAAGCCCGAATGAGCCCTATGGGCTGATAGGATCACATCCAAAAGGTCCATAGGTAGCTCCTCATACAAGATTGTATATGGGAAAGAGGTAGTATTTCCCATATCATTGGAGTTTCCCACTTTAGAGCTCAGGAAACAATTGGAACTGACTGAGTTTAAACCTATGGCATGAAGTATGTAGAGATAATTGAATTAGAAGACGAAAGAGAGCATGTAATGTAGGTCATGGAGAAAGATCAAGCATCGATCAAGAATACCTTCAATAAGAAAGTAAGAGCAAGGACCTTTTAAGAGGGGAAATTAGTTCTAAAATGGGATGTCGATCGTGCCAAACCAGAAAGCATTCCAAGTTTGATTCCATTTGGAGTCACCCCTACATCATCACAAGATGTACAAGTAAAGAATGCCTTCCGGTTGGCTAAGTTATATGGTGAACAATTGTAGATCCCACTCAATGGGACCTTCCTCAAAAAATGCTACTAAAAGGAAAAATTCCTCACCCTTGTAAAACATTAGCCTAGGTTTTTAATTTCCCTAAGTGCGTATGCATATTGTTTTGTTATAGTGAAGGTTTTATTTCATTAAGTGTTGTGGCACAAGTTTTTTTGCTCAAGGTTTGCATCATTATATAGTTTGATGTGCCTCCAGGTGAATGCACCAAGCCCTTCAGAATTTGCATTTGGGAGACCCATAGTTGCCGTAATAGTTTCTTATTTTAAAATACAACAAATACATAGCAACTAAAATCGGGTCTCAAAGGGTCCATTTCTACAACAACAGGATACGCCCAGTCGCCAACTACAAACGTCAGATTCAAGCTTCAAGGACATAACCAATATCAGGCCACCACCCATGAATCCATGTGCAATGGATATAACAAGGAAACTAGTCTATTCATATAGCAGCGACGCCGTCGTCATAAGTCACCAAATTGTTATCTCAATTTTTCCTCTGGAAAAATTGATCAAACATGACCCGGGAATAAATCCAAGGGACGGTTCATTGATGCGAGCCCATGTTTAAAATCCAACAAATAGGTTAGCAGAGGGTTCTAAAATGGAGTAGAAAAGTCGATTAAGGGAAAAATAGTGTCAAAGAAAAATAGAGGCTCAAAGGGGAGGAATGGAGAAAGGTTCAAAGTCTTCAAGCTTTACAAATATTTCCGAATGAGCCCAAATTGACTAAGTATGGAAACTAAGCGGAAGCTACCAAGTGTCCAAACAATGCACCTTCAAGGGTTAAGGCCAAATTTAGAGACTTAAATGAGCTCTAGGCCTCTATGTGTCCTAGGTTTGAGCAGGGGTAGAGTCAACAACTAAAAATTAAAAAAGGGGGAACATTGCGGGCTTAAATTGGCTAAGTATGGAGGAGATAATTGAAGATGCCAAGTGCCCAAACAATGCACCTCCAAAGATTGAATCCAAAATGGAGACTCAAACAAGTGGAGGGCTTCCACGTGTCTAGGGACCAAAAAGATAGTGGGCCCAAAATGACTAAGTATACACATTTTGGTGGAAGAAGCCATGTTTCGATACATGGTCCTTAAAAAGGTAAAATCTAGAGCGGGTTTTCAAATGAGCATGGGCCTTCCACATGTCTAGGGTCGATTTATGGCCTGTAAATAAAAAGGACTTAGCTAAAAACACAAGGAAACTGAGCAAGCCGTGGAAGGTGCCATGTGTCTCTTCGGCACACCTCCAAAGATTGAATCCAAAATAGGTCCCCAAACTAGCACCAGCTTGACACGTGGCCATGTTGAAAAGTCAAAGCGAGAAGGCGGGTCATCAGAGGTAGTTAGAAATTTTAATCCTGAGAATGCATAAAGTGAAAAAGTGAGCCGCACCTTTGCTGATGCCCAAGGACCCACGTGTCAAGCCTCAATTAAATGCGGGCCAACAAGCACTGAGAGGGACCTTTCACCCAAATGTAAAATGAGGGCTAGCAAGCCCAAAGATGATTTTTTGGCAAAATGAATTGCGGGGTTCAGGGTAATTTTTGCATTTTGTAATTTTTGTACCAAAGGTAAAAGTTGAGTTTCAGCCTCACAGACACGTTCTCGCTAATTGGTTTTGTCATTTTTATGGACTCGACGTGAAACATTCAAATAGTCATATCTTTCAACCCAGTTCCTAGAACTCAACAAATTTGGTACCATTGGAAAGGTCTTGACCTCATCTATACCATGGAGACTCGAAACTTTAATTTTGAGGAGGTTTGGTGGGTACAAAATAGGAAAATGTCTTCATGCCATTAATATGCAATCTGATTGTTCCCAAAACCAGATCGGATATGATTCGATCCACCATTCTCCTTCTTCAACACGCTGAGCAAACATAGAGCAATGGACTCGATAGATTATGGTTGGATTTGTAACGAAATTAATGGCTGGTAGCTGAGCTCCAAAACCAAGTTTCCCACCTCATTTTTTCCCAGTTCATTTTTTCTTCCCTCATCACCGCATCTATAAAAGTATTTTTTCATTATAAAGGGTTAGACTTTTGTGTTTTGGGCTCTCCCTTCTCCTCTTGTCTGCCCGGTGAGTTTGTGGAGTCCCCAACTTCCCATTCAATTTGTAATAGAAATTTTTTCCTCTTGACTAATATATTGTACTCATTAACTCTAGAGCAATAATATATATCTATGGATGATTCTCAACCCTCTCATGTTTTCATTGTTTCCTTCCCGATCTCTCATTGCAGTTTGGTCATCTCAGTGAATGGTATTTGTATTACATTTCTATGGTTTGTGTTAAAGTTACAAAATGAGTGTTTAACAATCCTTTGGTACATCACCTTATTAGCTTAGGTTTCTTTCTTTCGCATCTTCTCAACCATGTCCCATTGGTAAGATAGAGTAGGTTTAGAGTAGATCCTCTACAATTCTTTTGTGTGCACTGAATAGAGGAATAGGAACCGGCCTTCATCTAGATAGCTCTCTCAATTTCAAAGTTCCACACTTTGAGAGATGCTCCATGCTATGCTATCAAACCGAGAGTCTCAACCCATGTGGTTGTAGACATTGTAGTGCTTTATGAGTTTGCACTCACAGATTATCTTTCCACGTATATAATCATTGTCAGTGTAACCAATTAACCTATAATCATTGTATGGTACATATGTGGTTTCATATCCTATGAATACTGCTACACATCTTATATTCTCTTTCCAAATTTTTAGTGTGAGCCTATGTGTGACTCCACGAACCTTTAGAAAAAAAAAGTACTATTAAATTTTATAGGATAAAAAATTTATCCTTAGGATCAATCTAGATAATAGAATCACAACAACGCATATTACACTTAGAAATGGAAAACACAAAGGGAAAATGTGATTATTTCTTCAACAATGTAAATAAAAGCTCCCTATTCTCAATCCTTAATCATCCATACTTATTCTCCCATATTGTCTCACACCAAGTCTATAGAAGTGTACATTAATATCTAGATGATATTGTTTCTCCTACAAACTATAGTTTTGCAATAGATAATTAGGGAGATAATGGAATATGATAGTTTCCCTAAATTCATTGACGTAAAAAAACTATGTGTAGTAAATAACTATGAATAAAAAATATTCTTGATTATTAGTTGGTGTAGGAACTCCCATTGTGAGCTTACATGTTAGGCATGGATGCATTACACCAACACCCTCCCATAAGATAAAGTTAGGGAGTAGAAAATAAATCAAATATGGGTGACCCTATTATGCCTTATAAGGTACTCATGTATAATCCAAAAGATAAAAGGAAAAAATAGAATGAAATAGAAGAATGAAGGAAGGACTTGATGTGGAATTCTATCATGTACAACTTCTTTCAACTGACAAAAAGAACAACTAAATAGATAACATAGAATCCAAGGATTTGGAGGACCATCTTCAAATGTGAGAAGATAGTCACATGAAAAAGAAAGTGTTCTTCCTAAAGGAAGAAGTATAAGCTATTGTATTTAATGATCTTCCATGAAAGAAGAGTAGTTATCATACAAATCAAAGTTACAAATGATGTACCAAGTGATGAAAAAAAAATTGAATTAGATGATCCACCATGACATGTGTGATGAAGAACCATAAAATAACCAATAAAGACAACTAGAACATAGGATAAAACAAACCCATAGGAAAAGGTTAAATATGAGTAGCAGAATAGGTTCATGTGGTGGAGATAACTCATCCATTTAACCACCATAGATGATGTCTGCAATAAGAATAGTGTAATGCCACAATAACACCTAGGTCAAAACATCTCTCGAATAATCATGTTGGAGCAATACTTCTACTAACATGATGGGTGGTGAATGATTACCAACTTGGATGAGTAAATTCATGACATAGAGCCACAAAGTTAGCCTCGGGTTTCGACTCCCCGGATAGTGATTGGAACACAAATTTTGATCACTTTATTTGTTTTAAAACAATTGGTAAAAGTTAAGAAAAATCGTTCAAAAATAGCGTGTAAAATGGCTTCGTGGCTCCCATAGTGGAGATCGTTTTAGATGATCATGTTCTCTAGTGATATGGGAAGTCACAACAACATTTAAACCCAATTTATAAGATCATTTGATCGTTTAGTTGAAGGAATTTTGAGCTCATTTGATCACACAATTGTTTGGGACAACAAGTAAAATCTAATAAAATACATTTAGATTTAGACCCTATTTAAAGGAACTTTAGTAGAAAATTTAAAACCACAGCTTTCTCGAAATTTAGTATTTCTACATATCAATTGGTTGAAAAATTAATTTTGTGAAAATGTGTTTGGGAAATAGTTTTCAAAGAATGTTTAGGAGGCTTCTAGTCGTTTTGGCACAAAACAAAAACTTATCAATAACATAAATTAGCTATGGCAATGAGGTCATAACTAGAGTTACGGTCATCAAAATTTCATTATGTAAGCTACATCAGATTCTCTATTCATATAAGAATAGGTATGAGTTGATAGAATCCATTTTTGAGTTATGAATGTCTAAGTTCAAAACCCATTTTATAGCCAATTTCACTAAACATATGGTGAAATGCAATAGTGATACTTTAATAGTTGGCCTTGATAATGTGCTTCCACTTGAGATTCATTCACTTATTTTGGGTTCCATATGTCTTTTCTGACTCCATATATAAAAAGAATTATGTGGAACTTTTTGTTTTACCATTTTGGTATTGGGTACTTGTTTGGTAGGTCATTTTATCGTCGTTTTTGCTAGATTGTAGGACATGATAACTAGGTCTTAATGAACCGTTTGAATTCTTAGGACACCCTTAGATGGTCCCATATTTTATAACATGATTATCATGATGTTTTGTGGTTTGTCTAGGTTGAATTTTATGAGCCGAAAATTATTTGCTACTGATGCATTTTGAATGCTAACTATTTTTTTGTATAGTTTGGTCATTTCGGACACTCGTAAAAGTATAGATGTTGGTTTTGGAAATAATTTTTTTGGATATTCAAGTGTAGAATGGTTTCCTTAGTCTAAGGAATATTTTGAAGGTGTTTTGTCAGTTTTTCCTCTTTGAATGGTACGTTGCATCTTTAAAAACTCAACCAAAATGTTAGGGGCACCACATTTAAACCTAACAAAACCCTTTTGGTATGGGCGTAAAATAAATAAATCTACCTTGTGTAGAACAACCTAATAAGATAAAATTTTCTTCCACGTCTTGAAATTTCATTACTATGAATAATTCTTCTCCTCTTGTTTATGTTACTAATCTTAATTTTATAACCCTTTTTATAAGGAAGCCTACCAAATAACCTTATAAACTTGCTTCCCTTTGAAAGCATATTGCTAAATTTAACATGTTTTGATGATTTTTTTGTTAATATATGATCCTATAACTTGTTTCTAATCAATATATGGTAAAGGAAAATGATTCATAGTATTTTTTTCATACTATGTTGTTATAGAAACTGATATTTTATAGTTTTTCTATCTTGTTCAAAGTAAGCTAAGTAACTCTTGAGCTATTTGGAAACTGACTCTATTTACCCACTTAAAATTATTATGAAATCCCCGACATCAATTTTGGAATAGCTTGAAGGTTCAAATTATTTTAACCCTTCTTGAGATCGACAAGCCTATTTTCACACTATGATCATTTACTAAGTTCTAGTGCAATATAACTTGGTTAAAATATCTTACCTTAGTAAGTACACTTGTGATTATGAAAATCCTCAAATGGTTTAAAAGTTTCCTAAGTAATCATGTTTATAATGCTAATACTTGTGTGTACAAATCATTGAATCACTCTCTTTTTGTAACCTTAAGTCGTGGATCTAGAAAGAAAATGATTATGCAAAATAAAATAAAAATTTATCATCCTCTCTTTCTTCACAAATAAAAGAAAATTAATTAGATTTGATTTCTCTCTATTTTCGGGATATGGGATACCAACGATAGTGTTGACCATGAAATTATAAGTGATATGGTGTAATAATGGTGAATGAAATGTTTTGTAATCCACACACACACACACACACACACACACACACACACACACACACACATATTCACAAACTTGAAACACTGGTTCTTAAGGAAATGAAATAAGAAATGAGAAGAATAAATGTAAAAATAAAAGAGATAGAAAGAGAGAGATCTTGAATCCTTGGGCATATAAAAAACAAGAAAAACTTGAGGATCTCAAACTAAAGAATCCCTTTTATATATTAGACTGAGACAAATGGTTTTGATTAAAATAAAGAAAAAATGGCCTCCATGGATCTCAAACTATGAATATTTCATTTACCTCCATGGTTTTCTCCTCCTTCCTTCTTCTAGCTACAAAACTTGTGCAAAATGGAGTCTAGAAAAGCAAATTATAGATAAAAATAAATCATAAGGAAGGATTAGGGCATCTAGGAAATACCTAAAATCTATGGTCAAGATTAAAATAATATAATGGCTCATAATAAACCCTCCTAACTTTTAAAATCATTGGAATAGATGTTTTTAAATGGGTGTGGGATAATTAAATAAAATGGGGACCTAGCAGATTTTAGGCCATGGTGTTTTATATTTATAATGTGATATTAAGAATTGATTTAATAAACAAATATATATCATGTGTTTATTTGAAGGGAACAAAAATTAAGTTGGGATTTAAGAAAATAATTAAATAATAAAGTTTACAATATGCGAAAAGAATGGTAGCCGAATGGACCATTTCCAAATTAATTCAATATGAAAAGAGGGTATTTGTAATGCCCCTTCATTTCATACCTTGAGCCACCTTTTTAGGGCATTTTCAGTTGATAGAGCGTATAATAGATGCATATCAAAATCCTTTTCGAGACTTGTGAATTTCTGGCATAATAATTACAATAATTTATTGAGATCCGAGGAACTAACCACATTGGAACCCAAGTTAATGTTGGTAATTTAGTACTAATTGGATAGTTATAACAAGAAAGAAAATTATACTCTCATAAGTAAATAAAGAGAACATTGCGTGGAATGGTCTTTGAGTGTTTCTCTCACTATCAACCATCCTAAAATCTTCCATTATGGGTAAATATCTTCCCTGCATGTTTAGATAATCTCTAATAAAGTATCTCCTCATTTTCCCATATGTAAATTGAATGATATGGATCTGTACCTATGCCTAAAGAGGTTTCATTTGTCTTTGACGAGAAGAAAACTACTATCTGTTGTTGTTTTGGTTGTGGTCTACAAAAAAAAATATTAAGGATTTGGAGGAGATCCAGTCATATTTTGGATCCTTCTACTTCTATTAGATTATGTTACGTGAAATGTAACTGGGTAACACCATTCTAAAAACTAGGTCACTTAACAATTCTTCCCCATTTTTATCTCTTGTTTGGACTAGCTTTTGTATAGATTAAGACATTGAAAGAGATGTTTACTACTATCCAACTTATTTCTCTACCATATTTTTATCTTACACCCTTCCTCTATGTGAAAGCCTCTGTTTTCCATTATCCACCTATTTTCTCATGATCAAAGAAGAGCATGTAAATGTTTGACAAAATGCTTAGAAGAAATTCCTCAGCCATGTGTCATCTCATGGAATGCTACGGGTGTAGGTATTAGACCCAATCATTTCACTTTTGTCAACATATTCCCTGCATTGGACAAAACAAGATCTTCTAACATGGCTTGGATATCTGTCACAACATAATGAAAAGGGGGTTTTTGTTAGATGTTCTATTTGCAGGTGCCCTGGTTAACATGGATGCCAAATTTGAGAGCATACACATGGCCATTAAAATGTTTGAAAAAGTTCCCTAAAGAAATGCATTTATCGAATGCATTGATTTCAAGGTATGCAAAAAAAGGGATCATTGAAAAATCTTGTGAACTGACAAGAACTTGTGTTTTGTAGGTTTTAACACAAAACTCCAGGACCTCATTATGCATCTCATCATCGATGATCAAATGGGGGCTTATATCAAAGTATAAGAATATGGAGGGAAGAACTCGGTTATCCATTAGAGAAGAACAACAAAGGTGATTTTATTTTGTTTTGTTAGTTCCTCCCTATTCTATGTCAAATGGGTAATTTGGAGAAAGTCAATGAACCACATACCCATATCACCTGGTGGTTATTCTGAGAGGTATTTTGTGGCAAGTTTCTTGGGTTGGAGGTATAGAGAGTTGGTTGGTTTTATGAAAATTTCATTGGTTTAGTGGAGTTCATCATGCTTGGTCTCATGGTTTTCGCTTGGTGAGTATGGAAATTTATTTGGTCTCATTAAATATGGGGATTGTGAGTTTTGCGTCAAAAATATGCTTTTCCCCTTTTACTTGCACTAAATTTTGCTTTATCATTTCATGATTTTTAAAAATTAAATGTTGAATGATAATTGGATCATAATTCCAAAAATTACCAAATATTTCCTTGATGTTAACTCTCAAAATATAAACAACAAAAAAAGAAGAAGAAAACTCTTATATTGAAAGTTATGCATGGGCGCCACACCCAAATGTCTTCAGTAAAGCTGAAACTCATTTCATTACCATTGGTAACATGGAATACCTTAGGGAACTTTAACCATTTTTTTGAAATTATTTAATACTCTTGCA
This sequence comes from Taxus wallichiana var. yunnanensis, assembly GCA_018340775.1. NCBI lineage: Eukaryota > Viridiplantae > Streptophyta > Pinopsida > Cupressales > Taxaceae > Taxus > Taxus wallichiana. Next base: position 844,392,938 of record CM031242.1, on the reverse strand, counting down.
AGTTTTATACCTAAACCCTCTTAGCTTATCAGTTATTTATGGTGACATGGTCATTTTAATAAAACATGATCGGTTTTGTCTTATGGTTGTCTCTTAGCTTGAGAGAAACTGAAAACCACTACCTCCTACCTCTAGAATTCTAATAAGAGGATCGTAACCCACCTTTAGTTCAATGAAATCACCTTTGGAAACTAATTTTTCTAGTGGGTTTTAGGGCCCATTGGTCGTTGTGCAACAAGAGTTGTTGATGGAATAATGATAACTCGCCCCGATACTGAAGTTTCCTTTATAATTTGAGATTTGCTCATCGTAATGAAATTCCATCTATATATGGGAGTGTAAGTAATAATTGTCAAAAATTTCATGAAACTTAAACCAAGTTTTTTCAAGCCCTGATTTGTAGGCACATTTTATGTTTTGGTCAATTTCCTCAACCTTAGCTAGAATCCCCCTTTTGAGTATCTTTTGACTTCTAAACACATGTATGACCTCATAATACTATTGAAATGGTATGAATAATTTTAATTGATATTTTATCTTGTATAAATGAATTTTTAATGTATGGTGATTTTATATCTCCCCCTTCTCTCTCTACCAAAGACTATGATACTTGATTGATTTGAAAACATAAATGAATTGCAAAATGTGAATATGATTTGAATGAAATGATAATGAACATGAAATGAAAATTGTTATGAAATTGTGAATGGAAAATAAAAATTCTCTTAACTTTCTCTCTATCTAGTACCAAAATATTATATGCAACTAAATGTGAAAGCGTGAATGCATGAGAAATGAACTCTGTGTTCTTCCCTCTCTCTCTCTCTCTCTCTCTCTCTCTCTCTCTCTCTCTCTCTATTTAATTAAAAATTGTTCAAAATGATTAATGTTTGATTAATTATTGAGTGTAGGTGATTTCCATACTCATTCCTATGACTGATGTAACATTGGTTATAGGTACTTTGAACAAGAAGGATTAGAGTGTCATATGTTGAAATAAGTGAGATGACATTAAGATATTGTATATTGATATTAATTACAACTATTAAATGAAAGATAATTAAAGAAATTGCATTATACAAAGTAGTGTGTTGAAGACTATTGTTCCTCTTGAGTCTTATATTTTAAGCATTGTACATGGAAAACTATGTTGTTTGTATCTTACCTTGTGTTAAAGCTAACCTTATTACACTAGTAGGAGTGACACCTACTTAATGTAGGAACAAATATGTTAGCTAGATAAACAATTAAGATAGTTGCATTTTGTAAATAGGTAAAAAGAATACCATTCACTTCATAAGTGTTAATCCCATTTAAATTTAAATATGTATCTCATGATTTTGTGATTGAAACAATCACCTTCCTAATAGTTATTGTGGTTCATAGATAAAATCAAAATGTTTGAAAGTAAATTATCATTTTTAAATCATATAAATGCAGCACGTATTCAACCTTGTTTGTACTCTCCTATCAATCATGTCACATATAAAGCTTACAAAACCTAATGTATTAAGAAATACATTAATCTTGCATAATAATTCTTCATGTCCTACACTTAAGAAAATTATTTAAACACCATTTCAATAAATTAATTGTCATTACATGAAGCAACATATCATTTCAGTAACCTTTTCATTCATAGGGTAAATAGGACTAATGCTTTTTGGTGACATACATCCACTCATCTTCATGGATGAGTTAGAGTTCCATGCTCACGTAGGACCTTGGTGTTCTACAGTGGTCAACTATATCTTTGAGAAGATGGTTTGGGACACATTCATCATTGAATGAACTTGTCATAAGATCTTGATGACACAAGTGGAATTAATTTGCACTAGTTATGGTATGCATTAGACTCATTCTAATGATCTCTTTAGTTCCTCTAAGATAAATGCATCGCCTTAGCTAGTAAAAACTTTACACATTTTCCCCTTATAAAGGTTTAATGGGATAAATATGTTTTCACATCTTAAATTGATATTTAGTTGGGAATATATCCTGAGCATATTTGAAATTAAACTAAACCTCTATTTTTAGGAGGTTAACTTATAGGTAGGAAATAATAAATAACTCTTAGCAAAGGAAATTGTTTTAGAAGATGCTTTCAACTTAAGAGAAACAAGAAATTGAAAACTTGTTCTCGTAACCCATAGTTATGACATTTTAATGACATTTAGGATAAAAAATGTCCCATGTAGGATCATGAAACAACGATACATGAGCTCTTACACTTATTGGAACATGAACCACTTGTGATTCATGCGTAGTTTAAAATGCTATAATATTGTATTCTTCAAGATGTTAAGAAAACAATCTATAACTCATTTTGTTAGTATTTGGACACCAATAAGATACTAATGTTATCACTTAAGTGTTATAGGAATTATATTTGTTCCAAAATGATGTTAATACATGACCAAATTAACCACGTAAATGTAGTTAGTAAAAGGGTAAATAAGATTTAAACTAAGGAATGAATGTTACAAAAAATGGTACGCCATTGAGCAATGTCAAAAAAAAAATTAAAATGTCAAATGTGACCATAAAATGAATGTAATAAAAAAGAGTTTCATGATTATTAAAATAACCTAATAAATCAAAAAAACCAAATATGACGCATGGTCACATGTTTTGTTTTCATGAATGTGGATTAAGTTTGATGATCTTCAATGGAATAATAAAATGTAGGCTTGAGAATGAGATACCTTCAACTATAGCCAAGGTCTTATGACTTAAGGAGATTGCACTCTAGTCGGACTTATAAAATTTAGTACAACCATTGGCGTAGATAGGAATATATTAAATATAGGATCTCTCGGAAGTAGAATTTATGTTTTTTTAATATTGGTAAATAGTTTTTGAAAGGGACTATACCCTTGTGTACAAAAAGGAGGCCTAAAAGCCTGAATAAGAGAGAGGAGCAGAGAAGAGCTCGTATCAAGCACAAAAGTTACACAAAGAACACCGAAGCCTAGAAACAACAACACAAACGAGACTTAACAAGCAAAACAACGGCTTACTGAAAAGCAATGACCTACGGCCCGAAGCATTAGTAAAGCTGGACTACTTCTTGGCTGCTTGATCAATACTCATCTTTACTTTTTCCAAGCATGGTACATACCCCCATTTAGTGAGCGTGGTCATATGAGCAAAGATCCAGTCTTATCGAGCTCCTCTCTGGTTCTTTTACTCTCTTTCTCATTGCCCCAAAGAGTCATCGGGACACCGCTTGAGATCTTAAACACTTCTTGCATGACCTTCGATGAATTCCTCAATGGCCCCTGAATGCTGCATATTATACTCATGCCTAGTCTTCATTTTCCCAAGGCGGGAGTCTAGGGAGGTCGATTTTGTATATTTCATCAAGTTCATGTTGCCCGATGCTCCCTTCTCCCTCAATGCTTTTTTGCCTTTTTGCTTAGCAAGATTTATCACCTCATCCTTCAGATTTGCAATTTAAGCTCAGCCTCTAAGGCCTCCATCTTCTAGAAGGGTTATCCGTTGGTGCATATCCTTTTTCAATAGCACTACTAATGTTCGGCGGATCACGAGCAATGTCATCCAAAGGTTCATCCCCCTCAATGCGGTAGACTCAGGTTGGAGTCTCACAGAAACTCACAGTGACACGTTTAGAAGTAGAGACAGTGTGGGTGGCATGGGCTTTATCAGCGGGAGGAAGAAGGAGAAGCATGAGCAGCTGCGTAGGGCATCGGCACCGGAGCGGGGGCCTTCATTTTTACGGGGACAGCGGGGAGACGGGGCGCGCAAAGCAGGGCCCAAAGCCGGCTTGGGAGAGGAAGGAGACCGGGAATTTAATAGGGAAGACTAGAATTTATGTTTGAAACATGTAATTAACCTATTTCTCTTACGAGAGTGAATCCTTAAGATGATGAAACAAAAGTAAGTTTAAATGTGAAATTTGTCACTTAAATTCAAGGAAAAATATCTATAACGGGAACAAAGGTGTAATGTACCCTTCCGTGCACAATGTGATTGTGAAAATGTGAATTCCTGTTTGGAGCAACATATTGTGAATCAAGAATGATACAAATTAATTATTTAACCTTCATAGTTGGTTGTAATAACTTGAAGATGAAAATACTATATTTTTAGTACTATAAAATTGTATGAAATGATTTGTGGATAGGTTTTATATTGATCTAGTAACCTTCCTTTTTATTCATGAATTTTCCTTTCATGCTTCTGAGTATTTTACAAACCAAGGAAACACGGATCTTTCAAACAAATCCTTAAGTCAAATATTCGAAGATGCATATTTGTATATACGTTAAGTAATCACAATCATGCTATATAAAGTTACTTCCATAAGAGAAATGAGAAAATTATAAAGTAACCACTATAGGTGAAATGTCAAACAAAAACATGCATCTTAGTTATAGAGGAATGAAGAGTCCCATGTTACATGCTCTTTAGACAATTATATTCAACTAATAAAAATATGATTGTAATAAATATTTCACCATGAAAAATGATGTGTTGTCGGAAATGAAAAGTTAATATCATAATTGCATAAAGAAAATTCGAAATCTTACTCTTTATTCTTGCTCAATACATAGGAAGTATTACATCCATTTAAATAGGAGATGTTGTTCCTATATTTAAGGAGATATAATCTCCATAAATATCTCCACACATAACTCCTAAAACAACTCCATGCTATTATACGTGAGATTTTGTTTTCTCACAAAACTAATATTGTTAATGATTTGTTTACTCAACAACTCATAACAATATTTACTCACCCACTCATAATTACATTTACAATAATGTAATTAATTATTACAACACATATTATATTATCCTAGATAATATAATCACTTACATAATATTCTATGTTCACACTACAACATAGATATTCCTAACATTAAGCCCCCTTAGTGTGAACATGGGGTAAGAGCTCTGAAACATCAACCTTGTGCAGTATTCATTGCTACTCTTTGGATCTTGCTATCGGATCTTTAGCTGCTAATGATCATCCTTGTCGTATGAACATCTTCATCGGCTGATCACCTTCCAACGAAGTACCTTCCACCGAAGTATGGCAGTCAGAGGACCATACGACAGTCAGAGGACCGTACGTAGATGATTTTCCCCTATAAGCCGAGTCATGCGTTGCTTCTTCCACACCAAATAGACACTCGAGAAGCTGTTTGTTAGTCTATGTGAACACATTAAAATCAAAACATGAAACTAGTTTCACCCCCTTGTGTATAAACACACCACATAACTGAAATAAAATATCACCACATCTATCTGCGACCCCATCGTTGGTGAATGACGAGAGGACGCTGATTTTCCTCCTTCCTCCATTGCCTCCTTCCTCCAACAAGAAAAGAGTCTACCATAGGAAATCCTCATCACTAGGACATGAAAGTTCTTCATCAGTTGAGTAGACTTCCCAATCAGTTTCTACTTCAGCTAGAAGGGCTTTCTGATCTATCTTGTCATCAAGAAGATCCAGAGCTCTCTTTTTCACACTGATTCGAGTATTACATGCCCAATCTCATTACAATAAAATCATTTTATTTTTCCATGTGAAGGAACCTTCTTTGGTTTATGTTTTCCTTCTTAGATGAGGAGCTAGGTTTGTTTCCTACATATAGTACTTCTTCATGTTCTTCATGATTGCTTTGTTCTAACAATGTAGAAATCACTCCTTCTAGACTAATAGTAATTTTACTCAAAGTAAATACAATATTTGAGTAACTCTTAGGCATGCTATTAAGAAGAATAGCTTTAGCATCATCATCTTTTACATGTTCTTTAATTCCAGCTAGTTGATTTAGCAAAGAACGAAACTTACTTATATGATCTGCCATTTTTGAGTTCTCTTCCATTTTCAACCCGTACAAGCGTTGCTTCAATGTAGTCTTTGCCATTTCAGCTTCAGAACCAAACAATTTGTTAAGAGACTCCCAAATTTCTTTTGCAGATTTTGTGAAATCCACATGATGTAGATAGGCTTTTGATAAGCCCAGACCAATGGTACCCAATGCTCTCTGATCTTTTGCATTCCATTTTGCCAATTCATTTCCTCCAGTGGGTGGAGTTGAATTAGACTTCACCACATCCCATAGATCCTTTTCTATTAAATGTAATTGCATCTGTAGTTGCCATGTATGGAAATCTTGTCCTTCAAACTTTTCAATCAGATTTAGTTTCTCCATTATTTTGTACAATACTGATAAAAAAATACAAAATTGAATCAAGTACTTTAAAATTTTATATTGAATACCTTTTAACCTCCAAGCAAGTCAAGAACTTGTATTAACAATTCAACATTATTGAAAATTGGAGAAAACTTTCAGTAGAAGAATTGATGTGCTTAATTTGATAGCTGCATAGTAAAATCCATATTTCTTCCAAACTACGTTCTGGGTTCTTTTGAAATTTCTTCTGTAGTTTCTTGACCAGCACGTGATTCTGCACACAAAATTATAGAAAAACCCACATCTGGAAACGAAAAATATAATATATTCTTTGAGACGGATCTGATCATGAAAGCACTGAAATTTCTTGCATCAAACCTGCTCTGTTACCAAATGAAAAGTTAATATCATAATTGCATAAAGAAAATTCGAAATCTTACTCTTTATTCTTTCTCAATACATAGGAAGTATTACATCCATTTAAATAGGAGATGTTGTTCCTATATTTAAGGAGATATAATCTCCATAAATATCTCCACACATAACTCCTAAAACAACTCCATGCTATTATACGTGAGATTTTGTTTTCTCACAAAACTAATATTGTTAATGATTTGTTTACTCAACAACTCATAACAATATTTACTCACCCACTCATAATTACATTTACAATAATGTAATTAATTATTACAACACATATTATATTATCTAGATAATATAATCACTTACATAATATTCTATGTTCACCTACTGACATAGATATTCCTAACTAGAAATACACATGAGTAACTATATATTGTAGTGGGTAGTTGTTGTGGTTTGTCATTTTTAGACATGTGACCCTGATGTATATATGATGTTTTCATGTTGTCTATGTGGATCGAGGTTTTTTAAGTGTCTTATGTGATGTTAAGTTTATCTATTAGAGTCCATGTGGTTTTGTGTAGTGAGCATTGAAACAAAAAAATATTTGGATAATTTACTATTTTATTTATGTGTCAAATTTGTGGGAGTTACATATGGTATCAGAGCGAAGGTTCATGCTCTCAAACCTATGGGACATATTGGAGTTGTGATGATCTTGCATGGTGGTCATAGATATGGGAGGACTAATGTGATATATGTTGTTATGTGAACAATGTTGTAATTGTGACATTATAAATGCACGTGTTGTGTATGTCACTTAGTGCGTATTTGTTTTCATGTTGATGTGTTTGTGATGAGATTATATACTCTCCTTTTCATGTATTCAATGAGTAGTTCACGTGTGATGTATCGACTTGTTGTGTGCGAAAACAATGTTACTGCGGATTGTAGATTGTTGGATTGTCTTTTCATTCTATTATATGTATGTGTGTTGATGGGTTGTATGAAAAAAATTGGTGTATAGTGAATTGGATTGTATCATGATGTCGTCATCATGTTGTGATGAATCATGTGCATCACCATGTTGTATTTCAATTTACTATATGTTGTAATGTTAGTCATTGTGTTCATCACGGGTATAATTCATGTATTATGTGATGGATCATATCGTAATTTAGTGGCATATGGTGAAAATATGACCCTTATTGTAAATTACTTGAAAATTGGGTGCATTATGTGGAAATGTGTTGTATTATAACATGTGAAAGTAATGATTGTGGAAACCCTATATATATATCATGCATAAGACGTTATGGTCAATGTGTGTGAATCACAATCATGTTAGTAATGTAGTTATGTGTTATGTTGTGATCCTTACACTAACTAACCATAAGGGAAGAAATCGGTAAAAAGTGTATGTTTAGAGAGAGGAAATGACTACTATTGACCAATCACTTAAATCAAGTATGAGATAGGAGGTGGAGTCTTACATAGACTGAAAATCAACCTCTATTTATTTAGTATGTATCATAGATTGCTCAATAGGCACCATATATATTATGTTTCATAGACACATTAGGCTCTATCATTGCCGAAATGTAATATTATTTCTCTCCATATATGGCTGTGTTATAGATGACCTATGTCTACCCTATCATTGGTGTTTCGTTGACCAATCCCTCCAGCCGAGTACAAGATAGGGAGTGGATTCTTATGTAGATTTAAAACCAACTTCTATTCATTTGGTATGCATGGCCACCATGTATATTGTGTTTCATGAACACCTTAGGATAAATGGTTAGAAACCTATAAACCCCCTCTCTAACTATTTTGAGCCTATGTTGATCCTTGTCGGAGTATAGAGGGATGATTCAAGAAGAGATGATGACAATTATATTATTTGAAATGTTATTTTTGAGTCAAGGCTCAATATCTGAGTTCCAGCAACTCGAGATCCGATTGTCAATTACTCTATGAGTACCTCTTTGGTAGACATATAAGACCACATAGTTATTGTAATGTGTTATTTCTCTATACTTTTTTATTCATATATTGATCACTCTCTATTTTCTTGTCAGAAACAACAGTTTTCTTGATTGACGTGTTCTTATATTTTGGGCATTTTATTTGGTTATTGCACTAACATGTAGGTTTTTGCACTAACTATGGCTAATTAGCTATTTCTTTTTCTTTTTTTAAATTTTATTTTCATGTTTAAAAGTTTAATAGCCTAACCCAAGAATTGGGATTTTTTTCCACTTGGCATTTGAAATGCATTGTTATGTTGGTTCTAATGTCGTAATGTGTTGGAATAGGGTCATGAGATTCACTATGGATTGGTTGGACCTATCTACCTGCTTTTTTGTATAGGGGTATGCAACAAGGGGGTCATAACACCATGTAATTTGTGAACTACATGTTACTACACCACTTGGGTGGAAGAGATGGGGTTCATGTGTACATGGCCATAGGGTGATGTAAACTATTTAAATGGAGAAAGGAGATGAGGATATATCATTGAGTGACCTGATATTTTGTATAGGGATCTATCGTTCGGTGACCCGATATGGAGAAATCAGGTGATGGGGTTCTATGGTTGAGTGACCCGGCGTGGTTTTGGAACTACGATTCTTTCAACTTTATTGTAGGTATATGTAGTATTTTTTGTGCTTATGTTGATCTATGAGTTAATCTTTTGAGTCTTATCAGGCATTTTTATGATTGAGACTTATTTCTCCCCTTTCTTAGTATGTACTATTGGATATTGACTTGATATTGTCTTTGGTAAAGTCATGGTATTTAGGTCATGTGATATTTTTGAATGTGTATAAGTGTGATGATTCATTATTTTTACTCACATGTGTGTATTGGATTTATGCCTATGACATAATTGTTGCAAATTATTCATTATGTGGATTACTTGTTTGTATTTTAATGGTGGAATTAGAGGTCTTGTGATGTGATACTGATCACGAAAGTATGTAACAAGATGTCTCATGGGTCGTTTGTGTTGTGTTGAGTTTTGTGTGACATCTTGAGGCAAATTACTGTTGTGCACCGATGAACATAAGATGATTGAAATTTTAAACAATGAATACTAAGAGTTTGAGATAAAGAAATATTGTAAAAGAAAATACTAATTGAGAAGTAAAATAAAAGATAACTATCTACAAATCTTTATAGAACATTAAAGTTCATGATATTTCAAAAATTAGTTTACTTCCTTGTGGTCACATTTTATGGAAAATTTATTTTTTAAAACTAATTGTGTCATTATTGACCTTCTTTCCTAAGTATCCTTTGAGTTTCAGCATTGTGTCACATCAAGGATGATGCTCTTATATGAGAAGGGAGATGTAATGTGCCTTCATTTTAATACTTGAGCCAAAATTTTTAGGGCACTTATCATTTGACAAAGCATGAAAGTGACACATCCTAAAAGCCTTTTAAGACCCTTCCATTTCCTGGAATAATAATTCACACACTTTATTGAGATCATAGGCACTAACCACATTGGAACAGAGTTACCATTCATAAATTAGCAATAATTGGATACTTATAGCAAGAGAAAAATATACTCTTGTATGTAAATAAATATAACATTGCATGGAATGGTCTTTGAGTAGAGCTCTTACTAAAAACTATCCTAAAATATTCCATTACGGGTTAAGATATTTCCCTCTGAAGTGGAGATAATCTATATCCAAGTATCTCCTCATTTTCCCATATGAAAATTGACATATATGGATCTTTACCTATGCCTAAAGAAATTTAATTTGTCTCTAAGGGGAAGAAAATGACTATCTAATGCTATTTTGGTTGCCATCTATAGAAGAAGATTAAGGATTTGGAGTTGATGCAGTCATGTTTTGGCTCCTTCTACTTCTATTAGCTTATGCTACGTGCAATGTAACTTGGAAGTACCGTTGATGCGTAATAACATAACCCCTAAATGTTTGCAACTTTATGGGTTGAGACTCTCAGTGTGATTGTATAACATGGAGCTTTTCCCAAAGTGTAGGACTTTGAAATCGGGAAAGCTCTTAGTTGAAGTCTGGTTCCTATTCCTCTATTTTGATGCGCACATTCATATTGTAGAGGATTTTCTCTAAAACCTACTCTAACTTGCCCGAAACAAGGTTAAGAAAGACGCTTGAAATTACACTTAATCTAACAGAGTGATGCACCAGGGAATGTTGAACACCTTCTTTTCCATTAAACACAAACCATACTGATGTATGTCTGCAACATTCATACACAAATAATAAGGATGGTAATAAGAGATTAGAAGACAATGATGAACACAAGAGGGATTGAAAATCATCCACAAACATGTATCATTGCTCCACAAATTTTGATACAGTATATTACCATGGCCAATAAGAAAAAAAAATCATTTGAGTTTGAATGGGAGGTATGAACTCCAAAAATACACTTGTAGACTAGAGAAAAAGGGAGGGTGCAATGCAAAATTGACCAACCTTTAGAAAAATGCCCCTCCTTACAATATATAGGAAGAAAATGAGAGAAGGAGAAGAGAATAATTCAAATCTTTATCCAACCACCCAAAAAAATTAATTCAACTGAAAAATGATGGGTTCCATGAAAATACCCATTCCTCCATGTACTTTGCTTTGTTGCGAAAGAAAGGAACCCATACCTTCATTATTGTGGTAGGTGAGAAACCTAGGAAACCCTCCAGAATGGTGAACTATATTTCTTAATTTTTAATAACTTAGTCTCACTTAAATTAATATAGAGCAGAAAACACAAAGAGCTTTCCAAAAATTCATTTTGTGTGTCAATTCAAGATCCCAGTCAAAAGTTATGGCCATCTGAAGGTCGGGGTGTCATTCAGCAAAAATGACATATTAAGAGTTCCGAAACTCCAAAACCCAAAAGTCTGAAAGTTAAATTTTTTGGAATTTCAGGTTTCATACTTGAAGAATTTGAGTTATATTTTTTTTTGGGGTTCAAATTTCCAAAACCCCAAATCTTTGAAATCTGAAAGTCAAAGTCTAAAAATCTAAATTTCAGACTTTCAGACTTTGGGTTTTTAGACATTGTTGGTCTCTTTTCTATTTTTTCTCGTTGAAGACTCTAAATTATGAAACCCCGAACCTCTAAATTCCAAAATTACTACCGCATTGACCCCAAAACCGACGTTGAATTCTAAAATCTAAACCTTTTCAAACTCACTTCCCGAGATCTTTGAAACCCAGAAACTTGAAAGTCTAAAATTTTGGACTTTCAAAGTTTGGGTTTTTGTACTTCACCACTCTGTTTCCATTCACACTCACCAAGACTTATGAAACCCCAAAACCTGAAAGTCCAAAATTTTGGACATTCGGGTTTTGGTTTATGTAACTTTGGTCATTTTTCCATTTTTCTTGATGAAGACTTTGAAAGTTTAAAACCTTCTGGATTTTGGAATTTTGAACTCTTGGAAATTTTGATTTTGGGATTTTTGGCACTGATCTCCTATCTTTTCTATGGAATAATGAATGCCAAAACTCTTAATTTTCAGCTGGAACTCCTTCCTTTTGCATGAGCTCTCGATCTTCTTGGCATTCCCTTGGCCACCCCTTTATTTTCTAACCTTGCATAGCCATCATCGAGCTTTGCACAATCAAATGTGAGCTCGCATGAATGACCAACCTCTCCATTTTCCACTGTGCGATTTCTTTGTTTTTGTTCAATTTTTCTGAGGGCAAAATTAAATAACAAGTACCATTCCAACAACTATCACTTCATAATTACTTCCCCTGTTTATATCTTATTTTGAGTAGTTATTGTATAGATTAAGACATTGAAATTTTTTTTTCCTACTATCTCATTTATGTCTTTGCTAGATTTGTCTCTTACACCCTTCCTTTGCGTGAAAGCCTTTACTTGTCCATTCTCCACCTATTTTCTCATCATGGCAGCAATGCATGTACATTTTGACAAAATTCTAAAAGAAATGCCTCAACTAGGTGTCATCTTATTAAATATCATGGGAGTAGGTATCAGACCCAATATGTTCACTTTTTCCAGCATTTTTCTTCTTTTGGGAAAAACAAGAGCTAGGAATAGAGTCGGATATCCATAAAAGTATAATGAAAAGGGGTTTTGTCGGATGTTGTATTTAGAAGTTCCACTGATTGACATGGATAAAACTATGAGAGCATACATATGACACATGAACTGTTTGACAAAGTGCCCCAAAGAAATGCGTTTATAGAATACATTGATCTTAGGGTATGCACAATATGGGGTCATTGAAAAATCCTGTGTATTGATAAGAAAACGTGTTTGGCATTTTAACAAGAAAGCGCACAACCTCATTATTCATCTCCTTAGTAATGGTCAAATGGGGGCTTATATAAGAGTATAAGTGAATGGAGAGTAGAGCTTGATCATCCATTAAAGAAGAAGAGAAAGATGGTTTTATTTCTTTTTGTTTGTTTCTCCCTATTCTATGTCAAATGGGTAATTTGGAGTAATTCAATGAACCACATACCCATATGACATGTTGGTTGTTGGTGAGAGTGATATCTTCTTGAGTGGTTGGAGTCATAATGGATTCTTTTGTTGGCAAGATGTATTTTGTGGCTATGCTTATAAAAAAACACAAAGACGCTTCTCAACAAAACACACATACAATATAAGTAACTCTACCAAGATCACTTAACCAACAAACTCACACATACACATAAAAAAAAAGGTTTGAGGATCAAACCAAGCAGAGAAGCAGCGATATGGGTGACCACCTCCTTATGCCTCCCAAGTGAAGTGGGATTCTTTTTGTAAGCCTCTAAGTGCATAAAATGATCACACAATTCCTTATCTCTTCATTGCAACAAGTAATAAATCCATGAATCCTTTTTATCTACCCATAAACAAGACTCTCACTCAAACTCACACAAAAGTTTTCATGTCTCAAATAAAATCCATTTTCCCTCCCCAATGGTCCCATAATCCCTTCTCAACACACCTAACTAAGGCCAACTACTCAACCAACCCACACAACACCATCACAAGACAAAATTACTTTTAACAAGCACAACATTTCTTACAACAAAAAAGTAACATAATAATAAAAGTGTGGAGAGCCTACCTCTCCATCAAGATCCAAGAAGAACCTTCACAAGCCTCTTCAAATCCAAGCCAAGCACTCCAAAAGCTCCCAAATCCAAAAGTGCACAAGAAGCAAAATGAGCAAGTAACCCCATTCCAACCAAAAATTACAAATAAATAGAATTGAGAAGTGAGGATGATGAGGTGGCTCCATGTAGGATGTCACTTCATCATCCCCCATCCTCACACTGCTGAATCAAATACACCAAAACCAAGAAACATCAATGCACAAGCAAGGACTATGACAACCTAAGTGGCTCAAAACTTGCACACCATGCTTTCAAGGGAAAGAAACAAATTTGGAAATAAATAAAGTGTAATAGTTTTCCTTCTCCTGCACTCAAATATGGATAAAATAGTCAAAATTGAGCTTCCCAACACATTAGTAAGGTTGTTGGACCAAATTAATGGGAATGGGACATGTCTTTCTTGTCCCACAAGTCTCCAAAAGGCCCCTCAAGTCAAAATCAGAATTTTGAACTTTAGGTGAAGTAAAACATTCCCAAATCAACATAAATTCTTCTTACACAAAGAATACAAGATCACATCATCACTATTAGTAACATCATGCGTACTTTGGTTAAACTAAATAAGAGGGATTAAGTCTAATAAACACACAATTACACATGATAATAAAGTGAGGAATTTTCCAAAAGTTAAATACACAAAACATAAATAGACACATACAAAAAAATTGAAGAAAATGACACAATTCATCCCATGGCAACTTATGTGATATCACCCCTCCGTGGAGACTTCCAAACAAGACATGAAAAACACACAATGAAAACAATATTACACAAATTGTCAATTTTTGCCTCGTTACTCAATACTTGACATCGTTCCGTGGTTAGTTCCTATCCCCTTTGATGTTTGTGATAAAATTCCTGCACAAACAAATACCTCTCTATCCTTTTGGCGTATCAACAACATCGATTATATATATATATATATATATATATATATATATATATATATGCCAAATTCATCATCCAACATTTCAAAATTCTATTATCCATCAATATGCCAAAATCTAACCCTAACATCCATGAGATTACAATTATATTCCAATATCTCAAAAACATAATATGTTAGTGTAAAATCCACATCCTAAAAATCAACATGCATCTAACTGTCTAACATCACTATCTAGTGCATCATGATAAAACATAAACATCATAGTGTCCATAATCCACATATCAGTATAATATATCATCTACTGATCAATGTATCATAATCAAATGTCTGAACATCAATCCAATAACATAAATATCAAGATAAAATAGTGTCGAAGAGGAGTGGGCACTACATCATACATAACACCATTAAGAATCACATCCTCACAAATAGGAGAAGAGGGTGGAGGAACATAAAAAGTGTCATGAATAAACTAACCCACATTGAGATAGGATGGAGAAAGAATATAAACACATGGAGGTAATGTGATCTCCCGTAAAAAAAATTCCATCTTGTCCCAAGATTCATTAGGTAACTTGGCATGCACAATTTAAGGCTGAAAACTATTGGAAATATTTAGGTAAATGAAAATAAGCCTCATCTTGCAAGGATGAAATCCATGTTAGGAAACCATAGACTTTATAAGAATGAATACATAGAAAGTTGAATAACAAAACAAGCTGTTTATAGATATAGAGATAAGAGAAATATACATAATACCAAACATGTAAGAGACAAACACCAAATTTACATGGTAAAATGCCAAGTTAGTAGTTAAGGAAATATCTACGCTTGAATATATTAAGATTTGATCAACTCAATATGAACAAATTACATGCAAACTCATTAATATGAGCTAATTTTGATATCCATGAAAATAAATACACCTAATTGGCGAAGTTTAGTTAGGATTCCTCCTCCTAAAAATAGATGTGAAAAATGCTATAAGGATTTTCCTTCCTAAAAATAGAATTTGGTTGAATTCAATTTTCTTGAAACAAGGGATTGACTCCTTAGACCTCAAGTATGACATGAGTGGGGGTGAAAACCCTCTCACAACTCCCTTCTAGAAGTGAACTACAAACTTCATAGAAAAAGGACCAAAAATGTAGCTTTATTCTCACATATCTAATGATCTACACGATATCTTGCACATCTATAAAGTCTCTAAGGTCTCCAAGAATAAATCTGCATAAGCCTTTCATCTCCATCTCGGTATTAGTGTGAAGGGGCTTGAGAAAAATGTTTCCAATCTTGGAGTGAGGAAGAAGAGGAGGAAAAGTCAATAATAAATTATACCTCTATAAAATAATAACTCCCTCTTATTTAATATCAACAAAATGGTATAGCCTTCACCAAAGGTTGTCTTTTTGTGAGAGTCTCCTTTATCCTTCAAACAAAAGACCCTGTTTGCATATTTGATAGGAAAAAAACCACCTGATAAGTTATAAAATATATTTTAAGATAGCTTCAATATAATATTGACTATTAGGGAATAATTGGCCACCACGTTTTCTAAAGATAAAACTTCTCAAAATTATCCCCAGTTAAATGTTGGTGTCTAGATGGAGGGTCAAATTCCATGCAACTAATACAACACGTTGTTCATTGGACGAAGCGTAACTGAGTGAGTTGGAGCATTGGATGGACCAACAAGGGAAGAAGGAGACCCGTTCTCCTAGTGGGGAGGATAGATGATGGTTGAGATAACATGAGATCTTGGTTGCTAACTATGGAGAGTTGGCAATATGTGTAGTTGTCACCAACAACAACATCCGACGAGAATAAGATGTGTAATTGTTATTGTATATTGTATTTGTAATTTGTGTTTGGACATCACCAATTGGAGTTAGCTTTGCTAAAGGCTAGGTTGATGCGGATTTGCCAAAAATGATCCAAATCCCTGCGAACTAAATACCAATCCAACCATAAAAGGTATTGTGCATAGACTAATGTAGATACAGACCCAGATTAAAGGTCCAAACTGTTTTAGGCAATAATTTTAGGGGTGTCCTTCTCATAATTTCAATTATCATTTTTTCCATCAATTAAATAAATTAAAAAATTCTGCATTCTCATATTTTAAATTTTTTTACCATAATCATAAATAATCTAAAATTTTGAGAAACTGCTATACAAAAAGAATAAAAATATCCTTTAAAATTATCACACAAGGATGAGAAATATTTCATGGATGGAGAAAATTAGTCGTAAGAGGTGCTCACAATGCAACAAATATAATTTGTTAAACAATGTTGCTTGTGAGTGTAATTTACCAATGTCAAGTAGGTGATGAGACTCAAACCTGAACAAAGCACCATTTTCTTGGTAAAGTACCAAAAATGCTTATGTAGTTTCCATGGTTATGTTAAGAGTGGAATTTGGACAAGACCTACCAATTCCTCAATAAAAATAATATTAAATTCCCCAAAATGTTAAGAATAGAGAATTATATACATTTTTCTTTCAATTATATTTACATATGTTAGCTATACCATTGACATTATTAAAACTAGTTAAAGATTTTTACACAAAAATAATGCACTTCCATAATTTGAAGCTACATCAAAAATAGGTAACTATACTAACAAAATCATATCAGCTTAAAAATACATCATATTTATTTTAACTTACAAACCTTTAATAATATTAAAGTATGATTATGTGTGTGTGAAATTTATGTTATTATATAGTAATATCAATACACTGATTAAATAATAATAAATTGTTGTTAATGCTAAGTTTTAAATAATACAAGACAATAAGGAAATATTTAGAGTAGGCACCCCATGAGTGCTGGCACCGTAGGCAACTACATACTTTTCCTATAACTTAATATCGTCCTTTGCAGACCCAGGATAGTGCATGACAAATAATTTGATCCCTATCACTGAATTCCTACTGTGTATGTACTATTTACAAAAGAAAGGAATCTATAACTGAAGTGTCCATGACTCACAAGCAATCCTCAATCCTCAGGATCAGTCCAGAAAGAAAATGGAAAATAATAATGATCCTGCACAACCACATATTCTGTACTTAGAAAATGGAAAATTTAATTACTTATTCATGATGGTATTACAAATTCGATTTCAATTTACGTTTTTAGAAGATCCTTATTCTCTTAGTCGTCAATCATCCACTTCTTGGATGTCTATAACAAGATTTCTTAAATTTTCCTACAACAATAAAAATTTGAATTGAAACTTGTATAAAAGTTAAATTGAAACTTGTAGATTGCAATTGATAATGACAAAAATGAAAATAAATGTCATTAGAAACTTATATGTTTTTAGAAAAATCAAAGACAACGTGTGAACTTTGAGTTTAATAAATTCATTATTCACATAAACTTATTTTAGTTTCTAAATTTAAATTGGGAATTATTAAAAATCATTATCAATATGATTTATAGAATATTTGTAAAATGAATAAAATAAATATATATATATATATATATATATATATATATATATATATATATATATATATATATATTTGACTATTATGAAATTTTACGGTTTTTAAATAATATAACTTGCTGAAAGACAATTTTATTAAAAAATTCCATAGCTAAATTGACGGGTTTGTTTTTTATTAAATTGTAATTTACCAAAAATACCAAAAAGCATAGACCATCAAATTCGTGCCCGATCGAAGTGCACATTAATACGGTTAAATAGTTTGTTTCTAAAACAAACTATAGTTTCATAACTAAATAGAGAGATTTGGAATATGAATTTTCCTTCAATTTGGGGACACTAAAAAATATGTGCAATAAATAATTTTCAATAAAAAACTATTACTAATTATTAGCTAGCATAGAAGCTCTTTAAGTTACCGTACAAGCTTGGTGTCAACGCACTACTCAAACATTTACTAAAAAAATAATATTTGGGCTAATGGTCAGGTACATCAAGCTACTTACAAGTATCATTTACAGAGTTGGATCAACATTATATCCCTTGTCTTATTTTCTTAGCTTGGTTCCTATGGTAATTAGTGTATGTGTTGGCTAGTAATTCAACAATGTTAACCTCTTCATACATCATTTGTATATATAGATTGATATATGCAAGTAGTGTATGCGTTTCCATCTTCTGTTAGACTGAATTTGATGCAAAGAAAGTATTGTTTTAATGTTATATATGTCATTTCAAAATATTTTTCATTGTTATCTTGAAAGCATCAACTGAAGTATTTATGATGAAAATTAAATCATCAACATAGATACATACAATAATATTTTTTCCTTGAGCATACATTTTTATATACAAAGTGGTATCTTTACTACTTCTTATGAATCCATTACTCAAAAGGCATGATTCTATGCAATTATACCAGATTCTTGGTGCTTTCCTGAGACCATAAAGATCCTTGTTAAACACTTTTTACTCTCAACCTTCTACATTAGAACGTAGTGGATGGTACACATAGAATTATTCTTCCAAAACACCATGTAACAGAACTTATGCTACATCCATTTGGTAAACATTCATGTTATTCCATGATACTATGTCTAAGACATCTCAAACTATGTCAAGCCTTACTATTGGGTTAAATGTTTACTCATAATCTATTACAGGATTATGTTTAAATCTTATGGCACCCAATATAAATTTTATTTTTAAACATTCCCATTTCTATGAATTTGGTATTATGGACACATTTTACACCTATAATATCCTTTACTTAGGGAAAATCCGCTGAATTTCATGTATTATTTCACTCAATTGAACCAATTTCTTCATACATTTCCTTAATATATCTTTCATCTCCTATACCTTCTAAACAATATTGTGGAACGTGATAGAATAATCTAAACTAGGAGTACAAATACATATTTTTGTGCACCATGATCATAAGTTTGAATCAAAATTCTAGATTTCCTTGTAATATCTCTATGATGAGATCTCAATAAGGTTAATTTATAATCTAAATTACCACTCTAAAGGCCTCCAACATGCCATGATAATTCTTCTTGGTAAAAGTTTTGTGTGTGAACTAAAGGTGTTCGGAAGGTGTCTTAAAGGATGGACCTTGAGGATTTACTTGACCACCTTGAAAATTAAACTTTTCTTTTTCTTCTTTTCCTTGAGTTTTTGCTGAACAATTCTTGTTGAATATTTTGGCTATAATCCCAAGTTGCCTCTTCAACAAATTTTACATCAAAATTGATAATTTCTTCTTTTGTAACAAGATTATACATCTTGTAGGATTTTGATTTCTCTCTATATACAACAATAAAATTATTTATAACTCATCATCGATAATGTAGCCAAATTATGAACAACCTAGATATACTGCAAATAATATGAACTCAAAAAGAAAATAGATCTCCTTCTTTGTTATTGAATAATGAATTACAATGTTTCCTAAATAGGAAAACAACTCCCAACTCGAGTTGCCAAGTAAAATCTAGCTAACTCTGACTAAATCTACTCTAGGTGGCAAAAATTACTATTTTTAGCAGTTTACTAGAACATGTTATTCTTAGTAAGTTCACATGCTTATTCCTACGGGCACAGAAATTGCCACACATATTCTACATCCATAAAATAGACAAATTTCCAACTTTCTAACTCATAATGCAACTAATAGACTAAAATTAACTAATGCCCAAAAATAGGAAAAAACCAAACTATAACTTAAATCCTAATTTTTGGCGTCAAGATGGCGGATTTAGGGCCCGAAAATATGTCAAAAAATTGCCCCAACTAGTAGGGTGGATTATTTCTTCTTTACTCTCATCGAAACACGTGGTTTAAAAAAAAAAAAATGGACTCAAACGGACACTGGAGCTCAAGTTATGACCTTGTCAAGTTCCTGCTAATTCTAGTGCATCATTCTCCCCTGCTTGAAAAAACACGGCTCCTGCAAGTTGTCTTCTTCAAACTGCTTCCATTTATCTGCATCCAACTTCTTAATCTCCCACTCTATGACCCAAGTATTTTCCTCTTGTTCCAGTCCTTTTCAATGTACCAAATATTTGTTGTATTTCCCATGTCACGTGTCCATTGTTTTCTTATCAAGAATCTAATCCACTTCTTATTTCTTCTTCACTGGAACCCACCGCCGCAAATCTACTACTTCATCAATAACATCCCCTTCTACACCATCCCATGAAAAGAATACAAATTTGAAACATTAAACACTTTGGAGAATTATCAAAATTCCTGTGATTCTACCTCATAAGCATTATCATTTATTTTTTCACGATTTTGCAGGGACCAATCTTCTTGTACTTCAGCTTGTTATAGGTTCCTTTTGGAAACCTTTCCTTCCATAGATATACCATAACCAACTCACCAACTGTAAATACATTTCTCCTTTTGTGCACATCTGCTATTTCCTTATACTTATCATTACTATTCTATAGCTTCTTCCACACTTCTTCCTGCAATTGTTGTATATGTTCGAAAAATGCTTCTACATCATCACTAACTCTGCCATCAATTGGTAGCTGTACCAAATCTAACACCCCATTTGGATTACTCCCATACACAATTGAAAAAGGAGACTTTCCCGTGGATCTATTTATGGAACTGTTATATGCAAACTCATCTTGTGGTAATGCTAAGTCCCATTGTTTCGTCTTTTGCCCAACGATGCACCTTAACAGGTTTCCCAAACTCTAATTTACCACCTATGTTTTCCCATCATTCTACGGATGATAGGCACTGCTGAACTATAGTTGAGTTCCAAATTTCTTCCATAAAGTCCTCCAGAAGTGACTTAAGAACCTTGTGTCGCTATCTAAAGTAATGGTTTTTGGAATACCATGCAAATGAACAACTTATCTCGAAAAAAAATCTACTATGCTGTTGCATCACTTATTTTCTTGCAGGAATAAAATGAACCATCTTAAAAAACCTATCAACAACCACAAAAATTGAGTCATTACCTCATTGTGTTTTTGGTAATCCCAAAACAAAGTCCATACTCAGATTTTCCATGACCCTTTAGGAGCAGCAATGACATATACAACCCTCGTATTCTATGCATGGCCTTTCGAGACTTGGAAAATTTGGCATCTCTCCACATATCTTACGACATCTCTTTTCAGCTTTGGCCAATAGTATTTGTATGCTACCAAGGCTATCATCTTATCTTTACCAAAATGCCCAGCCAACCCTCTGCTATGAAACTCTTTCACTATATTCTCTCTCATACACCCAACTAGAATACATAGTTGGCATTCCTTGAATAGGTAGCCATCCTACAAAATATACTCATCCAGACATCTCTTGCATTTTCGACAATGGACTAATTAGTCTTTCAACAATATCCTTGAAATCAGAATCACAAGAATACAAACCCTTTATTGCTTCAAAACCCACCACCTCATTTTCCATAGTGGTAAACAAAGTCACACACCTACTCAATGCATTTGCAACTTGATTCTATTTTCTGGATTTATGTTTTAGAGAAAAAGTATAACCCTGCAAAAATGATACTCACTTTGCATGCCTACTATTCAACTTCTTTTGGGTATTCACATACTTCAGGGCTATGTGGTCTATAAATAACACAAACTCCTTAGGCACTAAGTAATGCCTCCAATGCCTTAATGCTTGTACGATTTTAGAAAATTCCACATCATAAGTAGAGTAGTTCTTTCATACCTCATTCATTTTCTCACTAAAGAAAGCTACTGGCTTTCCTCCTTGACTTAGAACAACTCCAATACCCACACGTGAGGCGTCACAATCAACCTCAAACACTTTATCAAAATATGGTAGTGCCAAAATGGGTGCCTCTATCACCTTCTTCTTCAAGAATTGAAAACTATCCTCAACTGCCTTTGTCCACAAAAATTCCCTTCCTTTTGTGTAATCTGTTATAGGTGCTACAATACTGTTGAAACTTTTAATAAATTTTCTGTACAATTTTTCTAGACCATGAAAGATTCTTACCTCTATTATACTTTGTGGAGTAGGCCATTAAATAATTTCCTTTATCTTTTCTCGAGTCCATCTGTACCCATCTGCTGAAATAATAAAGCCCAAGAATACCAAACTCTCCCCGCATGAATGTGCACTTCTTCATATTTGCATAGAGTTTCTCTTTCCTTAACACTTCAAATACCAACCTTAGATGCCTCAAATGTTCTTCTTTAGTTTTACTAAAGATCAATATAGCATCAAAATAAACCACAACAAACTTACCATTATACTCTCATAAGCACGGTGTTCATCAATCTCATAAAAGTACTAGGTGCATTGGATAACCCAATGGCATCACCACCACTCATATAAACCATTTCCTATCTTGAATATTGTTTTCCACTCATCTCCTTCTCGATCCAAATCGATGATAACCACTTTGAATATCAATCTTGGTGAAATACTTAGATCCAACAAGCACATCCATCATATCATCAAGGTGAGGTATTGGAAACCGATACTTGATTGTAATTTTATTGATTACTCTGTTATCCATGGACATTCTCCATGTTCCATCCTTCTCTGGTGTTGCACATGGAGTCATGCTCTCCCTTACAACCCCCTTTCGCACGAGCTCTACCACTTTCCTATTCAACTCTGCATGTAATGTCGGGCTCATCCTATAAGCCACATGATTTGGGAGTGAAGACCTTGGAATAATATCAATATGGTGTTGAATATACCTTTTGGGTGGTAATCCATCTTGGTATCTCATCGGAATAACATCCAAAAATTCTTCTATTAATTTTGTCATTTCTATTGGTATTTGATCACTTACAGGTTCATCCTTATTTGCAACTAGTGCATAATAAAAACCGGTTGCCTTTGCCTCTTTTAAAAATTCCTTTACTGAAAACATATTTTCAACCTTCTCCTCTTCTTTAAGAGGTAGAAAAACTATTTTTGTTCCATCCTTCCAGAAAGTTTAAGTATTCTTTCCGCCATCATGAATAACTTTTCTATCAAATTGCCATGGTCTTCCTAACAGCATATGACATGCATCCATAGGAATAACATCACACCAAATCTCATCCTTATAACTGTTCCCAATAGAAAAGATTATTAAACATATCTTATCAACATTAACTTCATTACCCTTCTTAAACCATGAAATACGATAAGGGTTAGGATTCTTCTCACAATACACACCCAATTTATCGACCATCTCATTTGAAACCATGTTCTCACAACTACCACCATCAATAATAACATTACATACCTTTCCTCCTGAAGTGCATCTTGTTCTGAAAATATTTGTATGCAACCATGCATCCCCCTTGACCTCCTTTCTTCGAGCAATCATTGTCCTCTTGATCATCGAGTTTCTCCTTTGGTGGAATTTCCAGGTCCTATTCATCTTCTACTTGTTCAACTTCAACAATATTTACTCTTGGAGCATCTCCTTGCCTTTTTTCATGTGTATAAGTATGTGGGCATTCAAAATCCCGATGCCCTTATTCACCACATTTGTAACAAACAAATGGTCTTCGTGGAGCCTCCCATCCTCTATCACCAACATATCCTCTACCCCTAGAAAATCCTCTACCTCTTTGTTGATTCTGGAAATCTTGTCTTGTATCCTCTTGATTTTCCAATCCACGAGATGATTCTCCCCTACCTTGGCTAAAACCAGCTCATCCCCAAAAGGAAGATGGGCCCCCTATTCATTCCAGGGTGATATCCTAAAACTTTGATGATTTTGTTTTTCCTCAACCTTTAAGGCTAATTGATAGGCATCCTCCATGGTTTTAATTCTATGCATACTTATCTCATCTTGAATAGAAATTTTTAATCCATTAACATAGCTTGTAGCCGTTTTTTCCTTATTTTCTTCATGCTCTACACAAATGGACAACTTTTAGAACTCATCTGTGTATTCTTGCACTGTTTGTAAGTTCTGTCTGAGATTTTGAAACCTCCTGTAAAGGGTTTGTGCATAATCCACAGGGAGAAATTTATCTTTCATCTTCTTCTTCATCTTACTCCACATCCTAATTATTTCTTTCCCTTTTCTTGACCACTCTTTCTATAGGTGATCCCACCATAACATAGCACGACCTTTTAATTTCATGCATGAAAATTTTACCTTCTTTTCTTCTAACATAGCCTTCCACTCAAAAAAATTTCCCATGTTAGTCAACTAGTCTATCAGATCCTTTGGTTTTAGACTACCACCATACTCTGAAACATCAACTCTTATCCCATCATTCTTTCCTTCTAATGCTCAAAGCATCCTTTCTTCAAAAGCTAATGGTGGTGCTTACATTTCCTCCTCTTCACAAACTTCTTCTTCATATGTGTCATCTCCACCTTGATTTCCTCTCTGGGTTATCATTGCAGCAAGCACAACAACTTGTCTCTATAGATCTTGCATATTTCTATTCATCTAGGTAATACCACCACCTCTTCCTCTTCCTCTTCCTACAATTTTTTTTAAAGACTTCGAACCTACTCTGATACCAGATAATGTAGCCAAATTATGAACAAACCAGATATACTGCAAATAATATGAACTCCAAAAGAAAATAGATCTCCTTCTTTGTTATTGAATAATGAATTACAATGTTTCCTAAATAGGAAAACAACTCCCAACTCGATTTTCCAAGTAAACTCTAGCTAACTCTGACTAAATCTACTCTAGGTGGCGGAAATTACTATTTTTAGCAGTTTACTAGAACCTCCTATTCTTAGTAAGTTCACATGCTTATTCCTACGACACATAAAAATTTCCACGCATCTTCTAAATCCCTAAAATAGA
This sequence comes from Taxus wallichiana var. yunnanensis, assembly GCA_018340775.1. Classification (NCBI taxonomy): domain Eukaryota; kingdom Viridiplantae; phylum Streptophyta; class Pinopsida; order Cupressales; family Taxaceae; genus Taxus; species Taxus wallichiana. The sequence continues at coordinate 844,367,622 of CM031242.1, read as the reverse complement.
GGAATTTCCAACTTTCTAACTCATAATGCAACTAATAGACTAAAAATAATGCTCAAAAATAGGAAAAGACCGAACTATAACTTAAATCCTAATTTTCAGCCTCAAGATGGCAGATTTAGGGCCCAAAAACATGTCGAAAGCTTGCTCCAACTAGTAGGTCTGGTTTCGCTGCATTCGTCTCATCGAAACACGTGGTTTCAAAAAAAAAACGGACTCAAACGGACACCCGGAGCTCAAGTTATGACCTTGTCAAGTTCTTGCTAATTCTGGCACATCAATCGAAAGCCTTTCTTGTAGTAAATGTGAATATGTTTCATTTGCATGATTAGTTTTATTTTGTAAATATGTTAGATATCTATATACATCTATATATGTGTGTAATTACATATTTTTTATACATTTATATAAATTGATGTATATAAATTTTAGTGTCAATATATGTGATGTAAACAACATGAGTTAAATAATCTAATCTCTATCACTTATCATAAAAGTGTATGTGTTGGTGTCTATAAAACATTATGTATTTATGTATGCAAATAAAAAACATGAATATGTACTTGATGCAATAAATTTGAGCATAAATGAATTTGAAATAATTATGTAAAGAAAAAATAAACAATTTTTTGGGGTCGACAAGATGAGCCGATTGACCATACTTCATATACGAGAGGAGGGGAAAACATGTTTTATATTTCTTGTTTTTTTACACTTTCTAACCATTCCTTTTGTGCAATAGTTACTAATGTATCCTCCTCTTCAGTGGATGCCTTATGGGGCTGCAAAGTTTGGGGTATGATTGGCCTTGGTCATGTGGACTAGACTGCAACATTTTAGACATGTCACTTTATCCTTAGTTACCCCACATTTGGCGTGTTGCTTCCCTTTTATCATATATTACACTAATTATATTAATTTGTCCCATTATGTCTACCTAGGTACTTAATGTTTTTTATTGGCCTTCTTTTTGGTCAATATAGACCACAATAATTTACCTTCATTTACTTATTGTCCTCCATTCCTCATCTTTTGTATTATTTTACCTTAGCATTTCCCTTTAGGTTTGATCCCATTTATTATGTGAAATGACGCCAATTTAGGTTTTTCCATGATTTACGCCTTCACCAATGGGAAATGACATTAGGTATATATACACCACTACCTTCTTCTTATATTACCCACTTGAAAACTACATGATTACATATAATACATGCACAATCACTCTTTCTCAAAATATTTCACACTTAGTATTTGATTTTGGAGTTCTTGAGATTACTTTTTTGACAATTGGGTCATCATAGTGAGTTAGAAATAGAGATATTCTTGTTGACATTTATACTTCTCCACATACAATGAATCTCTCTTAGTGATTTTTTATTTGGGTATGATTATGAATCAATGGTATGACATACTCTATAGGTAAGTATTTATAATCCTCTTTTGTCTCTTATTTTTTATGTTCTTGTTATTTTTCATCATTCGTTGTTATAGACTAGAGTAGATGGATATTTTCTTTTCTTTATTGAATTGTCTTATTTGTACTATACCCCAACCCTTTGGTATCCATCTCTCTTTCAGACCTTGGAAACCTTTAGTAGGATACATGTATTAGTTGTAGACCTTGGAAACCTCTAGTTATCCTAGGAATAGAGATTCTATCGTAAATAATTATGACTTTAGCTATTCTAAAGAACCTTTATATCTACAAAGTGTATCAATATTAAGGTAGATGCTTATAATTGATAACCTAGTAGGGAACCTATCTTTTACCTATTCTAAACTCTAGATTGGTTGACGTAAATCTTACTCCATATCTTGATTGTATCATCTTCACATTATAAAACTTATATTCACATTAGACAATGTTAAATCGAATCTATCACTTTGATCAACCCTAGGTTGATAAATTGATTTTTTGGAGGAAAAATTTTGCATGTGTCGTTGCTAATGGAATGAATAAATGCATATTTGGAGGAATTATTTTTCCTGAAGCTAATAATTCCTTTGCACACCTCCCTTCAAAACCAATATATTAAGTCAATACCTCTCATTCTGTTTTTTTTTTAGTAGAGGTTCTGAAATATGAAGTGTATTTAAGGAAAAATATGCTTATTTGCAGATTTAACAATCTCTTTAGGGTCTTCCAACACTTCACGAATGGATCTTGTCTCATGAAAGGCCTATTTTTGATGGTAAACAGCACATTACCCTACATCTAGAGGTATTTACATATTTTTTATAAAAGCTCATATAAATATCTAATTTTTGCAAAGTTTGATATTTTCAGTCTCACTTTCTACTCTTGAAGTCTTCATTCCCTATGTTTAATCATTTAACTGATAATTTCCATGTTAAACATGTTTAGGGTTGGTCCTTGTTTTTCCTCACTAATTTTGGGTTGGGAATTTTTACTTTCTATTGGGTATACCTTTGGGAAATGCTTATCTATTTCTCCAAAGATGACCTTATATGATTATATGGCATATGCACACATATTTGCAGATATGATTTTTTTATTTTTTTTTCAACTATTATTGAGCTCAAAGTTGAGGAAAAATATGGACTCAAAATTTATACTATGAAGGGTTCCCCTTCAGATGCATGAATGTTTTTCTCTTGGATACATAGCTTCAAATTTTCAGAAAGTGAAGAAACAAGTTAAAATAATAACTTCTTGGTGGGATAAATCAAATCCCGAGTCACTTGATGGTTTATAGTCACTTGGAGAGTAATTTAGTTGAAGATTAAGAGAACGTGGTTGATTTGGCTTCTAAGTATGAGGAGGGCATTCCTTCTTCTACCCTACTAGAAAAGTTTTCTCTCAAGTGTTCTGAATTGAATGCAAAAACTTGTTCCCTTCCTCTTGTTATGGATAAGGAGAATTTTGAAAGTATCATTCGAGTTCATAATTGTAAAAATGTGAATCCAAACACACGATGTGGTCGGATTATAGTGAGTAAAAATATGAAAGGTAAAAATGGTCACCTTAATATGCATTTAAGATCGTATGGGAAGGTGTCTCAAGGATAAGTTGGTCTCATAATTACTTTTTGTTTTGTTGCAATGTTGGTTTGGTTGTTTTTTTGTTCTTCCTCTCTTGCAAGAGGAAGCCCCATTCCATCATCATTGATATATATTCATATCCATTGGAACAAATAGTAATGGGTAAGGGTACCCTCTACCCTCTTTTACCATCAATAAAAAACCCAACTATATGGTAAGATATTTGTTAATATTTCATGTTTTCATTAATATTTGCATCTATTCTTGGCCATGAATATAATTTTCACAATCTCCCTAAGGTTTCAATTTTTGTCTTCCTCTTTGGGTTTCATTCTAGGGAATATTATTACTAAAATGGTATTTCATTCATCATGTAGTGCCCACTCCTCTTCGACACCTATTTTTCTATGATCATGATTATTAGTTGCTTAGTGACATGGACATTATTATGATATTTTGGATAGCCTATTGTTAGATATTATGGACATTGTGATTATCATTGTGTTTTGGCTCTTATGATGGACTATATGGGTACATAGAGGACATTGATAGATATTGCAGTACGTGATGATGACTTAGTGTTGTTTTGTTATATTATGACATCGTGGACTCTTGACAATGATGATTTTGTTAGACGAATGGATTAACCATATGAGAACATTGTTGTTATGATTTATTAATAATATGATGATAATAGGTGATCGAGTAATATGCACATTTGAATGCATCTATATAGATATAAGTTACAGTGGATGTATGAAATGAATGGTTATCGTAAAAATATGAATTGTGATAGATGGGTATACTTAGGTGTAAGGTGATAGTAAATGTTAATGGATACGGTAAATTTTTGATAATTAGTCATTGTGAATAATTGAATTAAAATATGATTTCTTAACTTGGGATAATGATGAAACTATGTTGTATGGTGATGTTATTTAATAAATGATATATGTGTTTTGATTTATAGATGTATAGATATGTCCTTGAGGCCAAAGGTGACTATTTTTGGTTGTTTACTACTGGAAATGAAATCACAATAAACAAAGAAGGGACTAGGAGACTAATTATGGAACAATATCAGATGTTTACAACATGGTCACCTTGGCAGCCATGTGTGTGTGTGTGCAATGTTGTTTTACTAGTTATGTTTGTTAGGAGGTCTCCAAGGGGAGCAAACTCACAAGTGGCCATGGGTGTGAATGTAGTAATTGTTATTTTATTTTATTATCTTAGTTGTGGAAGTGATTTGTTTAAATTGTAATGTCTTCTCATTTTATTGTACTTATTAGTGTGCTCTTGATTTAGTTAATTAAGTAAGTGGATAATTATAATTAAGAGATGTAACAAAGGGGGAAATCAATGTGGTAGATAGTCCTTATTCTCTTCATGGTTTTAGATGGATTTTATTGATTTTGATTGGTGTACCCATTCCCATCTCCAAATCTACAATTTGGGATTTGAACGAAAAATAGGCAGTTAATTGAACCTTTTCCTAACTCTCTTAATTTTTCCATGAAGAGTGAAATGGGGATTGTGTGCAAGAATGAAAGTGTCATACCTTCACCTTACTCATTTATGGAGTCTTGGTTTATGTGTTTAACTTGTGAGGTGGATTGGGGAAAAATGATGTGGCATCCTACATGGAGCCACCTCACCATCCTCTCCACCATTTTCTATTTATTTAAATTTCTTGGTTGTTTTGGGGGTTACTTTCATGTGGAATTTTAAGATCTTGCATGGGAATTAGCTTGGAATTGGAAAGAAGTTTGGAGTTTGTTTTCTTTAAGATTGAAGGATCTCACAATGGCAATGTAGGGTATTATACCTTGTATTTTGGTTTTCTTGGTTGTGTGTTGTGTTTTAATTTATATTAATACATGTGATTTTGTGAAAGATTGGGTAGATTTGGCCATAAGGATGGTTTAGGGAGATGGAAATGGAGCCATTTATTTGGAGGTAAAAGGGAGTAGATGAGGATTTTTTGCAGGGAGTGTGGGAAGGGTAATCCACCTATGTGAAGTTAAAAGGAAACTATATCATTTTTATTCCTTAAAATTTAAATAAAAGCAGTTTTTGTGTGCATATATAGTGCACTTGGAGGCTTGGGTGGAGCCCTATCCTACTTGGGAGGCATAAGGAGATGGCTACCATGTTTCCCTTCTCCTTTGGCTTAACTTTTAAGCTTGTGTTCTTGAAAGTTATAGGTTTTAATTATTATTTTTATTGTTCTTGCATATGTTACAAGTTTTATTGGTGTTTATGTATGTATTATTGAATCCATTTTGTGACCAGATTTTGTGGTTGTGAACACTCATTATTTCTCCATTGTTGGGGCTCGTGGGCCAATGAGAAGGTTGGCTTCACCTTCTCATTGGATTAAGGTTGGGAGGTGAGTGTTTCCTAGATCCTTTCCCTTATTGTTGTGTTGAAGATGGAGAAAAGAGAAATGAGTTGCAAGTTGGTATCTTGGATGGAGTTACACATGTGTTTGAAACAAAATAAGGAGAGATTCATTGTAAAATTTAGCATGTTGTCTCCACTTTTGTGTGGAGGGATTTTGATACTTGTATTTTAAGTTTTAAGCTCTTGTAAAGGCATTAATGAATTGTTATGAAATAGTTAATTTGAAAATGTGTAGAATTGGAAAAGAAGCATTGGAAAGTTTCCATTTTATTGGAAATATATCTCATTTAAATCTTGAACTTGTTTTATAGATTGCATTTTAATATAGTCTTGAATTGGAATTGTTCTTGTCATACTTTATACACAAAAAAAAACATGTTTATGGCGGTTTTTTTACACTTTATTTTTCACTTAAAATGGGTTAATAAAGCAGTAGCACTTTATCATTTTTGATATTCTTTAATCAATTTTACAAAATAAATCATACAATTAATCCCTTTGATCAAGAAAGAAAAGTGTTTTTTTTTCACTTGTGTATCTCTTTAACAACAATACAACCAACCTTGCACCTATATATATATATATATATATATATATATATATATATATATATATATATATAGAGAGATAGACACACACACACACACACACACACACACACAAAATATAATTAATAATATGGGGAGATTGCTCCCCCTCAAATGTTTTATTTTATTTAAGAAAAGAGTTGGGGGGAGGGAGCAAACCCATCCACCAATCATGGGCTTGATGGTAGTGTAGGAGGTGCCCACACCTCCACACTCCTTTTAATCATTGCGGTCGGACCACAAATAAAATAATGGAAATCCCGTTGGGGTGCCGTATATATCGCTAAAACAAAAAAAATATAATAGATATTATATATGCTTATTTATGTTGGTATGTAGTTATATGTATAACTACATACCAACATAAATAAGCATATAAAACATTTATATACATATTAATACACACACACACACACACACACACATATAATCTTATAAATTGGATCTACCCGTATTTTAACAAATAAAAAATGGTGGTAACCATTTACCCAAAACCAGAAAACCTGGTAGATATTTCACAAAAAAGAGGAAAACTATATATTACAAACCCTAGAAAAGGGAATACCAAATAAAAATAAATAAAAATCAAAAGATTTCATAGAAGAAACTTTCCCTTTGTTGTTGATTTTATATAAAAAAACCATAGTTTCCATGTACTCCAATGGCCTCCATCTTCTCTTACATACAAAACCACATGAGCAAATGAGAGGAATTAAGCGAAAAAAAGAATAAAAAAGGAAACATAAGGATTTTCAGGGATATTAAGGAAAACCTAGAATCTAAGGGATCTTATTGATCTAATCCAAGGGTGGAGATTAGATCCTACACTTTTTAAGTTGTAGGCATTTTTATGGGAATAGATGTTTATGAAGTGTATTGGTATTTAATTAAAGGAGTCACTTAGGGAAGTTTGCATATGGGTACTAGTGGGTTAGGATATGTTGTGGCATTTTCATTATGGTTCAAGTAAATAAATAAATGAAATTTTGATTATGGGTAAATAAAAAAATGTTGTACATGGGACATTATAATAAATTAATTAAGGGGTTAAAATAATTAAAGGTAAATGTGGAGTTAAAGAAATTAATGGGAACCTTGGGGAGGATTTAACTCCATAATGATTTTGGGGAAATAAATAATAATATTTAATTATTAAATGGGTTTCGACTACTTTAAGGGTGTGTAGAAATTAATAGACAATAATTAATTAAACGTAACTAATGTTATTACCCTTGCAAGTTTCTTTTTTAAAAATTTCTTTTGTAATATTTCCTAAGTAATTGATGGAGTTTGACATGGTTTTGGTGCGTCAATTTATGGGCATTACACTTTGGTATCAGAGATGAGGTTCAGACACTTGAACCTATGGGATTAAAATAATAATAACGATAATAAAGTTTTTTTTAATTTTTTGTACTCATGTAAGTGGGTGACATGTCGATTTTGATTATTGGGAGATGTTAATTCAGTTTGATATTCTTATGAACTTCCTGAGTGATAGGAATTTTGTTCCTTGCAAATATGTTGGTTAATGGGTTCCTAGCTTATGGTTATGGTTGTGTGATGGTGTTGACCACGTAGAGAACCTCCCTTATCTTGATTTCTATTTTATTTTGTGCAACTCTTGGGAATTAGTGCTAGAGCTAATGTCTAGGGGGATATTATGGAGGTAATCTAGTAAATTATTAGTTGTTTACAGATGGTTTTTTTTCTTCGGTGGTTGGTGAGTTGGGTATGGTTGTTAGTAATTTCTGAATCTTTTGATGGTTATTTCTTTGAGGACTTAATCCCCATATGGGAGAGTAGATATCATGACATGATGTCACATTAGATCCAATTTTGTATGTATATTCTGAGATGTGAGCTCAATGTATATTACCCCTACTGGTGGCCCATGAAGGGTTGCGAAATTGATTGTGATGTGGATATTTCATGTGTTTTATATTTGTAAACTTAAATTATTTTATCAAGGACCAACATTTTATTTTAATGATTTGTTGAGAAGCTCGAGGCTCTTCTTATTATTTTGTCTTATTGCGAGATTTTTTTAGGATTGAAATGTGGATACTTAGCCATTTATTTTGATTCCAAATATTTCTTGGATTTTATCTCTATTTAGTGACTCGGAGGTTTTTTTCCTCGAAGGCCACTTGGCTAAATGTTATCAAAGAATGTTACATGGTTTTCTTCTTATCTGCTGATGAGCTAGTTCTATTTTGTTTGTATTGTGTTCTCTCATCATATGGGGCTATACCCTAGGTGTCATGTCTATTTTCTTAGGTGCTTCAGGTCATGCCTTTGGTTTTGAGAGACAATACTTCATGTGTCTAGGACCTTGGAGTGACCTTTTTCGATACTCGACATTTCCCTAGGTGGAGGGCTCTCTATGTCGCATAGTATAGTTGGTAGTTTTGACGGTGATTATGTTTCTTCTTGCACCTTGGTATGAGTTTTTTCATCATTAGGATAGATGTGATACTCACTATGAACTTATGGATTATGTCAATGACAGATTAACTCTTGATTAGGTATAGGATTATGGTGGATAGTGTCTTTGTTGGGATATGATGGTCCACCGATGGGCATACTGGAGTCCTAACTCGGTTTCTTTGTGTTATTTAAGAAAATATTGACATTTTGGACTATAAATACCCTAGATAAATATGGTTATACTCAAGCTCCTTTGAGATTTGTGCTTAAATAAGTATGCTTTTTTTAATCTCAAGGACCCATAGATAGATATACCCTTGTCTTAATCTCTTGAATTGTTTAGCATATACCACACTATAATCCATTAGTATCAAGTTATGTTTAGGTAGATATGGATGCATTGGGCTATTTTTGGAATTTGTGCTTATATATTTTAATTTTAAAGGTCTTAAGGTTCTGACCTTGGTTGTTTTATGTCATTCTCTTTCATCCAAATCTATAACTCTTAGCCTTAGAGGCTATGTTTTGAGTAAATAATTTGATTTCCTATTGATATTTTGATGTCCTCTTGGTAAGGAAGTGTGGTGTCTATCGGGTAAAACCCCTTTTTTTGTCATCTTGGTGTCTTAGTTTAGGATATCCTTATGGAGGTATAAGTTTAATTTTTTTATGGAACTCTTGTCTAGTGAACCTAAATTGAGTTTAGAACACAAACATTGCTTTCCTCTCATTCTTATCTAAACTCCTTGAACTTGTAAAAGAAATTTTATAACTTCATAATGTACACTATCATCATACCTCTTATTGATACTTGTGGAGACTCACTTGGAATGCATCAATGATGCATATAACTCTTTGTAAAAATCTTGTAAACATTGATTTGTTCTATTTTGATTAATGACCTCTTTTTATATGAACTTATTAATGCAATAATTTTGGCTCTTTATACTCATTAAAATTCAATTAGTAGTGTGATAAACCTGAGCATATTATAACTCTAATTGGGAGGCATGGATTTTTAAAATTTATAAGTAAATTTAGACATTAGGAAGATGGTTCCTTACTCTAACCTTGTAGTTTAATAGAAGAAATAAAAACTATGTGAAAATAGCAAAGAATCCTCTCATACTCTCCCTAGAAGTAAAATGAATAATTTTTCCACCCATATAGAGTGGCGAGATATCATGCCAACATTGGTGATGACCCTTAATGACACAAGATATGGGATATCATAATATAAGGAATGCATTAATTAGAAAACTTATAAGAAATATGCTTAGCGAACGTAACTATAACTTGTGTTTTATAATTTGGAATATGGAACGGATAATTTTATGGGATTGAGCACAAGTAGAATGTACAAATAAACAACCTTGATTATATAAATTGCTATTGCATGCCCTAAAATTTATAGAGGACACAATCTAAATGGTTGAGCTAATTGAAAGGTTTCCTTGAGCTACTATATGAGTATCTAATCTCAATTGCACCCTAATATTTTGGGTTGTGAAATGGTTGAGTACTTCCCATACCTCCTTTGTTATATCAAACAACAAACATATGTATAATGTTTATAACATAAGTTACATGCTAGGTCATTTATTTGGACCTCTCACTAGTTAGTATGAAATTTTTAGAAGTATGCATAAGGATAATATCACCTTGTTATAATACATTAATTGTTATGTTCATATTGGTGGGGCCTACATCAATCTTGCCAACGGTTGAAACTAATTGAACCTTTAAATATGTTTTCCTACCATTAATAATGGAGTACCTTAGTGATAGTGATGTGTTCTTGTCTTGTATTACTCCCTTGAGCATAAACATGTTTAATCCTCCTTGATGGAACCTTTCAGGACATCATACAAGTTTTCCTCTTAGCTTGATAGGTGTATGATTTGTGATATTTTAGAAGTGAATGTATGTCCCAGTTTTAAGAGAAGAAGACTTCTTGTGCCTGAATAGGTCATTGGTGACCTAGGCTTATTGACAAGCTTAGACAACATATGTTAAGGATATGGAGGAATTTTGAATCTTCCTTCCTTTTGGGAAAACGTGATGTTATCCCCATTGTCCTTTAGGGAAATGAAGGGGGAAAGTAGTTTTAGTAACTTCTATAAGAATGTTTGGTGTGTTGCTCTAGTAAATTACTATTTGGACCTCTCTTGTTGCCTATTTTCTCCTAGCTCACTTGAGTGTTCCTATGTGTTATAATATTAATCTTGTGTTTGTTTTAAGATTCTTTTGAGCTAGGGTGGGTTTAAAATTAATAAATTTCATTTTTTATATAGAGAGAATGGTATCTCTTGTGTCGATATGATAGTATGGGAAAATATTGCCTATCACCAAAAATTAAAATGTTATCTAATTGATTGGGTATTCTAAATTAGGATTAGTGGTTGTGTGTTACGATATTTGGGTACAAATTCAAGTTATGGAAACCTTGTGGCCAAGATCATGCTTAGTGTTACCATGAAAATTTAAGGGAGTTATTCTAAATTATATAAAGTACTTCCAATGAATAGTCTACATCCTTGTAAACATTTTTGTTAAAATTAGGTGTTTTCCTTTTTGTCAAGCCTTGTTTTGTGTGGCCCTAAATTTTTGGCCCTACAAGAAATTTTGGTTTCTCGAGAAAAATTAAAGGTCATGAATAGTAGTTGTTAATTTGGTCTAATTTAATGAACCTTGAATTGTAATTCAACCTAAGTTGAAGTCTTATCCTTTTTACACATGTAACACCCATGTGTGGCTACATGGACACCTTATGTACACAAATTTTTCTATTCTTCATGGACCTTAGTTGTCATTCATTAGGGTCCCATTGAAAATTTCTTGTTTAAATGTTCTATGTTGTAACTTGGTTAACCTTGTAGAGATTATTCTATAGGTTTGAATGCTAAAAATCTTGTTGGAGGAGGTTAGTATCTATGCCTAATAGTCTCCCTTCTCTTTTTACAATAGTGTTGGACAAAACTTGGGTTCCAAGGGACACACTTTACTTTGAAGTAAAGAAACCCCATGGAAGGCGTGACTTTTATTCGTATACATTTTTTTCCCAACCCTTTTTTCTTGACTTCGGAAGGAAGTCAAGCTTAAGGAGGGGGTGTAGTGCCCACTCATCTTCAACACCTATTTTGTTATGATCATGATATTTAGTTGTTTAGTGACATGAAAATTATTATGATATCTTGGATAGCCTATTGTTAGACATTACATAAATTGTGATTATCATTGCGTTTTGGCTCTTATGATGGAATGTATGGCTACATAGAGTAAATTGATAGACATTGCAATAGATGATGATGATTTAGTGTTGTTTTTTAAATGTTGACATCTTGGACTCTTGAAAGTGATGCTTAGGTTAGATGAATGGATTAACCATATGTGCACATTGATGTTATCATTTATTAATAATATGATTATAATAGGTGATAAGTAATATGTAATTACTTGCATCTAGATAGATATAAGTTACAATAGATGTATGAAATGCACCATCATCATAAAAATATTAATTGTGATAGATGGTTATTCTTAGGCATAGGGTATAGTAAATGTTAATGGATATGGTAAAATTATGATAATTAGTAATTATGAATAATTGAATTAGAGTAGAATTTCTTAACCTGGGATAAACATGAAACTATTTTGTATGATCATGATAGTTAATAAATGATATAGGTGTTTTGATTTATTAATGTATTGATATGTCTTTGATTCCAAAGGTGGTATTAGTTTTCTACTTTACGGAAAAAAAATCAAACTAAACGAAGAAGGGACTAGGAGACTAACTATGGAAGAATACTAGATGTTTACAACATGGTCACCTTAGCATTATGTGTGTGTGTGTGCATTGTCATTTTTCTTGTTATGTTTGTTAGGAGGTCTCCATGGGGGAGCAACCTCACAAGTGACCATGGGTGTGAATGTTGTAATTGGTCTTTTATTTTATTGTCTTAGTTGTGTATGTGATTTTATTGAATTGTAATGTCTTCTCATTTTATTGTACTTATTAGTGTGCTCTTGATTTAGTTAATTAACTATGTGGATAATGCTAATTAGGAGATGTGACAAAGGGGGAAATGAATGTGGTAGATAGTCTTTATTATCTTCATGATTTTAGATGGATTTTATTGATTTTGATTTGTGTACCATTCCCATCTCTCAAATCTCGGATTTGGGCTTTGAGCCCATTTTGGAGGCTTGTGGGACAAGTTATACTTGTCCCATACTCCTTAAAATATCCCAAAACCCAACCTATGATATGAGGGGTTAAATTTAGCCCCTATTATGTGTTTTGAATGAAGAATAAGTAAATAATTCCACCTTTTTCTTAACTCTTTTAATTGTGTGCAAAAGTGAAAGTGTTATACCTTCACCTTACTCATTTATGGAGTTTTGGTTTATGTTTTTGACTTGTGAGGTGGGTTGGGGAAAAATGATGTAGCATCCTACATGGAGCTACCTCACCATCCTCTCCACCATTTTCTATTTAATTGAATTTCTTTGATTTTTGGGGGTTACTTACTTTGGAATTTTTGTAGAGATTGCATGCGAATTATCTTGGAATTAGAAATAAGTTTTGATTTTATTTGTTTGAAGATTAAAGGAGCTCACAATGGAAAGGTAGGGTGTTATTCCTTGTATTTTGGTTTTCTTATTTGTGTTTTGTGTTGCAATTTGTATGAATGCATGTGATTTTGTGAGGGATTGGGTAGAGTTTTCCATTAGGATGGTGTAGGGAGAGGGAAACCGAGCCATGTTTTTCAACGTAAAAGGGAGTATGTGAGGATATTTTTGATGGAGTGTGGGAATTGTAATCCACATATGAGGAGTTAAAAGGAAACTATATCATTTTGTATTCCTTAAAATAGAGAGAAAGTGATTTTGTTTTTGTATATATAGTTCACTTAGAGGCTTGGGTTGACACTTATCCCACTTGGGAGGCATAAGAAGATGGATACCATGTTTCCCTTCTCCTTTGACTTAAATTTTAAGCCTATGTATTTTTTAAAGGTGTAGGTTGTTATTATAAGTGTTATTGTTCTTCTATGTGTTATAAGTTTTATTGGTGTATATGTATGTATTGTTGAAGCCATTTTATGAAGAGATGCAATGGTTGTGAACACCCCTATAAGTGGATATATATATATAGTGATTGTGGCATGTTGTTATATTAAAATTAATATATAAAAAAATCTAAACAATAATATGAAGGGTGGAGGGGGCGGACTTTCCTAACCCCTCTCCTCTCGAATGTTTTATTTTATATAAAAATGAGTTGGTGGAGGGGGAAAACCACCCCCACCCCCACCGATGTATAATGGTGGTGTGGGCACTTTGCCCACACCCCACACTCAATTTAATAATTGTGGCCAACCACCAATAAAATAGTGCACAACACTTTGGGGTGCCTCTATACACCACTAAAAGAAATATATATATATATATATATATATATATATATATATATATATATATATATATATAAATATATAGACTATCTAATATTCTACAAATTCTACCATTCTTCAAATAAAAATGCAAATGTTACAAATGGATTCTTATCCATCCAAACTCATTATAGGTGCTACTACACCTTTAATACCTCCTTTTCCTTTGGATTTTAATGAGAATACTATCCCTCCCACTCCAATATAAAATAAGGTACTTCAAATATTACAAAATTAACCCTTATCTCATTACATGGATTCTATTCAAATAGAGGGATAAATCTTACCATTTATTATGACAAGTCAATTGATCTAACCTTCTATATTAATAATTTTACAAGCATCTATAAGGCGGGATAGATTTCAATACCTATTATTCAAACAAGCTCCATGAAAATAATTTTGCAGGATATGCTCTATAATGGTATGATAAAATCCCATCATAATATACTATCAAGATAAATACTTTATTCCAACCAATAACAAAGGAACTATAACAACATGATCTTCTTGAAAACACACTACAAGAATTCATTAATTTGAAACAATATAATCATGAATCAGCTCATGATTTCTTCAAGCATTGGAATCTTTTATCTAATCAAGGAAACCATTATCTTGATACTAAAAATGTTTTCCAAATCATACCTAATTTACTTGTTTCATAAGCTCTTATATAATTTTAGATCCTTTAAAAATGGTAGACTGTATAGTTTAATTTTAAATACCTTTATTATTAGAGTAGAAAACTCTGAGAACTTTCCAAAAATCCTTTTCTTGTGCAAATTAGAGCTCCCAGTCAAAATTTATGGCCATATGAAGTTTAGGGTGTCTTTCTGTAAAAATGGCGGGTGGTTGGCTCTTGTCTGTTTGAGTCTAAAAGCATGCAAGCTCTGAAATCCTGAAATTTGGAATTTTAGAAATTTTCATTTTGGAGTTTTTGCTACTATTCATTCACCAAAATGACTTGAGATTTTAGAAACTCTGAAACTTGAAAGTCTGAAATTTTGGACTTTTAGAATTCATGATTTTGGACATTGTGTTGTGATTTTTAGCATTTTAGGGCTTCAGATTTTTGAAACCCTAAAACTTGAAAGTCTAAAATTTTAGACTTTTGGAGTTCAGTATTTTTGACATTGCCGATCCTTTTTCCATTCCCTCTCACCGAGATCCCCGAAACTTGAAACACGAGAGTCCAATTTTTTTGTACTTTTAGAGTTTTGTGTTTTGTAGACCTTTTCCTTTTTCCAACTTTGGCCACCGAGAACTCCAAAACCCCAAAACCCAAAAGTCCAAAATTCAAAAATTTTAGAGTTTCGGGTTTCTAATATTTTTTATTCTTCCTTGAGTCTTTGAAATATGATTTAGGCCACCTTTGAAAAGCTCTACCTCCGAAGTTTGAAACCCAAATTTTAGACTTCTTCCTTTCTCGAAATCCTTGCAACTTGCTCAAGCCTACTTTGACCTTTTGGACCAACTCCAACATGCAAGCTCTCTTGATGGATCAACTCCATTTTCATTGCATGTAAGTTCCTATTTGTCCAAGTTTTCCTGAGGGGCGAAATCAGATAATAGTTCTATTTAAGGGTCTTATGATAAAAAATAACAAAATTCATAATATTTCAATTATTGATGAAATCCCACAAACAAGGACCCCATCTACAATTCAAAAAATTCTTCACCCAAAAAAACAAAAATAGATACATCACATGCACAATCCTAGAATGAGAACTTTCCTTTACTTTAACCTCATCTAAAAATAACCCTTCATTAAAATTCATGATCTTGTAAACTTATAGGCATAGAAGTTACTAAGGAAAATATGATCAATGATGAAATATTAATCCATTCTAATAATCCTCAAATTCTTATTCTTGAACCCTTACTTGCCTTGGCATATACTATGGTTTTCAGCTTTTTGATTAATCACTAACACATAAAATGTTTTCACCTTTTGATTAATCATTGTGTTTCCCATTTTTGAAAGAATAATTCAATATGCAAACAATTTTTTGGCATTTGATTGTTTTTTGGCATATGGTATTGGAACCTAGAATGGTCAATGCAATGATTTGATTTATCGGGTTGTCCCCCTCTCACGATGATATAACCCATTTGATGATTAGGTCAATGACATCATTTAACTCCACTTGTGTTGACTATAACCCTAAGTTTCCATTGATCTTGGGCTTCATTTCATCCATTGATATCTTTACGTTTTATTCTTTACTGTTGATGTTTGAACCATGGTAAGAGAGGTAGTTGAACTGTGTATTTGATCTACATCATTGATATTGGTAATTTACAATCGAGATGTCGATTCTCTTAGCTCGATAAGTATGGTGTTTCTATTGAAGTTAGCAAAAGAACTTGATCATTGATCTCCGTCCTCTCTGAAGCTTCATTGTTGATCTCATGAACCATGGTTAGCACTATGATTTGTATTTTCATCGAGTTAGATCTTTTACTTGCAATCTCAAACCGTTGATGTTTTGCAATGAGTTAGGTTCACCTAACCCTTGGGTTAAGGTAGAAAATTGGGAATTTGACCTATCATTTTGTCATTATTCACTTAGAGTCCCTTCACTAGGAAAATCCTCACAAAATTGCTCCATGAAGCCATGGATGTGATCTTGAAGATTTGAGCACAAAGTTTTGGGTTCTTTTCTATAAGGAAAGCTTTGTTGTGACTTGGAGCTAGATTTTTGGGTTTCTAACTTGATTTTGTGCATACATTATTCATGATTTTGAGATTTTCTTATGAGCTTCTGTTTCTTATCATCTCCTATTCTCGTTAAACCTTCTCAAGCTCAAACATGGTTCTAGGTCTTCATTTCGACATCCGTATTTGATAATTCTTAAGGGTTTGCTCGAGCTCAACATAACTTGGTAAGTTTTGTTGCTTTATTTTTCTGAGTTCTTCACAAAACTTGAAAATATTTTAACGGTCATGAGATCTAAGGTAATTCTTGGATCTGTATCTATAATCTTTTGATGAACTCATGAATGGATTAAAAATTCTTAGTTTTGATAACCCAAATATGGGTATTCATCCTTTGATACGAGTAATTATGTTCTCCTTCGAAACTATTAGATCTAGGACTTTCAACAAAAATGCAGATTGATTTGTTTCCATTTCTAGTTCTCTATGTTACGAAATCTTATATCTAATTCAAATATCTAATGGCTCACCCTTCATTTTATTCTAATTCTAAGTTGAACTCGTTGATATACATGTCTTCTTCAAACTGGGTATCCATATTTCTTTTGTTGTCTCAAGCTTTGTTATCCACATCTAGAGTTTTTTTTTTTTTTTACTTCAATGGACACTTTGGTGAAAACTGGAAATCATATTAATACTCTTCTTGAGATTTCAACATGATATTCTTTAATCTTATATTTTTGTATCATTATTCCTTTTAAAACCCTGATGGTTTCTGTTATTATTTGGTATTGCGATATTATGAGAGATCAAACAAGCCTATGGTTATTTCACCATTTTTGACTAATGGGTCGACTTCCTTTTCCCGACCTCTGGTCTCTACTTTCTTCCTCGTAGTTTCATATCTCGAGTGTTTTGCATTATGGGAATTCATTATTATCTTTATAGATACACACGTAAGTGAATTCATGAATGCGACCTTTTGTTAAAACTTCCATATGAGTAATTTTATCTGAGAATTGTGATATATCGGAGTTTGTGATAGCCATTGGGGGTTTTCATTTAGAGCTTTCTAGTTGAGTGAGTCAAGTTGTATGTCTAATGGCTTGACCGTAACTTTTCTCAAACTAGGTTTTCTCCATATGTATTTTCTTTGTAAATATGTGCAATATAACTTTTTGTTATAAATAATTGGATGTGTTCCATAATAATGATGCTTCTAAAGTTGTAATTATATGGCTGATTACTTTGCTAAAGTTATAACTATTGTATATCTTAAGCTTTACATGAGCTTTATGTGATATATTCCTATCAATACGCATATTGATTATTTTGGTTTATGACTTGAAGTTTTACTATTCTCGATGAATTTATTATTTTGATCTTGATACTTGACTATAATCATGACTATAATTGATCTTCAAAATCCTATTTTTGTTGATTTCAAACCATGAAGATGTATCCTAAGCCTTTGTTTCTATCGGATAATGCATGATCCTTATAGTTATCGTCTACTTTTTTTCTTACTTGAACTTTTTCAACTTGATATGCACAAATGATATAGTTGTTACTATACTTCCTTTTGAATCAATTTCTTCAAATTTGTGTTCTTCATTTTTATCCTTTCTGTTCAAAATGATAAAGTTGATACACAAGTGTTTAGTTGTGTAGAGGGCTTTAAATGAAACATTATGTAACTATTTCTTGAACTTGATGATCTTGGGCTTAGTTCAAACTCTATTTGTATGGTTGCTTGAATATGAAAGTGACCAATATCTACATTTATCACTTATTATTATTTGATTGAAAAGTGAGGTGAGACTTCACCATATCTATCTGATAGCTGATCTTTGAAGCTATTCAAAATGTACTTGTTACTTTTATTTTTAACAATAGCTTCCTTGTACTTGGATTTACTTGCAAGAATGATTTTGAAATGATATCTTTAGTCTTAGGACTTTGTACTTTATCTCGCATAATGTGAAAACCTCCATTGATGAACCCGAATCCTTTGAAAAGATAAGAGTTTGTACTTATTATTTATAGTTGTAACCTATCTTGTAGAAAGATAACAACATCAATTAAGTTATTCTTAGTATTTTCAACATTGTAATTGTTTGCTTTAGAGTTGTTCTTTGTTGATTTTCCCTTGTTGTGTACTCTTGAACCAAACTTGATGAAAATATCATAATATGTTGTCTTTCTTCTTGATGATTGTAATATGTATAATTTCCATTAATCTAATAGTGGCCTCTTATGCTTGGTTGTACTTACACTTCAGTTGTATCTTGACTTACATTTGAATTCTATGAATTCAACATGTAAATAAAGCTTGTAGTATGATGCTCTCAGATGTTCTTTTTCAGACTATTTTGAGGTATGAATCTTGTCCTTGTTTCCTTTAATTGTATTTCATTCTTATGGAATTGATGGTAAATTGTACCTGATTTGGCTAGTTCTTGATGATCCTATAGCTTTAACCACAAAAATGTAATTTGGAAACCATACCTTAATTATTGCTATAACTAGGAAATTTGTATGTTGTATGCACTATGTGATGATATTTTGTAACTATATTTCTCCCTCATAATGAATTTTAATCTATTGCTTTTGTGACTTGAATAACTCCTATTCCTTATCCTTTATGGATACTCATATTTCAGTTTCAACTTTTCCGCTTTCTTGAAAAGTTATCCAAATCTTATTATTTTGTAGCTTCATTCTTCTTCATTGATGCTTTTTGCATAGTATAAATTGTTATGTCATTAATTAGACTGCATATTTGTTTCCTATATTCTAAAATTCGTACTTTATACTTGATTTTAATTTGATGAAAAACTTATATCTTTTGTTTGCATGGCTGCAACATCTATATTCAAGCTCTTCTTTGATCCATACTATATTGTAATCTATTTTTTCCTTTGATTATGAAAAGCTACAATACTTCTTTATTATGTCAATCTTCGTGAATATGCAACTCTAATCTTCTATACTTAAAGATGTACTTTAATTCTATTCTTTGTCATTTGTTATTGAAAAATACATATACATCATGAAATAAGAGTTCTAATCTCTACTTTATACTTTTGATTCTTCTCCTCAAACATTTGAATTCGGGAGTGAGTCTTCTATTATAGTCCTTGAATTTTGTAAACCTTCCATTGAGTGAAATTTATGCTTGATAGTACAAAACTTTAAAACATGCATTCTCTTTTGCTATAACCTATACCTTCACACTTAAAGAAAATAATTAGAAAATAATTATCCTTTTTGGCCTCTCTTATGTTCTAAAGTGACTTTATTTCTCTTTCCTATTATTGTCCTAATTTGGGAATTCCATGAGCTTTGGTAAGATATTAGTTTCATAATTATGCATGTGTTATATAATGTATCTTATGCCTCTGATATTAGGAAATCCATTTTCATGAAGCTAGATGGTGAATGAGTCTGATTAAACCCTGATCTGTTGATTGATTCCTTTTATTTCATTTTAGGTACATTGTAGTTGCTGGATAACATGGATGAAAGATGGATCCGAACCAAAACAAGGAAGACTAGGAACAAACACTAGGCAATGATGGGTTTCTTATATACTCTTTTACTTTTAGCTTTATGTAATTGTAGTTCCTTCTTCAGTAGTCATGAGCGTAATTTCTTCATGAATAAATGACATTAATTTATGTAACTGATTTGCATTCTTCTTTTTTCATTCATCTTTATTATGGATATTTATTGTATAGTGAAATAATAAACTCAATCACATATTTAATAGTATTAAAATGTCAAAAGAATGAGTTTTGATGTACTTGTAACTTAGTAATGAACTCTCATTTATGCAACTACAACTCTATTTGTTGCTCCTGAATATAACATTTAAGTTAAACTATGATTCACACCTTCATCAAAGCAATGCATTAGTCCTTCGGGGCTTCTATGTTTCCTTGTTGAATGTGAACATGGAATGGTAGTATATGTGAGGTGTTACATTCTGTAACAACACACATAACTAAAAATTACATGTAGTTAATCAATTTCTACAACTGTAAACACAATGAAAACTATATGAATCCCCCTATCTAGGTCCATTTCATCAATACCCTCCATCAAAAACAAAGTTTCAAGTTGCTTATTTTTGCATGAGTGCAAAAACTGTCAACTGGATACCTTTTAATCCTAAATTTTACATTTATATGTGTAGAAGGACCTAATGAGATTAGTTATTAATTATGATTATTTACTTAATTATTTGTAATAAATATTTAGGTAAGTAAATGTTAGCCACATTTAACTAAGTAATGATGGGAATTGTGAAGGATTGAATCAAAAATTATTTATAATAGTGCATGAATAAGTTTTATTAGTTACATTTGTACATTAGCAAGCATAGTTAATTAAATGTAGATTTTTTTCTATAACATTGTTTTTCATTTTATAGAAATCATAAAACTCATATGTGTTCCATTAGTATGAGAAAACTTATCCTAGCTTAAATCAATAACGAATGCAGACGAACCAGATGAATAATCAAGTATCATAAATCTAGTTAAAACATCACATAATGGAAATTGGTTTAATTTAAAATGAATTCTCATTTTTCATCGACATCACCACATCACTCTTGCTTTTTTGTGTTTCCCATTTTAGATAAAATATAAAAAATTTATTTCACATTATTTTAGTTACTACACCAACACATCAATTAGTCTATCATCCAACATTTTTCTTAATTTAAAGATAGTACACATATATTATATTTCTTTCTATACATTCTCCCACAAATATAGGGAAGTTATAATAACTCACAATTCTTATATATTTCATATTAACGTAATAACTATTAACAATTTATTACTATGTGATGTATTCTAAAAATTTATATAACATGTTATTTTATACTAAACTAAATAATTTAGCTCACCTATGGATGCATTATAGAACATGGTAAAATTTGTAGATAAGTCTTGATATTGAGATTTGATGGTATTGTGTTGTATTTCTATAATTGTGTAAGTTAATATATTACAATAGGAAAGTTTTGGTTGGGTTTTCAACCTAAAAGGTTTTTCTTGTGAGTCATATTATATCAATATTATGCGCATTCCATTAATTTAATTATATTTCTATTTTAATTATCTCCCAGGTTATTTATTGCATATCGGTTTTCATAAATCCCAACACATGGTATCGTTCCTATGTTTGGATTGGTGAGGATAAGGTAGATGCATAGTCATGTAAATTATTTCAATGGTGAGATATAAAAGAAGTTATAAAGGTGTGTTTTGTAGGTGCTTATCCATCAACACCTTAGCAAAGGATCACTAGGAGAAATATAGGTTTGAATAACAACACATCTCTCACCCTAATGATACCTCAAGTGAATGGGATAACAACAATGTCATGGTGAGGTATCACTACAAAAACATTATGGTAGGGTTGGGAGTTATAGGGGAAGCACTAAGAAAATGTTATACAAATGAAATATACTCTCTGTAGAGGGAATAAGAATGGATATGTGGATATGTCATCCCATTGGAATTATTAATGAGTTATGTGTGTTAGATTAGGTATTTACCTTAGCTCATGTTCACCTAGTTACTTTATTTACATTTATTGTATTTATCCTCACCCACTTATGTGTGTGGATATTTCTTTTATCTTAATTAGATATTAGGAGATATTATCTAGTTGTTAGGTATAGTTCTTTCCTTGATCTATGGTATTGACTAGTTCTTTCCTTGATATATGGTATTAAATAGATCCTTGATGTCTAGTTCTCTCCTAAATCTATGGTCTTGACTAGTTATTTGATGACTATTTATTTCCTTGATTTATGGCTTGATTTATGACCTTCACTGGTTCTTTGATTGTTATTCCTTGCCTATTTAAGCAAGGCCCATTCTCATTGTATTGCATTGAGTTCCATAATAATATATGATATTGTTGCTCATTTGTTTGCAAATGTTTATGTAAAGTTATTCTAGTGAATCTCTTTCATCTTATTGATCATGGTGTTTGATTAGCATATGTGTTCTTGGCTTGATATGATTTGGTTATCATTCCTTTTGTGGTATCACAGCTTGAGATTGTTTTTGACATCCGTCGCAAGGTAAGTTTTTTTGTAAAAGTGCTTATTGTTTCATTCTCTTCCCATTGGAAATATTTATTTTGACACTTGCACTATAATTATAAAGTGCCAAATATGGAGGAGTGTTGTAATCAATTTTGGATGCAATTTCAGTTGAGCTCGACGTCCTAAATTCTGGGAGTTGCATTTTGTATCTATCATGGATTTTGAGAATGATATGCTTTTCTCTAAAGTATGTGGACTTCAAGAGGATATTGTAAAATTTGTGGAAGAAATTAGATCACTTAAGAAGTGAAATTATCTTCTACAATCACTCATTCACGATAAGGATACAATAATACACTCCCTGTAGCAAAAACATGCTAGCCTACCACATCACCATCATATTGTGGACAGCCATATCCATGCTCCTATTCCACTTATAGTTGTTGCTCTTGTACCCACTAACATTGATCTACCAGTCTTTGAGCATGTTCCTACTTTTGATGCTCCTAAACCTATGAGGCTTGTTGCTGCATGCTCTTCCACATATGTGCCTATCACAATACCACATGTTGTGTATCCTATTTCTACTCAACTGCATGGCCTTTTTGAGAAGCATACCACTGCCTTCAGTTCTCGCATGCTCCATTTTATGGGTTTCACTAGCGGAGGTATTGGTAGACACTCACATGGTATTGTTTCCCCTCTTCCACATGTTAAGTGGAATTCTCACCATGACATTGGTTTTTGAGTAGATACTTCATTGGGATCACACATTGATAGAGCTCCTTTTTTTGTTCGCTCAACTCTTTTTTAGGATCATGAGAAACACATGAGTTCTACACCTTCACTCAGGCTTGATAAACTCTGAGATTTTAGTTGTCATACATGATCAACCTGACACACATTCTAATGTTCCTTTACATGCACCCATTGTGCATTTTTTGTACCAATTCATATGTATGAATCTTCTTCATCCATACATGTTGATTTGGGGTGGATAAATGATCACTTATGGAGATGACATAGGCATTCATTTAGATGAATATACAGGCATAGATCCTCCACCATTCAACCTCTTGCTCCATTTTTTATACCTTGTGTAATTTGATGCTTCTTGTTTTGAGCATTTTTCTTTAGCAGGTGTAGTGTATATATCTTGTTTGTTGAGATATTTTGTATCTATTTTTAGAAAATTTTGACATGTTGATGAGTATCTCTTGTGTGGGGATCTATTCTGGTGCATTCCTGTGTTAGTTTGTTAGTGTTTGAGTAGTTGTTTTGACAACTCATATAGATTTGTAGCCTCAGTCAACCCATTTAGTAGTATGGGAGGGTGTGGTGTTGATCCTTCTTCTTTAAGTTTTGTGTCCTTGCCTTGCTACCTTAGCTTTTATTGGATCGTGACACTCTTGATTTTGTGTCCTTTCCTTGTTGCTTTGGTTATTGCTTCTTGGATTGTGGCTCACCTATTTGCAGCATTTCACCAAATTATGTTTGGTGTTTTTTGCACTTTTGACATCACTTTGTTGATAGTCTCCTTGTATGGAGCTATTCTGGTGAAGCCCAATGTCAGTTGTTTTTGAGTTTTGTGATCAAGCAGTGGATTCAAACAACAATGCACACCAAAATTCTTTAGAATTGTATGTGTTTATTGAGCCAATCTTCTTGGGATGCCTTGGATCGGGTTTTTACTCTCTTTACTTTGTTGTTACTAGTTTTGGGTACCTTGTGGTGTCCCTTTTTCCCACTTATTATATATGAGTACCTCATCAGGCCTAGTTGTTGGGACTCATACTGTGGACATGCCACTTCTATTTTGGCCCCTAGCTTCACTTGAGGGGGTGTTAGAGTAGGTATTTACCTTAGCTCATGTTCACCTAAGTACTTTATTTACCTTTATTGTATTTATCCTCACCCACTTATGTGTGTGGATATTTCTTTTATCTTATTTAGATATTAGGAGATATTATCTAGTTGTTAGGTACAATTCTTTCCTTAATCTATGGTATTGACTAGATCCTTGATGTCTAGTTCTTTGCTAAATCTATGGTCTTGACTAGTTCTTTGATGACTAGTTATTTCCTTGATTTATGGCTTGATCTACGACCTTGATTGGTTCTTAGATTGTTACTCCTTGCCTATTTAAGCAAGGCCCATTCTCATTGTATTGCATTGAGTTTCATAATAATATATGATATTGTTGCTCATTTGTTTGCAAAGTTTTATGTGAAGTTATTCTGGTGAATTTCTTTCATCTTATTGATCGTGGTGTTAGATTAGCATCTATTTTCTTGGCTTGGTATGACCGGTTATCATTCTTTTTAATGTGGTGGAAGAATAAGAAAATGACTAACATACCGACCAAAGGATATATTATAAGAGTTAGTTATTGGACTAGGATGTAGATGGAGATATCACCCCAAAATATCTTGAGTATCCAATTTATGCAAAGACATCTTAGGGTCTCATATTGAATAAGTATCTCACACAGAATGAGATATTTTTTCTTACAATATATCAACCGAACAATGCCCAAAGAAACATGAGAAGTCAAAGGATATGGAGCAAATACAATATGAAAAATTTGTGGGAAACTATATGTATGCAATGGTCTAAAGGAGACTTGATATTATGCATAATGTGAGATTTAATATTATATATGTTTAATATGGGCATGGAAGATTGAAATGTGGCCTAGTGAACACTAGGGTACCTCTAGGTTTCTAGTGGCAAAGTTATTTTCTATCAAGGTTAGTAATTTCTACCGTAATATCTTGATGTAGGAGAGGAATAAATTCTATAGGGGTTTTTAGATTTTGACTAGGGTGCGAGATCTTGATTTGTGAAGGTTCAACAATGGGTATGTTTTCAACTTATTCCGTGGAGAGTTATGTTGGACAAAAAAACATCAAGAAAGTGTTTGTATTTGACCAATAATAAATCTAAATACATTGAAAAGTGCACCAAATTGGTTTTTATTTCAATTTTATATGGTGTAGGTGGGTTCATTCAAAATTGATACATATAAGTTGTTAGTCACAAAGTACAATTCAAATAATAATGAACCAAATCATCACCCTCAAATATAGAAAATTTATGTGCAATATTGTTTTTCAAGGGGATTGGTAGAGAAGACTATGGTAGTCTTAGACAAGGTGGAGACAAAAGAAAGTGGATCAAATTAATTTACAAAGGATATATGCGCAAAGAAGATTACAAGTGGTGAAATAAGTAAAGGGTCTTCATTGTTCCATGATGATGAAGAGTGGGTTCATGGTATCCCTAAAAGTATTGAAAAAGTAGGAGTTTATTGAAATATGTGTCTCATACATCACATTCATCACTAATATTACTTTATAAATTTTTCTAGTGGCAAAACTAATTTAAGTTGGTCAACTTGAGTCTTTTGAAAAGAAATGGCTTAGATGAAAAGTCTTATTTAAGGATTCTTTCCAGGTGGTGTAAGAAATTTCAATTTTAGGATGTTCTCTCTTTTAAAATAAAAGAGGATGTTTTCATTTTCATAGGAGTGAAAAATAGTCAAAACTTGTAAAACATAAGTTTGTAGAATTCTTGGATTTGTCTACATCTAGAAATTAGGAGGTTGTTGTTGTTTGTTCTAGATCAAGTTAACAAGGTTGGACACTAGTGTGGGTTAGTGATAAAAGGATTTAAGTTGGAATATTTTCAAGTTTATATTTATGTCTTCTTATAGATACATGAATTATTTAAATTGTATTGTTTATATGCTAGTTATATTTAATATAATAAAAAATAATATGCTTGATAGTTTTTACCCAAAAATATTTTTCTTAATATTACTATGTAAACTTTATGTGCACATGTCATAAATTTAGTAATTAAATCTTCGTTTATTTCATTTCATAGTGGTTTCCCAAAATCCCAATAGTTTTATGATGACGAATTTGGACATAAATGACCAATTCTCCCGGAAAAAATGTTCTTAGGATTAACAAAATATAATAGCCATTTTGAATTGTGGATTGTAAAGATTTCATTATTTAATCATATACAATTTATTCATGTAAAAATATATATTAAAAATAATAATTAATTGCGAAATTTTAGAAAATATATGTTAAAATTTATAAAATTTAAATTTAATTTCAATGACCTAAATGTACTAATGTTACAAAGTGGATGTTTGTAATGCCCACATTTTCCATGCACAAAACCCAAGGTAAAACCCAATAATTATTTAAGGAGATTATGGAATATTTCTTTTTTGTTTAAAAAGGTTGCAACAAGATAACCACCAACTAGGTTTAAATATTTCATGATTAATAAATTCCACATAGTTGTAATTTTGTTTTAATTAGGAAATAGTTTTAAAGGGACTATACCCTATCACAAAAATGCTCAACAACCGAGATAAATAGGAGGAAAAAGAAAAAATGGATCAAAATCTAGATATTACAATAAGCCTAACTGTAGTAAAAAAATGAACTACAAAAAGGAGACAAGATAGGTATAAAACGTGAAAAAACAACGAGTAAGAAACAATAGAACATCATCAAAACAACACTAAGACACCTACACAATAGATTAATTCTTAGATTCCCTATCAATTATTAAATTTACATTCTAGAATGAGGTAAAGAGATCCAGGGTAGTGACATGGTTAGGATCATTAGCATCTAGTTGATAAAGGACACGACCCCTTTTAGCACATGTGCCCCAAATTACTTCAGAGATACCATTGAGCATGCTAGTACTTGTGACCCGTTGTTCTGGATTTCACAAATAGCTCTAAAAAATGAAAAATTATGTTCACATATATCTTTAGAATTTCCTAATTTGTTATCAACGGAATTGAACTTCTTGTAGATTTTATTGAAGTGTTCTTCACCAATGATAGTATCATTATTCAATTTCCTTTTTCCCTATTGTTTAGTCAACTGATGCATTTCATTTTTAAGACTTTCCAGCTCTTTTTCCTTGTTTCCAATTCTCTTTAGAAGATCCTCCTGAGTATTATTTTGTGCCTTGTGGCACTGATGTGCAAGAGATTATGTGTCTAGATATGTGAGCTTGCATTCCCAATAAAGTAGAGGATATCTCAGAAAATATTTTGAGTAGGAAGTGATCTATCACATTTATCATTAATGATAGAATTTTGTACTTCAATGGGGATATTATCCTCATTATACCAAGTGGTAAAGTTGTTATTAATCCCATAATTTTCCAATGTGTCTCCACTCTATTACCTTCTCTATAGGTGTGGACAATTTTGAAGGTATTGAAGGCATGAAAAATACTTATAGACTCATGAATAAAATCTTGTATTGTCCAACTAGGGGGATGTATTTGATTCAGATGATTTATAACATTCAATGAATCTCCTTCAATAATAATGTTCATAATATTGCATTCCTTAGCAATTATTAAGCCCCATAGAGCTGATAAGGCTTCAACATAGTGGTTTTTTTGATGTCCCATTCTTCCTTAACAACAACAATTAAATAGACTTTGTGATCCCTTATGATTCCTCCTCCAGCAGCTACACCAGGGTTGCCTTTTGAAGCACCATCAAAGTTGAGCTTATACCAAGAATTGGGAGGAGGGATCTAATGTATTAAAGACCTATCAATGGTTGAATTCCTTTGTCTCTGAAGGTTTCCAATATCAATTTTCTAATTTGAAAGAATAACCTCTTCATTTTTAGGATATTGTTTGTTATTGGGAGGTTTAAATCTCTCAATATTATATTTTACAACATTGACAATATTATTGAAGATTTTTTTACAAATATGTCTGTTGTTCTTGAATATTATATCATTCCTAGTTTTCTAGAGCCTCTAGATGGTATGAGGAAAGATTAGTTTCTAGAGTCTTCAAACCATGCAGTGTTTATATGGGGGTCCCATTGTTCCCAAGTTTGTAAGAACTCATTTGGCAGGGTCCAACAAATATTGAATTTTGAAAAATGAAACTCCAAAGTTTCAAAGCATACTCATAGTGAAGCAAAAGGTGTTTAATATCCTCAACCTACTTTTTACACATACAACACATATTTGGCATAATAAACCCCCTTTTGATTAAATTATCATTCATGAGAATATTTCCTTTAAGAACTATTATCATCGAATCACAAAGACCCTATGGTTTGCACAAGTGTTTTTTCTGAGCTCACAGTGTGATTGGATAACATAGGTACTATCTCCAAGTCATGGGACTTGCTTCTTGAGATAGACCTCCAAAGAATTTTGGTTCTTGATCCTAAACTACCTGCCACAATCTACTCTAATGCAGGAAAACTATCTATCCTAATCTAACTTTCTAAGGGACCAAGGAGAGAGAGTGCATGAAAAAAAAGCCTACACTAAAGCGGTGATACACCAAAAAGGAGAGTGAGAATAGTCTTCTAATGTGTGAAAAGTAGAAGAAAAATATCAAACTACAAGGGTGATAATAGTTCTCCATAATCTAGCAACTACATTCACAACAATATTTCATGCACACACAATGATAATGGATCCCTAAAAAACATAAGATAGACACAATATATATATGCAATGATATTGAAAGGGAAAGAGGAATGCAAACAAACACAACAGGGGAAGATACATCCACAAACTTGCATCTATTGCTTCATAAGTATGCACAATTCAATCTATTATAAGATAAGGGCCTAGATCACCATGTAAGGAGTCCACTACAAGGGCCTATAGCATATTGGCTTCACAAAAAGAATTGATAGAGTTTTTCAACATAAAACCATCCCCCCATTACAATGAGCCCAAAACTCCAATTTATAGAAATTTGAGAAGAGAGAGAGAGAGAGGGGAAAACAAAAATCAATAATCTGTAATTCAACCACTTGGAAAAGGTAGTAAATGGAGTGAAATGATGTTCTATTTATTGCAAAAAACTTCCCATCCTATCCCATGACTTTCAAGTGATATATGTTAGCCCATGCTCCATCGATTCCTAACCAAATTATGTATTTCTTGATTTCTTTGCATTGGAGCTCGAAACATGATTCTAATGGTACCACTTTTGTGCGTTTTTCTTGTGAAATGAAAACTTTATGGCCTTCTAATGGATGTAACTATATAGATGACTTATTACCACATTACTTTTTGTTATATTTTGTCGTTGACATTAAGTGGGTGACTTGGTGGTAATAATTGTTATATTTTGTCATTGGGGGGCTCATAGTACTTTATTATTCTATTTCTTCGTTGGGGTGACTTATGGTACTTTATTATTCTATTTCTTCATTGGGGTCACTTAAGTCACTTTTAGTCCCACATGGAGCTCCCAACTTGGAAAAAGGTAATGAAAAGTTATATAAGGAGATTTGGGGAGTGTTAGAGCATCCTTGCATACCTAATTATTTCCTTTCATGTGCAACTGTTGTTTGCAAATCTATAGCTTGTGGAGTGAAATCCCACAGGAACCCTAGCTTCGGTGGTGAGAGATCCATCCCTAGCTAGCAGGGCATTCTTCGGTAGTGAAAGATCTACCCTAGCTTGTCATTTTGGAGCTGTTTTCAAGGCTGATTTACAGAGATATTTTCAAGAGGTTTTAGAGATAGGGTTTTGGGGGTTTTGAGATAATTTGTGAAGATAATCAGTGGGTTTTCATATCAGACTTATGGCAATAATAAAGAAAGGGTTTGGCATCATTTCGAGAGGATTTCAAAGGGGTTTTGACCATCTACCAAAAAGGGTGACTTGTTTTGGAGATTGCAGCCTTTATTTGGAGGGTTTCTAGTTGGCCATTTTTAGATCTGAGGGTGGAATATCATCTTCTATATTTGTAAATGTTATTTCCAAAGTTTCATAGTTTTTGCACTTGTATTCGGGAAGATATGAATTTTAGAAGTTTTCCAGTTGTTTAGGGCACGCTGTAATTTTCTGGCAGCGTTATATTGTCTAAAAATTCCAAAAATAATTTTCTTATGTTCTTTATAATATTAGCAAGCTCTCTTTAAATTTTCAAGTGATTTGAGTGGATATTTTGGGAGTTATTAATTTTCTTCAGTTCGCTGCCCTAACTGGTAAAAATCTGCAAAAATCAGTATTTTATTTGGCTGCAAATTTTCAATATTTTGTGTTATTTAAGTGGTATCCCACAAGGGATATTTCAATGGTATCAGAGCTATTGTTCCTCCAGCCTGTGTGGGTTAAATATGGCAGATTGGAAAGATCTCAATGTGGGTTTTATGAAGAAAATGTTCATCAACATGGTGAAACAACAGGAAACCACTAACCTTTACTTGAGCCAGCTCACTCAGAGTTTGAATCAAAGAAAATTTGGGGACAATAAGGATAAAGGTGAGAACAATGATAAAGGGCAGCCAATAGAGGTGATTGATGAGGATTCTTGTTGGAGGAAATACCAATCTTTGAGTAAGGGTTTCAGAGATAATTTGTCATTTCTAGATTATTGCATGATGAAGATTGGTAGCAAGCCCAAGCGAGATCATCATATTCCACTACCTGAATTACAAAAGAACTCATTTGAACAACCAATAACAACACCACATGAGGTAATTTCAGATGATGGAGATAATGTTGATCCAAAGATGATTGAATACCAAGTGAAAGAAGAAGAAGCTTCTAGAGAAAAAGGTATGACTTTTAATGAGAAAAATATTTGTGGCAAGAAGGAACAAACATGGCTGGTTGGTTGCAAAATTGAAAAATATATTTCAATCCAAAAGGTACCTATCAATCCTCCAAAGAATAAGTCATTATCATATGGGATGGATTTACCAAGCAGTAATGAGCATAAATTTGTGAAAGGTGTTGATTCTTGTTCCACTTATTCTCCATCTAAAATCATGAATCACAATAGGGATGGTGTTGTTTTGGAGGTTTCTAAATCAGCAATAGAAGGTGAACCTTTTGATGATATTCTTTATAAGGAGGTTAGTAGTAGCATGGATTTATTTCATCATCTTCATCCTATATCATTACAACAGTTTTATCATGATGGTATTCAACCTATTGTCGATAAGAATGCTAAGAATTTGGTACATCAAAGTCAAGTCATCATGAAGACAAAGAGTGATGATCTTCTTTATGAGGAGATACAAGAGAAGCAAATATGGAAGACCTTACATGATACAAGGGTTCATGGGCATTATAAGGTATGGGATCCTGGTAATATGTTGCAATTATCCAAAACTATCAATTCTGATTTTGAAAACTTTGTGACTGATTTCATAAGCAAAAGAAGGAATTCAAATGTGTCTTTTGGGATTACAAGTGTTGGCAAGCATGATTTCTTCATTGGAGACTCTGGTGAAAGAAGGGAGAGTACCTCTCAAGGTACTAGCATTGGTTTTCTGATTGCTAAAAAGGGTAAGAGAATATTTTTTAATCATCTTCAACTTGTTGGACTGTATAACAACAGTCATAAAGAGAGGAGAAAATGCTTTATTAATAGAGCCCATGACTGATTTTTATACCAGCTACATGGTGGAACCCTTGGAAGGGTTAGTGGGGGCATTTGGTCCTCAAAGTGCTCAAAGAATCAAGGTGCAATTTGTTGTTAAAAAATAAGAGTTGAATTCAAGGTGCATTCATGACTTTAGCATCCTAAGGTATGAGAATGGTTACCATTTTCCTAGCTTGTTGAGTTCTCCTATGTTGTTGCCATGTTTCTATTATTTGGGACAACATTTACATGCTTGGATGATTGAGGAAGACTATTTCATAATCACGTCTCAAGGTATGCTAGATGGGATAAACACATCCTCCATTCACATTGCTCTTGATTCAGCTAATAAGCATATGTTGGCAAAGAAAATAATGCAGGAGCCCATGATATTGAAAGGACATGAGGTATGTGGTATATTTATTGTGGTTGAATTTGCTAGAGGTAAGAATATTTTTGGGATGCAATGGTTGCATGATGTTAAGGAAGACGATGATGCATGGGTTGAAAAATCAAAGGAGAATGAAGATGTTGATCCTATATCAAAAATTTTGAGTTGCAAAGGTATGATGAGCAGCCCCAATTATGCTATTTCAGATGTGTTGTCTTCTCTCATGATGAGAATCAATGGGTACAACAAAAGGTATGAAGTTCCTTATGATAAAGTTTATGGATGCATGAGTTCTAATGTTGATTTCCCTTTCTCTTGCATTTACGATGAAATGAAAATATGGGGAAAGAGAATAAAGTATGATGAGGGAGCAGCCATGTGTATTCCCAACATAGAAGGAATTGATGAGTTATGTCCATGGAAAGATATGTCTTGCACAAAGAAGGTAACTCATTTCTTTATTGTCATTAAGAGATGTGAAGTACTTGAATGTGTTTGTACATTTGGGTTACTTGAAGTTGGAATCATTCATTGGACATATTGGCTTCCATCTTTTGGGAAATTTGCATTCATCCCTCATGTGGATAAACTAAAAATTTCAAGGAAAATAAAGAAATCAGATTTCATGGTATACAAGGGCAGATTGCAAAAGATGTGATTGGTGAAGAAAGAAGCATGTCGTTGCAGCGGTTGAATTGTGAAGGAACTCAGCCTCTTGTGGATCATGGTGACATCACAAGGTATGAGACAAGTGGGATATTTGATGACTCCTATTCTGATGGATTGTTTGTTGTAGACACAGAGCACACCATGATGACTTATGTGGAGAGTGAGTCGGATGATGTTGAATTGGGGAGTGAGTTAGATATGATGGAGACTTTGACTCTAGATGGGGTGAGTGGAGTCATGGATGTGGGTGTAACTAGTAGTGTTGCACATGAGACAGTTACAGAGATTGGGATTACAGTTCAAATCATCCAAGTTTATCATTATGTTGGTTATATGAGGTTTCGGTAGACTGAGATCTCATTTTCTTGTTGAGTACTCCAAGAACCGACACACTTGTGAGATTCTTGGATGGTCACATATAGGATGACAACTATAGATTGGAGGATGAGATGATCTTCTATCAGGGAAGATTGTACCTTGTGTCAAATTCATGGTTGAGGATGGAGATATTGTGACATGTGCATTGTTCTTCCGTGACTTGGGCACTTGAGCTTCGATGAGACCTACAAGTTCATGTCAGAGAGGTTCATATGGCATAGGTTGAGGAGGATATCCTCAACTTTATACAGGCATGTATGGTTTGTCACTATGAAAAGTCAGAGCTTACGGGTTCATCATTTTTTGAGTCGACATGGGATAACACTCCTATGTATTTTACTACTTCTATGCCCGGTGAGCACTTCTCCCATGTGTTAGTCAGTGGAGAGACAAAATTGACTCATGGTTATTTAGTAGGTTCACATTCAACACGAGGTGGACTATGTGGAGCTGATATTGCAGTTGACTATCTACTGAGAGTCTTGGGACTTTTCCCCATGGGACACATTGAGATACATTATGAGGAGCCTTGCTCTCACACGAGTGTAGGTCATGTGGGAGAGTTAGCACCATTTGTGCGTATATAGGTTGTTTCACAAGTTGATTCAGGGGATTCTACAGGATTCAGTGGACTTTCATACCCAGGAGTTGATTGGAGAGGCAAGTGAGTGATCACATGATGATAACCTTGCATTGGCAGGGATTGGATAGATTGGAATTTTGGTGTGGGTACCAGTGGAGAGTCGTGTGGGCATCATACTACTTCAGGAGAAACATTGTTCTCTACACGGCATGGAGAGCATGATGACTACATGGGGTGTCTTGGTTACTTCGCATCACACCGATCATTAGTTGACTACAGGGTGAGGTGGAGAAACTTACTCTGTGGTATTCAGTTTCTACATCATGGCAGGATAATGCTTGGGGTCAAGCATTTCTCGGGAGGGGAGGACTGTAATGTCCCCAATTCCTAAGTAGATGGCCTAGGAGTTTTTTTCATTCATCTTAGCCTTGGACATACCCGAGGGGCTAACGATGTTGGAGGCTATTGGGTATAGATGACTTATTACCACATTACTTTTTGTTATATTTTGTCGTTGACATTAAGTGGGCGACTTGGTGGTAATAATTGTTATATTTTGTCATTGGGGGCTCATAGTACTTTATTATTCTATTTCTTCATTGGGGTGACTTATGGTACTTTATTATTCTATTTCTTTGTTGGGGTCACTTAAGTCACTTTTAGTCCCACATGGAGCTCCCAACTTGGAAAAAGGTAATGAAAAGTTATATAAGGAGATTTGGGGAGTGTTAGAGCGTATCCTTGCATACCTAATTATTTCCTTTCATGTGCAACTTCTGTTTGCAAATCTATAGCTTGTGGAGTGAAATCCCACAGGAACCCTAGCTTCGGTGGTGAGAGATCCATCCCTAGCTAGTAGGGCATTCTTTGGTAGTGAAAGATCTACCCTAGCTTGTCATTTTGGAGTTGTTTTCAGGGCTGATTTACATAGAGATATTTTCAGAGGTTTTAGAGATAGGGTTTTGGGGGTTTGAGATAATTTGTGAAGATAATCAGTGGGTTTTCATATCAGACTTACGGCAGCAATAAAGAAAGGGTTTGACATCATTTCTAGAGGATTTCAAAGGGGTTTTGACCATCTACCAAAAAGGGTGACTTGTTTTGGAGATTGCAGCCTTTATTTGGAGGGTTTCCAGTTGGCCATTTTCAGATCTGAGGGTTGGAATATCATCTTCTATATTTGTAAATGTTATTTCCAAAGTTTCATAGTTTTTGCACTTGTATTCGGGAAGATATGAATTTTAGAAGTTTTCCAGTTGTTTAGGGCACGCTGTAATTTTCTGGCAGCGTTATATTGTCTAAAAATTCCAAAAATAGTTTTCTTATGTTCTTTATAATATTAGCAAGCTCTCTTTAAATTTTCAAGTGATTTGAGTGGATATTTTGGGAGTTATTAATTTTCTTCAGTTCGCTGCCCTAACTGGTAAAAATCTGCAAAAATCAATATTTTATTTGGCTGCAAATTTTCAATATTTTGTGTTATTTAAGTGGTATCCGAGGAAGTTACAGAGATACTAGAGGGGCCCCAAAAAAATCCAATTTTTTTCCCTTCAATCATTTTTCTTGCTCTAGTATGAGGAGATTATGCAAGTTGTCCAAATTACTTGAATGGGTGAATCGGGATAACAAGAACAAGCTAAAAATAAGTTAACTTTGGGAGTTAGCTCAAGAAACCAAATTCTACTCCACTTGAAATCACAATGAACATTTTCAAAAAGGAGTTGTACCCAAATTTGACAGTATATTCACCATCAAAAGAATTACTCCAAACAAGTTCACCTTTAACATCAGATAGATTAAGATGTATGATATCTAGCTTCTCTTAGAGAGAGGAGACCACAGGGTTTAGCTCAAGCACATCCACACTCGAACCGCTTCCATATTCTTCTTCTATTTCCCATATATATCAATGCAGCTTATCTTTGACTTTAGTACCATACTTATCAGCTAAGATATCCTTAATAGAAGAAAATCTATCATTCAAACTAAAATTAGTCCAACTATCCCTCCAAAATTGAATATCACTGCCATTTCCCACTTTCCATCTACATATTTGCTTAATAAAATTCCTCATTTGAATCAAGTTGTTCCAAAATAGATCCATGAGGAAGGTGGTCATCATAGAGGAATGAATTCACATTTTGTTGAGCTAGGTATTTGGCTTTGATTAAATCAATCCAGGGTTGTTCCTCCTTTAACATTCTCCATCCCATTTTAGCAATTAAAGCAATATTCATTTTTTTAATGTCCTTGATACCAAGCCCACCTATTCTTTTAGGTATACAAACTTGATCCCATGCCACCAAATGATACTTGAATTTTTATTCAAAGGTTCTACCGGAGAAAGTGTTTTTATATTCTTTCCATTATGTCAAAAATCATTGTTGTAGGAATGTTGAACATAGACATTATATATATAATATATAATATTTTGGGTTGTAAAATCACTCATTACCTACAACTTATCTCGTACTTCCTCTTGGGACTAATAAAGTTCCCATAATGATGTAGAATGCATTACTTGATAGGTTTTATAAAACACACGACTAGATGGAAAGGAGTTGTTCTTTCTAGTGCTAGAAACATATGTAGGTTATGTTAATGTCACTTTGATAGGAAGACACTTTCCATATGACTAGAAAGAACAACTCTTTTCCATCCAAATGGGTTTTTCAAACCTATCAAGTAATGCATTCCACACCATTATGGGGACTTTATTAGTCCCAAGAGAAAGTCCAAGATAAGTTTATAGGTAATGAGTGATTTTACAACCCAAAATATGAGAAATTATTTTCTGCCATTCCATAGAGTATTTTTAGAAGTAGATGGAACTCTTATCAAAATTAACTTGTTGTCCCTAAGGCAGCCTCATATAATTTTCGAATAATCATGATTTCCTTAGGTTTAGGAATTGGTACCATAAAAAAGGTTGTCATAATTAAATTAACAA
This sequence comes from Taxus wallichiana var. yunnanensis, assembly GCA_018340775.1. Lineage (NCBI taxonomy): Eukaryota > Viridiplantae > Streptophyta > Pinopsida > Cupressales > Taxaceae > Taxus > Taxus wallichiana. The sequence continues at coordinate 844,330,623 of CM031242.1, read as the reverse complement.
TTAATTACTATTATTTTATTTCAATCATTTCGGGTTTAAATCTGCTTTTAAGATTTCCATTATTTCATCCTATTTAAAATATCATTTGACTCCAATACATCCTAAGTTGGCTTAGTTATTACTTCGCATAACAACTTAATAACAAAGCCCCACATGAGGTCATCTAACTATGCATTTTAAATTCTAATAATTAACCCTTGTAAAAAATTATCTATGTTACCCCTTTCACAATTATTTAATTTATCCTTATAATTCTAATGTCATTTATTTACTTAATAACCTAAGACTAAGGTCACAACTTACCCTAACCATTAAGTGGCCCCATTCAACCCATTACCCATACCTTTTAATTAATTTTTCATTCCCACAAAAATCACATCACTTAAAATTGTAGGGTGAAATATCATCCATTAGATTAAGTCATTTTGGGCCCTTAGATTAGAAATGCCCTAAAAATCCTTATGAGGTCTTATTATTATTTTTACCCTAAACTCATTCATTTGCTCCATTTTCTTTTGTGTTTTTGGATCATGGAGGCCATGGAAGGTTGCTTACTTTATGAGGGTGGATACACACATTTGGAGGGTTATTTTGTATCTCTCTCTAGGGTTTTCTTATAATTTCTTTGTTATTGTAAGATATATTTTTGTTTGCCCCTTTTGGGCATGGGCATTTTTGCCCCATTTTAATTTATGTTTTATATGAGATAAACACAAAATGAAGGGTTTGAGTATATATATAATCATTTTTCTTAGTAAATAATGTTAAATAGACCTCGATCTATTTTAAGGTTATGACTCGATTAAATGGACTTGATATATATATATATATATATATATATATATATATACACACACACACACACACACACACACACACACATGGTTTTATTAATAAGGATTTAATCACATATATAAAAACACCAACACATTGATTAAGGTCATGCGTCCGAGTATAATATACAGGTATAGAATATTGGGGTGGGGCAACGCCGCACCCTATATGTTTTAAATTAAAATAAAAACATTGGGGTTGGGCATCCCCTATCCCCACTATTATTTAGTTTAACTAAAATCAAAACGTGGCCCATTGATCCCAAACGTAATGCAACCCACAATTTTTTTGTATGATATAAACTATGATCAAATAAATCCATTCGGCTAAGTATGTATATGTGTGTGTGTGTATATATATATGTATGTATGTATGTATGTATGTATGTATGTATGTATGTAAATAAGTATATATTATTACAATTGTATATTTTGTTCTACCTTAATTTAAACATTCAATTCAAGTTAATTATAAGAAGAAGGATAAGGTATCGCAACTTGTTAAATTTCATTTCTATCCATATATGTGGGATAGTAGTAACAATTTCCTTTGCAAAAATTGATTATAGATTAACTCAATCATTCCTTTTACATATTCCTTTGAATGGAATGAAAATAAAGCATTCATAATGAAACTTATTCCTTTTCTTTTTAATCTAGTTTACCAATAATGCAAGAAAGAAAACAACATATACTTCCATACAAGAACACTATCCTTTCAAAATCGATTTATAATACAAATTTTAAATAAAATTTTAGATTGGGGAGAACTCTATTTTCAATACAAAACCCTTTCAAATTCCATACTTCAACTAAAATAATACAAGTCTTAATAGTTTCATTTTACAAGAAACTAACCCAATAAAATACAAGATTACATCAAATGCACTCTTGGTAAAATTTTACAAGTTTGAAGGAATTATCATAAAAACAAATGCAACTTCTTTTGCCTCCTTTCCAAAATATACATTTTTGATAATCAATACAAATCAAACTTACATAATACATTTACAAGAAGTTGGAACTCTTAAAATACAAGTTACAAGACCTCCACTTGGAGGGAGACAACATGGAATTGTTTTTACAAAGATATCTATCCTTTCTTGATATACTTCAACACAACACTCTCCAAGGTAACAATCGGAGTTCCTCCATTTCCCAAAATCCAATCACACATAAAAAGGAGGGGAGTAAGCAATGCTCAACCTAATCTATAATCCAATGGGAAGAATAATCCATCCTCTTCATTGGCCTCCGAGCCCCAAAATGAAGCAATAAAAGGCATAAAGAAACCAAGGAAACTTTTACATGGCTTCAATAACAATCAATCACACAAAATTTCAACATAGTAAGAACTATTCAAAAATAACAACACACATACCTTTCTCTTAAGCGTAAAGTTTCAATATCGAAGCCAAGAGAGAGAAGAAACATGGGGATTAATTCATGTCTCATAATGGGTTAAGTTCCCACCTTAAAATCTTCCAAAAATAAAATTGCATACCAATAAGACTCTTATGCCGCCTCAAAATTATTATGCCTCCCCCAAACTACTATGCCTCCCTAAAAAATACAGACAAGATAAACACAAATATCATCTATCTAAAAAGGTGGGACACCTAACCCAAACTCCTCCCAAAATATGCAACAATACTCTTATGCCTTCCTCCAAAATATCCCCATTTTCTTTCTCTTATACAACGCAAAGGCCATATTATCCCCAAAATCAAAACATAAAACATTCATTCAAGCTAGAACAATTTGTACAAAAAATAAAGATGACAAATACATGGGTGAAGTCCTTACCTTGTCATTACAAGAATATACAATCCACGATCACAATCTCCAAGCTTTTCCAAATCGAATCCAGAAAAACAATCTCCCGTGCTCTTAATAAGAACTCCAAAACAAGCTCCTCCAAAAGCAAGAGTGAAAAAAAAAACAAGTAACCCCAAAATCATCAAATGAACTTGAATAAATAGAAAAAGAGAAGAGGAGGGTGAGGTGGCTCCATGTAGGATGCCACATCACTTCTCCTCAACTCCACATCATATGGTCAAACACCAAACCTAAATCTCATAAATTGGTGGGTGAGAATATGAAAAGTTATCCTTCCACACACAAACCATTAACCAAACTCCAAAGGACAAAATTAAAATCCCATGTAAGAAGGTGCAATAATTTCACCTTTTTAGCTTCCAAAACACATAACTGGTCTAATTTTTACCCACTAGCCAATATATGTATAGTTCATAGGTGAATTTAACAGTGTAAGACAAGCTTAACTTGTCCTACAAGCCCCAAATATAGACATTAAGCCAAAATATGAGTTTGAAATGCAAGGTTAGGTACACAACACTAAAACAAATAAAATCATTTTCAAATCCATGATAAAATCAAGGAAAATCTACCAAATTCAAATACCCTCGTCACATCTCAAAATACTTTAATTAATAAGACCACTCAACTTAAAGAAGAGCACATTAACTAACAATAATGAAGTACAACACCTTACCATGATAAATCACATACTCACAAAATAATTAAAATGAAAAGAAAAACAACACATTTACCCATGGTCACATTTGAGGCCATCTTCCAATGGGGACCTTTTAACAAAATATCATCAACAAAACAATATATACGAAAACACAAGTTGCTAAGATGACATGTTTCCTATACCCAAAATTCTTTCATTGTTGGTCTCCTATCCCCTTTTTGTTTGTTGTGTTACAATTTCTTGTTAAATCAAAACAATACCTCTTTGGCCTCGTGGTCATATCATTGACATCAAACCAATAAAACACACATATACATATCAATTCACATCAACAATTAACACAGCTTAAATCATTGATAGAAATCAAGTAATTTCACCAATTGTTTACAATTTCAAGATATTTCAATTCTTTCATTTCATCGAAAACAATAAGATCACAAGCCTAGCTAAATCGTCTAAACAAATCTATGTATCAAATTCCAGAAAATCAAGTATATATAGATTGTAGTAACTCTAGATTATCACCAATACTAAAATATCAATCCATGCATATACTTTAAATTAGAGTCACCGCCTATCCATAATCAAAATATCTATAATGTCTATCAAAATACTAATCAAATATAATAATGTCCATTTATCAATGTCTAATGATCAAATATGATAACAAAGTCCATGCCTCCAATCCAAAGTAAGAAAAAATCCTAGTAAGATCAATGTCGAAGAGGAGTGGGCACTTCCATGTTTAATATTACTTGTATAGGTCAAACAAAAATTGTTAACTAAAAATTATCTAAGGCTAACCATAAATCTAAGAAAAAACTTTCAACCAAAAGAGAAAACCTTTGACAACACTAGCTTATACGAGTTCGATATGAACAAATTGAACTTTAGATTATTTAAAACCCATACATATATATTTTCGTATATATAAAATCACTCTTTTAAGTAATAATAGAACCCACACATTAACAAAATGCATAAAATTTATTGAAAGTAAGGAGGAACATGTGAAAATTATTGCAAATGATTCATTTTGTGATCGGATAAATGTACCTTGTTTGAAAAAGTGACTAGTTTTTTTAGAAACACGATGTTGTTGTTTATTATCACCACGGGGGTTCCAAATATTTGGACATGTCATTAAAAAAACAATATATGAAATGTCTTCTTTACTATTAGTGATACAATATGTTATTTAATGCTAATAAAATGTATTAAAGAATTCTTTTGTATAATCTGCAATTAATTTTTCCATGTTCCTATATAAGTAATAACTATTGACCAAGCTATTTCCAATCAAGGGAGTATTCACTATAGTTATATCTTGATGTAGAGAGGAAGAGATTCTATGAGGGATTTTGAATTTCTTACTAGAGTCAAGATCTTGACCTATGAAATGTAATTCCCACAATTTGGACACACAAATACAACAAAAAAATACCGAAATATTTTTTTGACTTACATTACTCACTACACAATACCACATGAGCTCCAATAGATAAACTTAACACCACATAAGACACTTACACAAGTCATCAACTCACATAGACACATGACAACACCATATACATGTCGATGCCACACTTTCCCCAATGAATGAATGCTAGCAATGACCCAACCACAAAGGGACCCAAGGATTAAAAAATCCTTAACACATCATTACCATGGTTTCATCTTCATTACTATTAACATTTCCGAAAAAAATTTACTATGCAAGGATAATTTTTCTCCTTTTTCCACTTACAGTTTATTAAGTTCATTTCACATTCAACTTACAGGTTGACCATTTAAGGTGGCTCTTTATCCCTTACGACAATCCCCATAACTTACATAATTATTTTCATAATTATTTTTCTCGAGTTCTTCACAAAACTTGAAAATATTTTAACGGTCATGAGATCTAAGGTAATTCTTGGATCTCAGTATCTCATAATATTTTGATGAACTCATGAATGGATTAAAATATGCTTAGTTTTGATAACCCAGATATGGGTATTCATCCTTTGATACGAGTAATTATATTCTCCTTCGAAACTATTAGATCTGCAGGGACTTTCAACAAAAATGCGAGTTGATTTGTTTCCATTTCTGCGGTTCTCTATGTTACGAAATCTTATATCTAATTCAAATATTGAATGGCTCACCCTTCATTTTATTCTAATTCTAAGTTGAACTTTGTTGATATACATGTCTTCTTCAAACCTGGGTATCCATATTTCTTTTGTTGTCTCGAAGCTTTGTTATCCACATCTAGAGTATTTTTTTTTACTTGAATGGACACTTTGGTGAAAACTCGGAAATCATATTAATACTCTTCTTGAGATTTCAACATGATATTCTTTAATCTTATATTTTTGTATCATTATTCCTTTTAAAACCCGATGGTTTCGTTATTATTTGGTATTGCGATATTATGAGAGATCAAACAAGCCTATGGTTATTTCACCATTTTGACTAATGGGTCGACTTCCTTTTCCCGACCTCTGGTCTCTACTTTCTTCCTCGTAGTTTCATATCCGAGTGTTTTGCATTATAGGGAATTCATTATTATCTTTATAGATACACACGTAAGTGAATTCATGAACGCGACCTTTTGTTATAACTTCCATATGAGTAATTTTATCTGGGAATTGTGATATATTGGAGTTTGTGATAGCCATTGGGGTTTTCATTTAGAGCTTTCTAGTTGAGTGAGTCAAGTTGTATGTCTAATGGCTTGACCGTAGCTTTTCTCGAACCGGGTTTTCTCCATATGTATTTTCTTTGTAAATATGTGCAATATAAATTTTGTTATAAATAATTGGATGTGTTCCATAATAATGATGCTTCTAAAAGTTGTAATTATATGGCTGATTACTTTTCTAAAGTTATAACTATTGTATATCTTAAGCTTTACATGAGATTTGTGTGATATATTCCTATCAATACGCATATTGATTATTTTGGTTTATGACTTGAAGTTTTACTATTCTCGCTGAATTTATTATTTTGATCTTGATACTTGACTATAATCATGACCTCAGTAATTGATCTTCAAAATCCTTTTTTGTTGATTTCCAAACCATGAAGATTTATCCTAAGCCTTTGTTTCTACTCGGATAATGCATGATCCTTATAGTTATCGTCTACTTTTTTTTCTTACTTGAACTTTTTCAACTTGATATGCACAAATGATATATTTGTTACTATACTTCATTTTGAATCAATTTCTTCAATTTGTGTTCTTCATTTTTATCCTTTCATTCAAAATGATAAAGTTTATACGCAAGTGTTTAGTTGTGTAGAGGGATTTAAATGAAACATTATGTAACTATTTCTTGAACATGGTGATCTTGGTCTTAGTTCAAACTCTATTTGTATGGTTGCTTCGAATATGAAAGTGACCAATATCTACATTTATCACTACTAATTATTTGATTGAAAAGTGAGCCGAGACTTCACCATCTCGTATCTAATAGCTGATCTTTGAAGCTATTCAAAATGTACTTGTTACTTTTATTTTTTAACAATAACTTCCTTGTACTTGGATTTACTTACAAGAATGATTTTGAAATGATATCTTTAGTCTTAGGACTTTGTACTTTATCTGCATAATGTGAAAACCTCCATTGATGAACCTGAATCCCTTGAAAAGATAAGAGTTTGTACTTATTCTTTATAGTTGCAACCTTTCTTGTAGAAAGATAAAAACATCAATTAAGTTATTCTTAGTATTTTCAACACCGTAATTGTTTGCTTGAGTTGTTTTTTTGTTGATTTTCCCTTGTTGTGTACTTTTGAAACAAACTTGATGAAAATATCATCATATGTTGTCTTTCTTCTTGATGATTGTAATTTGTATAATTTCCATTCATCTAATAGTGGCCTCTTATGCTGGTTGTACTTACACTTCAGTTGTAGCTTGACTTACATTTGAATTCTATAAATTCAACATGAAAGGAAGTTTGTAGTATGATGCTCTCAGTTGTTCTTTTTAGACTATTTTGAAGTATGAATCTTGTACTTGTTTCCTTTGCTTGTATTTCATCCTTCTGGAATTGATGGTAAATTGTACCTGATTCAGCTAGTGCTTGATGATCCTATAGCTTTAACTTCAAAAATGTACTTTGGAAACCATACCTTAATTTTGACTATAACTAGGCAATGTGTATGTTGTATGCACTATGTGATGAGATTTTGTAACTATATTTCTCCCTCATAATGAATTTTAATCTATTGCTTTTGTGACTTGAATAACTCCTATTCCTTATCCTTTATGGATACTCATATTTCGATTTCAAATTTCCGTTTCTTGAAAAGTTATCCAAATCTTATTATTGTTGTAGCTTCATTCTTCTTCATTGATGCTTTTTGCATAATATAAATTGTTATGTCATTAATTAGACCGTATATTTGTTTCTGTATTCTAAAATTCGTACTTTATACTTGATTTTAATTTGATGAAAAACTTATATCTTTTATTTGCATGGCTGCAACATCTATATTCAAGCTCTTCTTTGATCCATACTATATTGTAATCTATTTTTTCCTTTGATTATGAAAAGCTACAATACTTCTTTATTATGTCAATCTTCCGAATATGCAGCTCTAATTTTCTATACTTAAAGATGTACTTTAATTCTATTCTTTGTCATTTGTTATTGAAAAATACATATACATCATGAAATAAGAGTTCTAATCTCTACTTTATAATTTTGATTCTTCTACTCAAACATTTGAATTCAGGAGTGAGTCTTCTCTTATAGTCCTTGAATTTTGTAAACCTTCCATTGAGTGAAATTTATGCTTGATAGTACAAAACTTTAAAACATGCATTCTCTTTTTACTTCACAACCTATACCTTCACACTTAAAGAAAATAATTAGAAAATAATCATGCTTTTTGGCCTCTCTTATGTTCCATAGTGACTTTATTTCTCTTTCCTATTATTGTTCTAATTCAGGGAATTCCATGAGCTTTGGTAAGATATTAGTCTCATAATTCTACATGTGTTATATAATGTATCTTATGCCTCTGATATTAGGAAATCCATTTTCATGAAGCTAGACGGTGAATGAGTACGATTAAACCCGATCTCGTTGATTGATTCCTTTTATTTCATTTTAGGTACATTGTAGTTCTTGGATAACATGGATGAAAGATGGATCTCGGAACCAAAACAAGGAAGACTAGGAACAAACACTAGGCAATGATGGGTTCTTATATACTCTTTTACTTTTAGCTTTATGTAATTGTAGTTCCTTCTTCGGTAGTCATGAGTGTAATTTCTTCATGAATAAATGACATTAATTTATGTAACGATTTGCATTCTTCTTTTTCATTCATCTTTATTATGGATATTTATCATAGTGAAATAATAAACTCAATCACATATTTAATAGTATTAAACAGAGACCGAAAGAATGAGTTTTGATGTACCTGTAACTTAGTAATGAACTCTCATTTATGTAACTCGCAACTCTATTTGTTGCTCTGAATATAACATTTACGTTAAACTATGATTCACACCTTCATCAAAGCAATGCATTAGTCCTTCGGGGCTTCTATGTTTCCTTGTTGAATGTGAACATGAAATGGTAGTATATTTGAGGTGTTACATTCAGTAACAACACACGATAACTAAAAATTACATGTAGTTAATCAATTTCTACAATAAACACAATGAAAACTCTATGAATCCCCTATCTAGGTCCATTTCATCAATACCTCCACTAAAAACAAAGTTTCAAGTTGCTTATTTTTGCACGAGTCAAAAAACTGTCAATGGATACCTTTTAATCCTAAATTTTACATTTATATGTGTAGAAGGACCTAATGAGATTAGTTATTAATTATGATTATTTACATAATTATTTGTAATAAATATTTAGTTAAGTAAATGTTAGCCACATTTAACTAAGTAATGATGGGAATTGTGAAGGATTGAATCAAAAATTATTTATAATAGTGCATGAATAAGTTTTATTAGTTACATTTGTACATTAGCAAGCATAGTTAATTAAATGTAGATTTTTTTCTATAACATTGTTTTTCATTTTATAGAAATCATAAAACCCATATGTGTTCCATTAGTATGAGAAAACTTATCCTAGCTTAGATCAATAACTGAATGCAGACGAACCAGATCAATAATCAAGTATCATAAATCTAGTTAAAACATCACATAATGGAAATTGGTTTAATTTAAAATGAATTCTCATTTTTTCATCGACATCACCACATCACTCTTGCTTTTTTTTTGTTTCCCATTTTAGATAAAATATAAAAAAATATTATTTCACATTATTTTAGTAACTTTACCAACACATCAATTAGTCTATCATCCAACATTTTTCTTAATTTAAAGATAGTACACATATATTATATTTCTTTCTATACATTCTCCCACAAATATAGGGAAGTTATAATAACTCAAAATTCTTATATATTTCATATTAATGTAATAACTATTAACAATTTACTACTACGTGATGTATTCTAAAAATTTATATAACATGTTATTTTATACTAAACTAAATAATTTAGGTCACCTATGGATGCATTATAGAACATGGTAAAATTTTTAGATAAGTCTTGATATTGAGATTTGATGGTATTGTGTTGTATTTCTATAATTGTGTAAGTTAATATATTACAGATAGGAAAGGTTTTGGTTGGGTTTTCAACCTAAAAGGTTTTTCTTGTGAGTCATATTATATCAATATTATGTGCATTCCATTAATTTAATTATATTTCTATTTTAATTATCTCCCATGTTATTTATTGCATATCGTTTTCATAAATCCCAACACATGGTATCGTTCCTATGTTTGGACCGGGTGAGGATAAGGTAGATGCGTAGTCATGTAAATTATTTCAATGGTGAAAAGAAGTTATAAAAGGTGTGTTTTGTAGGTGCTTATCCATCAACACCTTAGAAAGGATCACTAGGAGAAATATAGGTTTCAATAACAACACATCTCTCACCCTAATGATACCTCAGTGAATGGGATAACAACAATGTCATGGTGAGGTATCACTACAAAAAAATTATGGTAGGGTTGGGAGTTATAGGGGAAGCACTAAGAAAATGTTATACAAGTGAAATATACTCTCTAGAGGGAATAAGTATGGATATGTGGATATGTCATCCCATTGGAATTATTAATGAGTTATGTGTGTTAGATTAGGTATTTACCTTAGCTCATGTTCACCTAGTTACTTTATTTACATTTATTGTATTTATCCTCACCCACTTATGTGTGTGGATATTTATTTTATCTTAATTAGATATTAGGAGATATTATCTAGTTGTTAGGTATAGTTCTTTCCTTGATCTATGGTATTGACTAGTTCTTTCCTTGATATATGGTATTAAATAGATCCTTGATGTCTAGTTCTCTCCTAAATCTATGGTCTTGACTAGTTATTTGATGACTATTTATTTCCTTGATTTATGTCTTGATTTATGGCTTTATTTATGACCTTCACTTGGTTCTTTGATAGTTATTCCTTGCCTATTTAAGCAAGGCCCATTCTCATTGTATTGCATTGAGTTCCATAATAATATATGATATTGTTGCTCATTTGTTTGCAAAGGTTTATGTAAAGTTATTCGCGAATCTCTTTCATCTTATTGATCGTGGTGTTTGATTAGCATATGTGTTCTTGGCTTGCTATGATTTGGTTATCATTCCTTTTGTGGTATCACAGGTTGGAGATTGTTTTTAACATTCGTTAGTAAGTTTTTTTTTGTAAAAGTGCTTATTGTTTCATTATCTTTCCATTGGAAATATTTATTTTGACACTTGCACTATAATTATAAAGTGCCAAATATGGAGGAGTGTTGTAATCAATTGTGGATGCAATTTCAGTTGAGCTCGACGTCCTAAATTCAGGGAGTTGCATTTTGTATCTATCATGGATTTTGAGAATGATACGCTTTTCTCTACATTATGTGGACTTCGAGAGGATATTGTAAAATTTGTGGAATAAATTAGATCGCTTAAGAAGTGAAATTATCTTCTACAATCACTCATTCACGATAAGGATAGAATAATACACTCCTGTAGAAAAACATGCTAGCCTACCACATCACCATCATATTGTGGACAGCCATATCCATGCTCCTGCTCCACTTATAGTTGTTGCTCTTGTACCCACTAATATTGATCTACAAGTCTTTGAGTCATGCTCCGCTTTTGATGCTCCTAAACCTATGAGGCTTGTTGATGTATGCTCTTCCGCATATGTGCCTCTCAAAATACCACATGTTGTGTATCTTATTTCTACTCAAGTGCATGGCCTTTTTGAGAAGCATACCACTACCTTCAGTTCTCACATGCTCCATTATATGGGTTTCACTAGAGGAGGTATTGGTAGACATTCACATGGTATTGTTTCCCTATTCCACATGTTAAGTGGAATTCTCGCCATGACATTGGTTTTCGAGTAGATACTTCATTGGGATCACACATTTATAGAGCTCCTTTTTTGTTCGCTCAACTCTTTTTAGGATCATGAGAAACACATGAGTTCTACACCTTCACTCAGATTGATAAACCTGAGATTTTAGTTGTCATACATGATCAACTCCGACACACATTCTAATGCTCCTTTACATGCACCCACAGTGCGTTTTGTACCAATTCATATGTATGAATCTTCTTCATCCACACATGTTGATTTGGGGTGGATAACTGATCACTTATGGAGATGACATAGGCATTCATTTAGATGAATATACGAGCATAGCTCCTCCACCATTCAACCTCTTGCTCCATTTTTATATCTTGTGTAATTTGATGCTTCTGTTTTGAGCATATTTCTTTAGCAGGTGTAGTGTATATATCTTGTTTGTTGAGATATTTTGTATCTATTTTTAGAAAATTTTGACATGTTGATAGTATCTCTTGTGGGGGATCTATTCAGTGCATTCTGTGTTAGTTTTTCAATGTTTGAGTAGTTGTTTTAACAACTCATTTAGATTTGTAGCCTCGGTCCAACCCATCGGTGGTAGTATGGGAGGGTGTGGTGTTGATCCTTCTTCAAGTTTTGTGTCATTGCCTTGCTACTTTAGCTTTTATTGGATCGTGACACTCTTGATTTTGTGTCCTTTCCTTGTTGCTTTGGTTATTGTTCTTGGATTGTGGCTCACCTATTTGCAGCAGTTCACCAAATTATGTTTGGTGTTTTTGCACTTCGACATCACTTTGTTGATAGTCTCCTTGTATAGAGTTATTATGGTGAATCCCAATGTCAATTGTTTTTGAGTATTTTGATCAATCGGTGGATTCAAACAATAGTGCACACCAAAATTCTTTAGAATTGTACGCGTTTATTGAGCCAATATTCTTGGGATGCCTTGGATCGGTGTGTTTACTCTCTTTACTTTGTTGTTACTAGTTTTGGTACCTTGTGGTGTCCCTTTTCCCACTTATTATATATGAGTACCTTATCAGGCCTAGTTGTTGGGACTCATCTTGTGGACATGCCACTTCTATTTTGGCCCCTATCTTCACTTGGGGGAGTTAGAGTAGGTATTTACCTTAGCTCATGTTCACCTAGGTACTTTATTTACCTTTATTGTATTTATCCTCACCCACTTATGTGTGTAGATATTTCTTTTATCTTATTTAGATATTAGGAGATATTATCTAGTTGTTAGGTACAATTCTTTCCTTAATCTATGGTATTGACTAGATCCTTGATGTCTAGTTCTTTGCTAAATCTATGGTCTTGACTAGTTCTTTGATGACTAGTTATTTCCTTGATTTATGGATTGATCTATGACCTTGAGTGGTTCTTAGATTGTTAGTCCTTGCCTATTTAAGCAAGGCCCATTCTCATTGTATTGCATTGAGTTTCATAATAATATCTGATATTGTTGCTCATTTGTTTGCAAAGTTTTATGTAAAGTTATTCGGTGAATTTCTTTCATCTTATTGATCGTGTTGTTAGATTAGCATCTATTTTCTTGGCTTGGTATGACCTGGTTATCATTATTTTTAGTGTGGTGGAAGAATAATAAAATGACTAACATACCGACCAAAGGATATATTATAAGAGTTAGTTATTCGACTAGGGATGTAGATGGAGATATCACCCCAACAATATCTTGCAGTATCTAATTTATCGTAAAGACATCTTAGGGTCTCATATTGAATAAGTATCCATCACAGAATGAGATATTTTTTTCTGACAATATATCAACCGAACAATGCCCAAAGAAACACGAGAAGTCAAAGGATATGGAGCAAATACAATATGAAAAATTTGTGGGAAACTATATGTATGAAATGGTCTAAAGGAGACTTGATATTATGCATAATGTGAGATTTAATATTATATATGTTTAATATGGGCATGGAAGATTGAAATGTGACCTAGTGAACACTAGGGTACCTCTAGGTTTCTAGTGGCAAAGTTATTTTCTATCAAGGTTAGTAATTTCTACCATAATATCTTGATGTAGGAGAGGAATAAATTCTATAGGGGTTTTAGATTTTGACTAGGGTGCAGATCTTGATTTGTGAAGGTTCAACAATGGGTATGTTTTCAACTTATTCCGTGGAGAGTTATGTTGACAAAAAAACATCAAGAAAGTGTTTGTATTTGACCAATAATAAATCTAAATACATTGAAAAGTGCACCAAATTGGTTTTTATTTCAATTTTATATGGTTTAGGTGGGTTCATTCAAAATTGATACATATAAGTTGTTAGTCACAAAGTACAATTCAAATAATAATGAACCAAATCATCACCCTCAAATATAGAAAATTTATGTCGAATATTGTTTTTCAAGGGGATTGGTAGAGAAGACTATGGTAGTCTTAGACAAGGTGGAGACAAAGAAAGTGGATCAAATTAATTCACAAAGGATATATGCGCAAAGAAGATTACAAGTGGTGAAATAAGTAAAGGGTCTTCATTGTTCCATGATGATGAAGAGTGGGTTCATGGTATCCCTAAAAGTATTGAAAAAGTAGGAGTTTATTGAAATATGTGTCTCATACATCACATTCATCACTAATATTACTTTATAAATTTTTCTAGTGGCAAAACTAATTTAAGTTGGTCAACTTGAGTCTTTTGAAAAAGAAATGGCTTAGATGAAAAGTCTTATTTAAGGATTCTTTCCAGTGGTGTAAGAAATTTCAATTTTAGGATGTTATCTCTTTTAAAATAAAAGAGGATGTTTTCATTTTCATAGGAGTGAAAAATAGTCAAAACTTGTAAAACATAAGTTTGTAGAATTCTTGGATTTGTCTACATCTAGAAATGAGGAGGTTGTTGTTGTTTGTTACTAGATCAAGTTAAAAGGTTGGACACTAGTGTGGGTTAGTGATAAAAGGATTTAAGTTGGAATATTTTCAAGTTTATATTTATGTCTTCTTATAGATACATGAATTATTTAAATTGTATTGTTTATATGCTAGTTATATTTAATACTGATAAAAATAATATGCTTGATAGTTTTTACCCAAAAATATTTTTCTTAATATTACTATGTAAACTTTCTGTGCACATGTCATAAATTTAGTAATTAAATCTTCGTTTATTTCATTTCATAGTGGTTTCCCAAAATTGCAATAGTTTTATGATGACGAATTTGGACATAAATTACCAATTCTCCGGAAAAATGTTCTAGGATTAACAAAATATAATAGCCATTTTGAATTGTGGATTGTAAAGATTTCATTATTTAATCATATACAATTTATTCACATAAAATATATATTAAAAATAATAATTAATTGCGAAATTTTAGAAAATATATGTTAACAATTTATAGAATTTAAATTTAATTTCAATGACCTAAATGTACTAATGTTACAAAGGATGTTTGTAAGGCCCACATTTTCCATGCACAAAACCTAAGGTAAAACCCAATAATTATTTAAGGAGATTATGGAATATTTCTTTTTGTTTAAAAAGGTTGCAACAAGATAACCACCAACTAGGTTTAAATATTTCTTGATTAATAAATTCCACATAGTTGTAATATTGTTTTAATTAGGAAATAGTTTTAAAGGGACTATACCCTATTACAAAAATGCTCAACAACCGAGATAAATAGGAGGAAATAGAAAAAATGGATCAAAATCTAGATATTACTTTAAGCCTAACTATAGTAAACAAATGAACTACAAAAAACGAAGAAAAGATAGGTATAAAGCGTGAAAAAACAACAAGTAAGAAACAATAGAACATCATCAAAACAACACTAAGACAGCTACGAATAGATTAATTCTTATATTCCCTATCAATTATTAAATTTACATTCTAGAATGAGGTAAAGAGATCCAGGGTAGTGACATGGCTAGGATCATTAGCATCTAGTTGATAAAGGACACGACCCCTTTTAACGTGCCCCAAATTACTTGAGAGATACCATTGAGCATGCTTTAGTACTTGTGACCCGTTATTCTGGATTTCACAAATAGCTCTAAAAATGAAAAATTATGTTCACATATATCTTTAGAATTTCCTAATTTGTTATCAATGGAATTTAACTTCTTGTAGATTTCATTGAAGTGTTCTTCACTAATGATAGTATCATTAATCAATTTCCTTTTTCCTATTGTTTAGTCAACTGATGCATTTCATTTTAAGACTTTCTAGCTCTTTTTTCTTGTTTCCAATTCTCTTTAGAAGATCCTCCCAGTAATATTGTTGTGCCTTGTGGTGCTGATGTGCAAGAGATTATGTGTCCGAGATATGTGAGCTTGCATTCCCAATAATGTAGAGGATATCTTAGACAAGATTTTGAGTAGGAAGTGATCTATCACATTTATCATTAATGATAGAATTTTGTACTTCGATGGGGATATTATCCTCATTATACCAAGTGGTAAAGTTGTTATTAATCCCATAATTTGCCAATGTGTCCGCCACTCTATTACCTTCTCTATAGGTGTGGACAATTTTGAAGGTATTGAAGGCATGAAAAATACTTATAGACTCATGAATAAAATCTTGTATTGTCCAACTAGGGGGTGTATTTGATTCAGATGATTTATAACATTCAATGAATCTCCTTCAATAATAATGTTCATAATATTTCATTCCTTAGCAATTCTTAAGCCCCATAGAGCTGATAAGGCTTCAACATAATGGTTTGTTTGATGTCCCATTCTTCCTTAACAACAATAACTAAATAGACTTTGTGATCCCTTATTATTCCTCCTCCAAAGCCTACACAAGAGTTGACTTTTGAACCACCATCGAAATTGAGCTTATAACAAGAATTGGGAGGAGGGATCTAATGTATTAAAGACCTGTCAATGGTTGAATTCCTTTGTCTCTGAAGGTTTCCAATATAAATTTTCCAATTTGAAAGAATAACCTCTTCATTTCTAGGATATTGTTTGTTATTGGGAGGTTTAAATCTCTCAATATTATCTTTTACAACATTGACAATATTATTGAAGATTTTTTTACAGAGATATGTCTGTTGTCTCTGAATATTATATCATTCCTTATTTTTTAGAGCCTCTAGAGTGTATGAGGAAAGATTAATTTCTAGATTCTTCAAACCATGCAGTGTTTATATGGGATTCCCGTTGTTCCCAACTTTGTAAGAACTCATTTGGAAGGGTCCAACAAACTTTGAATTTTGAAAAAATGAAACTCCAAAGTTTCGAAACATACTTATAGTGAAGCAAAAGTGTTTTATATCCTCAGCCTACTTTTAACATATACAACACATATTTGGCATAATAAAACCCCTTTTTATTAAATTACCATTCATGAGAATATTTCCTCTAAGAACTATTATCATCGAATCACAGCACCCTATGGTTTACACAAGTGTTTTTTCTTGAGCTCACAGTGTGATTGGATAACATAGGTACTACCTCCAAGTTGTGGGACTTGCTTCTTGAGATAGACCTCCAAAGAATTTTGGTTCTTGATCCTAAACTACCTGCCACAATGTACTCTAATGCAGTAAAACTATCTATCCTAATCTAACTTTCTAAGGGACCAAGGAGAGAGTGTGCATGAAAAAAAAGCCTACACTAAAGCGGTGATACACCAAAAAAGGAGAGTGAAAATAGTCTTCTAATGTGTGAAAAGTATAAGAAAAATATCAAACTACAAGGGTGATAATACTTCTCCATAATATAACAACTACATTCACAACAATATTTCATGCACACACAATGATAATGGATCCCTAAAAAAACATAAGATAGACACAATATATATATGCAATGATATTGAAAGGGAAAGAGGAATTCAAACAAACAAAATAGGGGAAGATACATCCACAAACTTGCATCTATTGCTTCATAAGTATGCATAGTTCAATCTATTATAAGATAAGGGCCTAGATCACCATGTAAGGAGTCCACTACAAGGGTGCTGCAGAGTATATCGGCTTCACAAAAAGAATTGACAGATTTTTCAACATAAAACCATCCCCCATTACAATGAGCCCAAAACTCCAATTTATAGAAATTGGAGAAGAGAGAAAGAGAGAGGGAAAACAAAAATCAAAAAATCTGTAATTCAACCACTTGGAAAAGGTAGTAAATGGAGTGAAATGATGTTATATTTCTTGCAAAACACTTCCCATCCTATCCCATGACTTGCAAGTAGTGATATATGTCAGCCCATGCTCCATCGATTCCTAACCAAATTATGTATTTCTTGATTTCTTTGCATTAGAGCTCGAAACATGATTCTAATGGTACCAATTTTGTGCGTTTTTCTTGTGAAATGAAAACTTTATGGCCTTACGAGTGGATGTAACTATTTTGGATTTGTCAGAATTTCTGTAATTTGATGGAATCGGGTATCTAGATCTGATATGTTTCTTTGTTTTTATATATCTACAAATTTTTGTCATTCGTGCTCATTCCCGAAAGTGAAATTTTGTGAAAATCAGATCTTAAGGTCAAAAGTTATGGCCATTTGAACTTTCAAAGGGTCATACATTGAATTTTCCTTTGTATGTCGGCATATTGGCTATTTTGGTTATATTTTGTCCTTGGGGGACTCTTAGCACTTTATAATTCTATTTCTTCGTTGGCATGACTTATGGTACTTTATTATTCTATTTCTTCATTAGGGTCACTTAATTCACTTTTAGTCCCACATGGAGCTCCCAATTTGGAAAAAGGTAATGAAAAGTTATATAAGGAGATTTGGGGAGTGTTAAAGTGCATCCTTACATAAATAATTATTTCCTTTCATGGGCAATTGTTGTTTGCAAATCTATAACTTGTGGAGTGAAATCCTGCAGGAATCCTAGCTTCAGTGGTGAGAGATCCATCCCTAACTAGCAAGGCATTCTTCGGTAGTGAAAGATCTACCTTAGCTTGTCATTTTGGAGCTGTTTTCTGGGCTGATTTACAGAGATATTTTCAGAGGTTTTGGAGATAGGTTTTTGTGGGGTTTTGAGATAATTTGTGAAGATAATCAGTGGGTTTTCAGATTAGACTTATGGAAGCAATAATGAAAGGGTTTGGCATCATTTCGAGAGGATTTCAAAGGGGTTTTGACCATCTACCAAAAAGGGTGACGTGTTTTGGAGATTGCAGCCTTTATATAGAGGGTTTCTAGCTGGCCATTATCATATCCGAGTGTTGGAATATCATCTCCTATATTTGTAAATGTTATTTGCAAAGTTTCATAGTTTTTCACTTGTATTCGGGAAGATATGAATTTTAGAATTTTTATAGTTGTTTAGGGCACTCTGTAATTTTCTAGCAGCTTTATATTGTCTAAAAATTTCTAAAAATAAATTTCTTATGTTCTTTATAATATTATCAAGCTCTCTTTAAATTTTGAAGTGATTTTAGTGAATATTTTGGGAGTTATTATTTTCTTTAGTTCGCTGCCCTAATCGGTAAAAACTGCAAAAATCAAAATTATTTTTGTGTTATTTAAGTGATATCCCATAAGGGATATTTTAATTTTCAAGCTATTTTCCTGTGGGTTAAATATGGAAGATTGGAAAGATCTCAATGTGGGTTTTATGAAGAAAATGTTCATCAACATGGTGAAACAATAGGAAACCACAAACCTTTACTTGAGCCACCACTTACTCGAGTTTAAATCAAATAAAATTTGGGGACAATAAGGTTAAATGTGAGAACAATGATAAAGGGCAGCCAATAGAGGTGATTGATGAGGATTTTTGTTGGAGGAAATACCAATATTTGAGTAAGAGTTTCGAGATAATTTTTCATTTCTAGCTTATTGCATGACAAAGATTGGTAGCAAGGCCAAGTGATATTATCATATTCTACTACCCGAATTACAAAACAACTCATTTGAACAACCAATAACAACACAACATGATGTAATTTCAGATGATGGAGATAATTTTGATCAAAAGATGATTGAATACCAAGTGAAAGAAGAAGAAGCTTCTAGAGAAAAGGTATGACTTTTAATGAGAAAAATATTTGTGGCAAGAAGGAACAAACATAGCTGGTTGGTTGTAAAATTTAAAAATATATTTCATTCCAAAAGGTACCAATCAACCCTCCAAAGAATAAGTCATTATCATATGGGATGGATTTACCAAGCATAATGAGCATAAATTTGTGAAAGGTGTTGATTCTTGTTCCACTTATTCTCCATCTAAAATCATGAATCATAATAGGGATGGTGTTGTTTTGGAGGTTTCTAAATCAGAAATAGAATGTTGACCTTTTAATTATATTCTTTATAAGGAGGTTAGTAGCTGCATGGATTTATTTCATCATCTTCATCTAATATCATTACTGACAGTTTTATCATGATAGTATTCAACCTATTGTCGATAAGAATGCAAATAATTTGGTACATAAAATTCAAGTCATCATGGAGACAAAGAGTGATAATCTTCTTTATGAGGAGAAACACGAGAAAAAATATGGAATACCTTACATGATACAAGGGCTCATGGGCATTATAAGCTATGAGATCATGGTAATATGTTGCAATTATCCAAAACTATTAATTTTGATTTTGAAAAATTTGTGACTGACTTCATAAGAAAAAGAAGGAATTCAAATGTGTCTTTTTGGGATTAAAAGTGTTGGCAAGCATGATTTCTTCATTAGATACTTCAGTGAAAGAAGGAGAGTACCTCTTAAGGTACTAGCGTTGGTTTTCTGATTGCTAAAAAGGGTAAGAGAATATTTTTAATAATCTTTAGCTTTCTTTAGGTAATATAACAACACTCATAAAGAGAGGAGAAAATTCTTTATTAATAGATCCCATGCTTGATTTTTATACCAGCTACATGGTGGAACCCTTGGAAGGGTTATGGGGGAATTTCTCCTCAAATTTCTCAAAGAATCTAGTTACAATTTTCTATTAAAAATAAGATTTGAATTCAAGGTGCATTCAAGACTTTAGCATCCTAAGGTATGAGAATGGTTACCATTTTCCTAGCTTGTTGAGTTCTTCTATGTTGTTTTTATTTTTCTATTATTTGGGACAACATTTACATGCTTGGATGACTGAGGAAGACTATTTGATAATCACGTCTCAAGGTATGCTTTATGGGATAAACACATCCTCCATTCACATTGCTCTTGATTCATCTAATAAGCATATGTTGGCAAATAAAATAATGCAGGAGGCCATGATATTGAAAGGAGATGAGGTATGTGGTATATTTATTGTGTTTGAATTTGCTAAAGGTAAGACTATTTTTGGGATGCAATGGTCACATGATGTTAAGGAAGACGATGATGCATGGGTTGAAAATTCAAAGGGGAATGAATATGTTGATCCTATATCAAAAAATTTGAGTTGCAAAGGTATGATGAGAAGCCCCAATTATGCTATTTCATATGTGTTATCTTATCTCATGATGAGAATTAATGGGTACAACAAAAGGTATGAAGTTCCTTATGATAAAGTTTATGGATGCATGAGTTCTATTGTTGATTTCCCTTTCTCTTGCATTTATGATGAAATGAAAATATGGGGAAAGTAAATAACTTATGATGAGGGAGCAGCCATGTGTATTCCCAACATAGAAAGAATTGATGAGTTATGTTCATGGAAAGATATGTCTTGCAAAAAGAAGGTAACTCATTTATTTAATGTCACTAAGAGATGTGAAGTACTTGAATGTGTTTGTACATTTGGGTTACTTGAAGTTGTAATCATTCATTGGACACATTGGCTTCCATCTTTTAGGAAATTTACATTCATCCCTCATGTGGATAAACTAAAAATTTTCAAGGAAAATAAACAAATCAGATTTCATGGTATACAAGGGCAGATTGCCAAAGATGTGATTGGTGAAGAAAGAAGCATGTCGTTGCAGCGGTTGAATTATGAAGGAAATCAGCCTCTTGTGGATCATGGTGACATCATAAGGTATGAGACAAGTGGGATATTTGATGAATCCTATTCGATGAATTGTTTGGTGCATATACAAAGCACACCATGATGACTTATGTGGAGATTGAGTCGGATGACGTTGAATTGGGGAGTGGGTTAGATATGGGGAGAATTTGACTCTAGATGGGGTGAGTGGAGTCATGGATGTGGGTGTAACCAGTAGTGTTGCATAAGAGATAGTTACGAGAGATTGCGATTACAAGTTCAAATCATCCAAGTTTATCATTATGTTGGTTTTATGATGTTTTAATAGACTGGAGATCTCATTTTCTTGTTTAGTACTCTAAGAACCAATACACTCTTGAGATTTTGGATGGTCACATATAGGATGAAAACTACAGATTAGAGGATGAGATGATCTTCTATCAGGGTTGATTGTACCTTATGTTAGATTCATGGTTGAGGATGGAGATATTGCGACATGTGCATTGATTTTCTGTGACTTGGCACTTGAGCTTTGATGAGACCTACAGGTTCAAGTCGGAGAGTTTCATATGGCATAGGTTTCGAGAGGATATCCTCAACTTTATATAGGCATGTACGGTTTGTCACTATGAAAATTCAAAGCTTATGGGTTCATTATTTTTGAGTCGACATTAGATAACACTCCTATGTATTTTACTGCTTTTCTATTCCTAGTGAGCACTTCTCCCATATGTTAGTCAATGGAGAGGCAAAATTGACTCTTGGTTATTTAGTAGGTTCACATTCAATGTAGAAGGTTGACTATGTGGATCTGATATTGTAGGTTGACTATCTACTAGAGTCTTAGAAATTTTCCCCCATGGGACACATTCACATACATTATGATGAGCCTTTCTCTCACAGGAGTGTAGGTCATATGGGAGAGTTAGCACCATTTTTGCATATACAAAGTTGTTTCACAGGGTTGATTCAGGGGATTCTATAGGATTCAAAGTAAGCTTTAATACTCAAGAGTTGATTAGAGAGGTAGTGAATGATGACATGATGACAACCTTGTATTGGCAGGGATTGGATAGATTGGAAATTTTGGTTAGGGTACAAGTGGAGAGTAGACGTGAGCATCATACTACTTTAAGAGAAACATTATTCTATACATGGCAAAAAGAGCATGATGAATACATGGATTGTTTTGGTTACTTCATATCACATCGATCTTTAGTTGACTATAGGGTGACGTGTAAAAACTAACTCTGTCATATTCAGTTTCTACATCATGGCAGGATAATGCTCGGGGTCAAGCATTTCTTGGGAGGGGAGGAATGTAATGTCACAAATTCTGAGTAGATGGCCTAGGAGTTTTTTTCATTTGTCTTATCCTTGGACATACTTGAGGGGCTAACAACACTGTAGGCTAGTCAATATAGATAACTCATTACCAAATTACTTTTTGTTATATTTTGTCATTGACATTAAGTGGGCAACTTGGTGGTAATAATTGTTATATTTTGTTGTTGGGGGCCTCATAGTACTTTATTATTCTATTTCTTCATTGGGGTGACATATGGTACTTCATTATTCTATTTCTTCATTAGGGTCACTTAAGTCTATTTTATTCCCTGAAGGAACTCCCAACTTGGAAAAAGGTAATGAAAAGTTATATAAGGAGATTTGGGAGTGTTAGAGCATATCCTCGCATACCTAATTATTTCCTTTCATGTGAAACTTTTTTTACAAATCTATAGCTTGTGGAGTGAAATCCCACGTGAACCCTAGCTTTGGTGGTGAGAGATCCATCCCTAGCTAGTAGGGCATTCTTTAAGTAGTGAAAGATCTACCTTAGCTTGTCATTTTGGAGCTGTTTTTAGGGCTGATTTATAGAGTTATTTTCAGAGGTTTTAGAGATAGGGTTTTGGGGGTTTTGAGATAATTTGTGAAGATAATCAGGTGGGTTTTAATATCCAACTTATGACAGAAATAAAGAAAGGGTTTGACATCATTTTTAGAGGATTTCAAAGGGGTTTTGAACATCTACCAAAAAGGGTGACTTGTTTTGGAGATTGCATCCTTTATTTATAGGGTTTCAGTGGCCATTTTTAGATCGAGGGTTGGAATATCATCTCCTATATTTTTAAATGTTATTTGCAAAGTTTCATAGTTTTTGCACTTGTATTCGGGAAGATATGAATTTTAGAAGTTTTCCATCTATTTAGGGCACGCTACAATTCTCTGGCAGTGTTATATTGTCTGAAAAATTCCAAAAATAATTTTCTTATGATTTTTATAATATTAGAAATATCTCTTTAAATTTTCAAGTGATTTGAATGGATATTTTGGAGTTATTAATTTTCTTCATTGTTTCCCTAATCGGTAAAAAAGCTGCAAAAATCGGTATTTTATTTGGCTCCAAATTTTCAATATTTTGTGTTATTTAAGTGGTATCCCACAAGGGATATTTCAGCCTAGACCACTTCAACCTAAATTTTCCACACAACAAAGGAATGCGGTCATTTTGGGTCTGGGTCCCATGTGTTCCAATGTCTTGTGGTACTCTTTGACCAAATATACCCGACTTTGTTGATTTGAACTACTTGCAAGGTGATTTCGTGATTCCAGGTCCCAGGATGTCTCACACATACATGTGCGGCATGGGCTCCAAAAACCTGATTTCTTTGCAAATCGACCATTTTGGCCATAAGGGTCCCATCTGTCCCCCGCATACTTATCGGCACTGGCTCTAAAACTCGATTTTGGTGCAATACACTAGCACAGCCAATTTTTTTGCTTTTTTTGCATTTTTTATAATTCTTTGAATTTTTCTTGGATGAGGAAGTTACAGAGATACTAGAGGGGCCCCAAAAAATCCAATTTTTTTCCCTTCAATCATTTTTTCTTGCTCTAGTATGAGGAGATTATGCAAGTTGTCCAAATTACTTCAATGGGTGAATATGGAATAACAAGAACAAGCTAAAAAATATGTTAACTTTGGGAGTTAGCTCTACTCCACTTGAAATCACAACAAACATTTTCAAAAAGGAGTTGTACCCAGATTTGATAGTGTATTAACCATCAAAAGAATTACTCCAAACAAGTTCACCTTTAACATCAGACAAATTAAGATGTATGATATCTAGATACTCTTAGAGAGAGGAGACCATAGGGTTTAGCTCAAGCACATCCACACTAAGCTGTTTCCATCTTCTTCTATTTCCCTCTATATCAATGTAGTCTTTGACTTTAGTACCATACTTATCAGCTAGGATATCCTTAATAGAAGAAAATCTATCATTCAAACTAAAATTAGTCCAACTATCCCTCCAAAATTGAATATCATTGCCATTTCCCACTTTCCATCTACATCCTTGCTTAATAAAATTCCTCATTTGAATCAAGTTTTTCCAAAAAATAGATCCATGAGGAAGTTGGTCATCATAGAGGAGTGAGTTCACATTTTGTTGAGCTAGGTATTTGGATTTGATTAAATTAATCCAAAGTTGTTCCTCCTTTAACATTCTCCATCCCATTTTAGCAATTAAAGCAATATTCATTTTTTTAATGTCCTTGATACCAATCCCACCTATTCTTTTAGGTATACAAACTTGATCCCATGCCACCAATTCATACTTGAATTTTTATTCAGTTCCCTACCAGAGAATGTGTTTTTATATTCTTTCCATTATGTCAAAATCACTTGTAGAAATTATGAACATAGACATTATATATATATATAATAATATTTTGGGTTGTAAAATCACTCATTACCTATAACTTATCTCGTACTTCCTCTTGGGACAAATAAAGTTCCCATAATGATGTAGAATGCATTACTTGATAGGTTTTAGAAAACACCGATTGGATGGAAAGGAGTTGTTCTTTCTAGTGCTAGAAACATATGTAGGTTATTGCATAACCTACATTGCATATGTGTTATGCAATGTGATTTGATAGGAAGACACTTTCCAAACTAGAAAGAACAACTCTTTCCATCCGGTGTTTTCTAAAACCTATCAAGTAATGCATTCCACACCGTTATGGGGACTTTATTAGTCCCAAGAGGCAGTCCCAGATAAGTTGTAGGTAATGAGTGATTTTACAACCCAAAATATGAGAAATTATTTTCTGTCATTCCATAGGAGTATTGAAGAAGTAGATGGAAATCTTATCAAAATTAACTTGTTGTCCTAAGGCAACCTCATATAATTTTAGAATAATCATGATTTCCTTAGGTTTAGGAAATGGTACCATAAGAAAAGGTTGTCGTAATTAAATTAACAATTAATTACTATTATTTTATTCCAATCATTTCGGGTTTAAATCCCCTTCTCAGATTTCCATTATTTCACCTTATTTAAAATATCATTTGAGTCAATACTTCCTAAGTTGTCTTAGTTCTTACTTCACATAACAACTTAATAACAAAGCCCCACATGAGGTCATCTAACTATACATTTTAAATTCCAATAATTAACCCTTGTAAAACATTATCTATGTTACCCCTTTCACAATTATTTAATTTATCCTTATAATTCTAATGTCATTTATTTACTTAATAACCTAAGGCTAAGGTCACAACTTACCCTAACCATTAAGTGGCCCCATTCAACCCATTACCCATACCTTTTAATTAATTTTTCATTCCCACAAAAATCACATCACTTAAAGTTGTAGGGTGAAATCTCATCCATTAGATTAAGTCATTTTGGGCCCTTAGATTAGAAATGCCCTTAAAATTCTTATGAGGTCTTATTATTATTTTTACCCTAAACTCATTCATTTGCTCCATTTTCTTTTGCAGGTTTTGGGATCATGGAGGCCATGGAAGGTTGCTTACTTTCTACGAGGTGGATACACACATTTGGAGGGTTATTTTGTATCTCTCTCCTAGGGTTTTCTTATAATTTCTTTGTTATTGTAAGATATATTTTTGTTTACCCCATTTGGGCATGGGCATTTTTGCCCCATTTTATTTTTGGTTTTATATGAGATAAACACATAATGAAGGGTTTGAGTATATATATAATCATTTTTTTAGTAAATAATGTTAAATAGACCCGATCTATTTTAAGGTTATGACCTGATTAAATGGACTTGATATATATATATATATACACACACACACACACACACACACACACACACACACACACACACACACACACATGGTTTTATTAATAAGGATTTAATCACATATATAAAAAAACCAACACAAAGGTGATTAAGGTCATGCGATGCGAATATAATATACAGGGGTATAGAATATTGGGGGTGGGGCAACGCCGCACCCTATATGTTTTAAATTAAAATAAAAACATTGGGGTTGGGCATCCCCTATCCCCACTATTATTTAGTTTAACTAAAATCAAAACGTGGCCCATTGATCCCAAACCGTAATGCAACCCACAATTTTTTTGTATGATATAAACTATGATCAAATAAATCCATTCGGCTAAGTATGTATGTGTGTGTGTGTGTGTATATATATATGTATGTATGTATGTATGTATGTATGTATGTATGTATGTAAATAAGTATATATTATTACAATTGTATATTTTGTTCTACCCTAATTTAAACATTAAATTCAAGTTAATTTTAAGATGAAGGATAAGGTATTGCAACTTGTTAAATTTCATTTCTATCCATAAATGTGGGATAGTAGTAACAATTTCCTTTGCAAAAATTAATTATAGATTAACTCAATCATTCCTTTTACATATTCCTTTGAATGGAAGAAAAAAATCATTCATAATAAAACTTATTCCTTTTCTTCTTAATCTAGTTTACCAATAATGAAAGAAAGAAAACAACGTATACTTCCATACAAGAACACTATCCTTTCAAAATCAATTTATAATACAACTTTTAAATAAAAGTTTAGATTGGGGAGAACTCTATTTACAATACAAAACCCTTTCAAATTCCATACTTAAAATAAAATAATACAATTATTAATAGTTTCATTTTACAACAAACTAACCCAATAAATTACAAGATTATATCAAATGCACTCTTGGTAAAATTTTACAAGTTTTGAAGGAATTATCATAGCAACAAATGCAACTTCTCTTGCCTCCTTTCTAAAATATACAATTTTGATAATCAATACAAATCAAACTTACATAATACATTTACAAGGAGTTGGAACTCTTAAAATACAAGTTACAAGACCTCCACTTGGAGGGAGACAACATGGAATTGTTTTTACAAAGATATCTATCCTTCTTGATATACTTCAACACAACACTCTCCAAGGTAACAATCGGAGTTCCTCCATTTCCCAAAATCCAATCACACACAAAAAGGAGGGGAGTAGGCAATGCTCTCAACCTAATCTATAATCCAATGGGAAGAAAAATCCATCCTCTTCATTGGCCTCTGAGCCCCAGAAATGAAGCAATAGAAGGCATAAAGAAACCAAGGAAACTTTTACATGGCTTCAATAACAATCAATCACACAAAATTTCAACATAGTAAGAACTATTCAAAAAAACAACACACATACCTTTCTCTTAAGCGTAAAGTTTCAATATCGAAGCCAAGAGAGAGAAGAAAGATGGAGATTAATTCATGTCTCATAATGGGTTAAGTTCCCACCTTAAAATCTTCCAAAAAAACTCAAATCGCATACCAATAAGACTCTTATGCCTCCCTCAAAACTCTTATTCCTCCCCCAAACTCTTATGCCTCCCTAAAAAATATAGACAAGATAAACACAAATATCATCTATCTAAAAAGGTGGGACACCCAACCCAAACTCCCTCCCAAAATATGCAACAATACTCTTATGCCTTCCTCCAAAATATCCCCATTTTCTTTCTCCTATACAACGCAAAGGCCATATTATCCCCAAAATCAAAACATAAAACATTCATTCAGTTAGAACCATTTGTACAAAAATAAAGATGACAAATACATGGGTGAAGTCCTTACCTTGTCATTACAAGAATATACAATCCACGATCACAATCTCCAAGCTTTTCCAAATCCAATCCAGGCAAAACAATCTCCCAGGCTCTTAACAAGAACTCCAAAACAAGCTCCTCCAAAAGCAAGAGTGAAAAAATAAAACAAGTAACCCCAAAACCATCAAATGAACTTGAATAAATAGAAAAAGAGAAGAGGAGGGTGAGGTGGCTCCATGTAGGATGCCACATCACTTCTCCTCAACTCCACATCATATGGTCAAACACCAAACCTAAATCTCATAAATTGGTGGGTGAGAATATGAAAAGTTATCCTTCCACACACAAACCATTAACCAAACTCCAAAGGACAAAATTAAAATCCCATGTAGGAAGGTGCAATAATTTCACCTTTTTAGCTTCCAAAACACATAATGGGGTCTAATTTTTACCCACTAGCCAATATGTATAGTTCATAGGTGAATTTAACATGTGTAAAACAAGCTTAACTTGTCCTACAAGCCCCCAAATATAGACATTAAGCCAAAATCTGAGTTTGACATGCAAGGTTGGGTACACAACACTAAAACAAATAAAATCATTTTCAAATCTATAATAAAATCAAGGAAAATCTACCAAAATTAAATACCCCTTGGTCACATCTCAAAATACTTTAATTAATAAGACCAATCAACTTAAAGAAGAGCACATTAACTAACAATAATGAAGTACACACACCTTACCATGATAAATCACATACTCACAAAATAATTAAAATGAAAAGGGAAACAACACATTTACCCATGGTCACATTTGAGGCCACCCTCTAATGGGGACCTTTTAACAAAATATCATCAACAAAACAATATACGAAAACACAAGTTGCTAAGATGACATGTTGCCTATACCCAAAATTCCGTCATTTTGGTCTCCTATCCCCTTTTTGTTTGTTGTGTTACAATTTCTTGTAAAATCAAAACAATACCTCTTTGGCCTCGTGGTCATATCAATGACATCAAAACAATAAAACACACATATACATATCAATTCACATCATCAATTAACACAATTAAATCATTGATAAAATCAAGTAATTTCACCAATTGTTTACAATTTCAAGATATTTCAATTCTTTCATTTCATCAAAAACAATAAGATCACAAGCCTAGCTAAATCGCATCTAAACAAATCTATGTATCAAATTCCAAAGCAATATCAAGATATATAGATTGTAGTAACTCTAGATTATCACCAATACTAAAATATCAATCCATGCATATACTTTAAATTAGGAGTCACCGCCTATCCATAATCAAAATATCTATAATGTATATCAAAATACTAATCAAATATAATTGTCCCCTTATCGATGTCTAAGGATCAAATATGATAACAAAGTCCATGCCTCCAATACAAAGTAGGAAAAATCCTAATAAGATCAATGTCGAAGAGGAGTGGGCACTTCCATGTTTAATATTACTTGTATAGGTCAAACAAAAATTTTTAACTAAAAATTATCTAAGGCTAACCATAAATCTAAGAAAAACTTTCAACTAGTAGAAAACCTTTGAAACACTAGCTTATACAATTCGATATGAACAAATTGAACTTTAGGTTATTTAAAACCCATACATATATATTTTCGTATATATAAAATCACTCTTTTAAGTAATAATAGAACCCACACATTAACAAAATGCATAAAATTTATTGAAAGTAAGGAGGAACATGTGAAAATTATTGCAAATGATTCATTTTGTGATCGATAAATGTACCTTGTTTGAGAAAGTGACTAGTCTTTTTTTTTAGAAACACGATGTTGTTGTTTATTATCACCACGGGGTTCCAAATATTTGGACATGTCATTAAAATAACACAATATATGAAATTTCTTCTTTCTATTAGTGATACAATATGTTATTTAATGCTAAAAAAATGTATTGAAGAAATCTTTTGTATAATCTGCAATTAATTTTTCCATGTTCCTATATAAGTAATAACTATTGACCAAGCTATTTCCAATCAAGGGAGTATTCACTATAGTTATATCTTGATGTAGAGAGGAAGAGATTCTATGAGGGATTTTGAATTTCTTACTAAGTCAAGATCTTGACCTATGAAATGTAATGCCCACAATTTGGACACACAAATACACCAAAAAAATACCAAAATATTTTTTTAACTTACATTACTCACTAGACAATACCACGTGAGCTCCAATAGATAAAATTAGCACCACATAATACACTTACACAAGTCATCAACTCACATAGACACATGACAACACCATATACATGTCGATGCCACACTTTCCCCAATGAATGAATGCTAGCAATAACCCAACCACAAAAAGGGACCCAAGGATTGAAAATCCTTAACACATCATTACCATGATTTAATCTTAATTACGATTAACATTTCAAAAAAAATTATTATGCAAGGATAATTTTTCTCCTTTTTCCACCTACAGATTCTTAAATTCATTTCACATTCAACTTACAGTTCGACCATTTAAGTTGGCTCTTTATCCCTTACGACAATCCCCATAACTTACATAATTATTTTCATATTTCAAAATATATACAAAGTTCCTAATTCTCTCATTCTTATGTTAGGATTATGCTTCCCAAATGTTTATTCAAAGTTTAAAATTTTACCCTTGCTACACAGGTGAATCGACGTGATGACAAGAAATCAATCTTAGGATTAAGGAAGGTTTAGGTTCAAGATACATTTTTCCCATAAGCATTCTTTGATCACGGTATCTTTATTTACCTACCACGGTTAATATAATTCAGTAACTTGTTGAATCCATTCAACATTTCCACATCAAGAAACTTTATTTAGATTAACATAAATCTTTTGTTTTCTCGAAGTTTGATCTCACCAAGGGCAATTCATATTATTTTTAACACAAATAAATTTCTAATTGAGTTATAAGGACTCCAAGAGTGACATTATTCATAACCTCAAATCTCATTTTACTCTTATATGCTTTACTCTAACATTGCACTATGGTCTCATTATTGGCATCACTTTAGAACAAAAGAGTTACGAAAGTGCTTGTCTAACATCATGAAGAAGTACATGATTGGGAGCATTATAAATTACTTATGAACCACAAGTGATTTGTGTTCAAGGTAAGATCCCGTGTTTCAACATTTCATGATTCCGCATGTGAAATTTATTTTATTATTAATGTCATAAAAGGGCATAGCAAGGGATTATGAACCAAGTTTCTTGTTTCTTGGGTTCTCTAAAGTCAACATAATTCAAATTGATTTTGCTAGCAAAGAGTTACTTACAATTTTCTACCCACAAGCTAACCTCCTAATCAATTGAGGTTTAGTTTAATTCCAATTTTCACTCAGGGCTCTATGCCCTATTATAAATTGGATTAAGGTGTGAAAAAATATTTACCCTATAAACTCTTCGTAAAAGATCAAGGTGCTATATTGTCACTAGCCAAAGTAACACATTTAGCTATGAGGAACTAGAGAGATCATTAACAAGAGTTTAAGTCAAAGTACAACTATTCACTAGGTCCATTTGTGTCATCTGGATCCCACAAGGAATTCATTCGATGATGAAGAAAATTCCTAGATCTAACTTCATAAAACTTGGTAGATGACTAGGATACTAAGGAGGTGTTAGTTCTACTTACTCCAGATAAAGTTTTTCTAGGTTGTTCCTACATGTTGGGTTCACGACGATAAAGCTAAACATACCAACCATTACGATAACACAAACTAGGGATCTTATTTACCTAAGCTAGGAGGTTCCATCGAGCACAAAAGTTTAATTTCATTCTACAGTTTCAATTTCTTCTATGCTAAGAAGGATTGCACATGAAGACAAGTTATGCATGAATCTTATACTAGGGTTGACTATTGTGGTTAGATTCCTTTATTACATTTTTATGAGGTAAGAAACACAACACCAATTATTTAATCATCTATGCACACCCCCACCACCTTTTTTTTTTAAAACATACAAAAATATGAAACAAAATGGCACCTATGATTAAATGCACATTTCCCAAGGCATTCCTAAAACTAGCATCTCATGCATATTACCAAATTTCAAATATAAAATTTTCTGTTACATTGCAACTAAATGTGATTAATTCTGAAAAAAAACTCAGATTTCATTTGATAATCTTATGATTCATTAGAGAAGGTTTTGTTTTGATAATGTCATTAGACATATATACATTTTCCAATAAAATATATAAATTACAATAATAAGTAATGAATTATGCCATGCCTTTTTCCATCTTACTTCCATCCTGCAAAACCATGTGAGCATGATATCAACGATAAATCGTTGGCATGGCATCCACCCTAATCTAGCATAATTATCATTTTTAGTTTCCCATTTACATAATAACATTAATAATTTGCATTCGAAAGGAGAAGGTTAGAGACACATATTTATTTCATTTCAGTTCACTTCATTTCTTAACCAAGGAGAGAGAAAGAAATAGGGAAGAGAGAGAGAAACACTATTTCGCCAAAAGTTCAATTTCACACAACAAGTCACATTGTAGATTTTCAAACAGTTATTTACAAGTGTCAACAAGTTTCCACAATAGTTTGGAAACTGACAGGGGTCCTTCAAATTTCTTTTTTACGTTTTCCTACTAGTTGCAAAAACATTCAATTTAGTTCTAGATGCTGAAAATTTGCATTAAAAATATTATCTTTCGATAAGAAAATTCATGACACTTGAATTCCTATGTTTCCACCTATATACCAAGAGTTCACAAGAACTAACAGAATTCAGAATTGGTGAACGGTTTACGATTGGTGGCCATTTTTCCAAGGCCATCAATCATAATAGGCCTAGTTGCAAACGATCAAAGTTAGCTCAAGGGCTCCTCAGAAAACCATGTCCAAAAATAACGATAAAAGGATGAACACGTAACCAGAAATTTCCTTCAAGTTCCCTATATAATGAGAATTCAGAGAGTTGATGGGATATAGAACTGGTAAATTGGTTTCCAATGGAAACGGGTTTTCGGGAGCCACCATTCGTAATAGGTCCAGTTTGACGTAGTCAGACTACAACTAGAGACCTATAAAATGCCTTTTCCAAACTATCAAGGAGAGTTCTTTCCCCAAACTAAAGGTTTTCAATAATTGTTTACTAAAACTAGTAGAGGTTTGCGAAGGAAAATAAACATTTCGTTGCTCAAGGTTTAAATGGCGAGCTGAAACGAAAAAAAAATTCCATTTTAGCATCTCCATAAAAGTGTAAAATGGAGTAACATGGCTCCTAGAGGAGCAAGTTATGAGAGAAAAAATGGTAAAACGAGGTCATAGAAATGCTTGATGTGACTCTCTACATAACAAGGAACACATACGACATTCGACATCTCTTTTATGGGGCTCAAAGTGTTGTTTTACAAGACTCTGGAAATTGTATTTTTTTCTAACTTTGCAAGCTAGACAACAATGGTTGTTTTAGTTAACTCATCTAGCTCTCGCCAAAACCAACGAACACGAGCACCAAGTTTCAATACCATGGGTTTAGTAATGCATGAGGTTGTGGTCACGACACAATTGAGGGTCAAATTGTAAGTCGGTAGCAAAATCATGAGGTCTTGTATTATCGATTGCACTAGCCATCTAGTTAAAATATTCAATTGTTTGAGAAACTAATAGTTTTATTTTATTCCACCTATACCAATATTTCGTCACAAGTAACTAAGACAATTATTTTAATGCAAATGAATAACCAAAATATATGAAAATTATAAAAGATGAAGGTAAGGAGACATTGCCTGAAAATATTAGCATCCATAGTGCAAGAGGTGCTCTAATTGGGTTCACCAAAGATTACACAAATCTCTCTCTCTCTCTCTCTCTCTCTCTCTCTCTCTCTCTCTCCCTCTGTGCCAAATAGTTTGTATGCATCCAAAACCCCTCCATTTTGTACCCTCCAAGACGACATCCAAGGTAAAAATAAATTCCATACATCTGCTCCACAAATGAAGTCTGTATCAAGTTTAGATATGAACCATGATTGTCATATTTCCATGTTGTCCAAAACCAAAAATCCTCCATCTCTATAACCTGGTCTCTTTTTAACCTGGTCTCTTTTTAGCAAAAACACTTTAATTTTTTCATTTTCTGCTTCTTGATTAGCATATTAATAGGATTTCTTTCCATGATGGATTCCCTCATTATGTCCCGCTCTCCTTAATCAAAACATGAACCAAGATGTACAAGTTATTCTTTCTTTCATAAATTTATCATCTTTGTTCTACCACAAATGCTTTTAGAATCAACAAACTTGTATCCTATCTTGTGATGCTGGACACATAGTTGTTTGTTTGCATAAGGGAAAGCCTCATGCACTGTCCTCATATGACAAGACTGCTTCGATTCAAGATCATTTATCTGAGGACCACCTGCTGCAACTATTCCATGTTCACCGTGACATTCATGAACAGTCTGTGATGGCACCTCATATCCTTTGAAATTGGGTGCTGGTACGATGTGTTATACCCACAGCCTTCTCATAACTACTCAAGGAGGTGAAACACCCAAATGTCATGCTCTACTGTAGTTGATTTTTTTTCCATTGTCCTTTTTACAATATTTTATACTTATTGATAGAATCAAATTGGTATTTGATTGAGTACAACCTCTATCGGGAAGAATCATTCTTCTTAGTTGTATGGCCAGACATATCCAAAGCATGTTATTTTATTTAATAATGGGTATTCTGTCAAACAGTTCACGTGGCTTTGCGTATTATTTCTTATTTTTCATACATGGCCACAAGAACACTTGCAATCGTAGCTTCTAACAAGTATCCCCTTGTCTTAAGCTTTGCTAGTTGTCCCAACCCTGTTCCACAGCTCCACCTGGCGTGGGGAAGAATGAAGGAGACATAACTTGTAGAGATATGCGTGGGATAGCAGGAAGGGAACTTTTAACATCTTAACCAATACAATAGCCTCCCAAATGAAATATAAAGAGAAAGAACGAAGTGGTAGCTGACATCTACCCGAGAATGGCACTAAAAAGGTTAGCTACAGATAACACAAGTGCTAAGAAGATTAAGCAGAGTAAAAAAAACTAGATATTACCCCTAGATGAAGCGCCTACCCAACCTCAGTCTTCTTCTTCTACATACAATAGAAAAATGATCGAAGGAGACAGTTTCCTTTCCTCTTAAAAACAATGAAAACCACTTTAGGTACAGCTCCAGGTCTAGCTAAATCTGTTTGTATAGAGAAAGGCATGGAGATATTAGAATTACAGACTTATCTCTATGCATAGGTTTGATTAAACCCACAATGGTCTGAGTTTGGATGGATAATAGAGAGGGGTTTGTCTAGCACAAGTCCCATAAGATTATGTTTATTTAATGTTTTTACAGTCGCTTCAACTATCTAATTTCAGCTAAATTTGCAATTGTACTTGGGTTTCCATGTGGTTTTGGCCTTTGGATCTTAAGTAAAGTGGTTGAATTATTATGCATGGAAAATTACAGGTCTGAATGCCCATGTTCCTTGTCAGGCATCCTCCACACACCAACTTCCTGCCACGCATCCTCCATTAACCTTCTCTAACCACTCCCAACGCTTCCCCCCCTTTTTTAAATAAAAAAATTGATTACATTTTATGATGGGCACTACATGAGGGTTCACTAATGGGTATATTTTAAACTTGTTCCATGGAGTAGTAAGCTGATCAAGAAGCAATCAAGTGTTTCACTTTATACACTAAAAACTATGAATACATTATACGTACGCAAAGATGCAAGGAAGTGGCTTGGATATAAATTTTATGTATTTTTGTTGGATTCATTTGAAAATTGGTACATATAAGTTGTTGCTCACAAAGTACAATATAAATATTAAAGAACCGAAACTCCCGCTCTCAAACAAAAAATATTGACGTGGAATATCATTTTTGAAGTGAGATGTTAGAGGAGAACATGGTATTTTTAGACAAGGAGGAGACAAAGGAAAGTGGAGTAGATTCATTGACAAAGGCAATATGTGCTAAGAAGTATACTTGGTGCAAGGAATAAATGGGCTTTATATTTTGAGGCTACCAAAGAGTGGGTTCATCGTCTCCCTATGAAAGTTATTGCATAAGTGGGAGATTTTCAAATCTGTCTCATACTTTCCATATATTATCGATTTTAGTGCCAAAACTATTTTTAGTGGTGGTACTCATTTTAGTTGGTCAACTTAAGTCTTGTGTAAAAACAATGACTTAAATTGAAATTCTTAGTTTACAATTATTTCTTGTGGTGCAAGAAATTTTAATTTTGGATATACTTTTTTATAAAATTGCATGATGTCATTGTCATAGGAGTGATGATTAGTTATAACTTGTAATAGATACATTTTTAGAATTTTATGATCTGTCTAGATCTAGAAAGGAAGATGTTATTGTTGTTCGGTCTAGAATACGTTAATAAGGTTGATGACCAATACAAGTTAGTGATAAAAGATTTCATATTAGAACATTCTTAAGTTTGTGTGTATGTCTTGTTCTAGAGTCATAATCTAGTGTAATTTAATATACTAAAAAAATTATAGTAAGATGTTTTACCCAAAATCATTTTTCTTAAAATTAGCATTAATTTTTTTGTCTATGTCGTCACTTTAATTCGATCTCTATTTTAATTATCTTTCTAGGTTTATTTTATTCCATAGTAGTTTCCCGAAACCCCAATAGTGTTATGATGATGATGTTAGGTCCATAAGTACAATGATCAATTATCTTGGACAAAATGTTATTAGGGCCAATGTATTAAAAATAATAATTAAGCGCTACAATTTGGAATATATATAAGTTGATTAATTTTCTATATATGTGAAACATTTATAAAAAAATTAATATAATTTCAACGATCTAACCGCACTTATATTACAATGTGGATGTTTATTACTTTTTATAATTCAAGTGAAAATCTTAACTAAAAATAATTGAGGCTAATTATAAATATAAGAAAACACTTTCAAAAAGTAGAGGAACATTTAAATGCTAGTATATATAGTCAAGGTCGAATTAAGGGTTATGAATGCCATAGGCAATACTAGAGCTAATGCACTCTATAAATAAATAAATTCTATAATAGAATAAATAATTTACTATGACCAAATATCATATTTGTTGATTTGTTATGCCTCTACCATCCAAGAAAATAAATTCATAATAACTTTTTGTAAGTTACTATTGTCTAAATCCTCACTTAATTCTCTAACATATAGTCTATTATAATCCTCCTTTTCTCATATATTTCCCCATTACTTTTTCTCATGTTCTTTACATATTCACCTTTCTTGATGAAACTTAAAACAATACAAAATTTGAAAAATACAAAAGTATGAATTGAATTAAATACAAAAGCACTTGCATAAATATTTGATGCCTCCTAAATATTATATTCTTAATACAATTATGTAATTATAATTGTATTTTAAATGAAGTGAATTGAATTGGTATGTAAGATTTGTGAAAAGAATACTACACATATAGAACTAATCAAATAATCTTCTCTTCATTAAAATCGAGTAAAATAAAATAAATTTGGGCCCCCAAATGTTGCTAACCTAGGCAATTGCCTAATTTGTGTGGGCCTTAATCCCGCTCATAATAAAGTGTGATAAAAATAATTTAGAACATTAATACAAGTGTGATATGGGTATACGTGAACCAAAAGCTATACAGATGATTTAAAACCCATACATTAACCAAATGTGTCAAAAATAGTGAAAGTAAAAGATGAATATTTAAAAACTATTTCAAAAGATTCATTTTGTGATCAGATAAATGTACCTAGCTGTTTTGAAAAATGGCTAGTCTCTCATTTATAGACATGATTTTGTTGTTTATTGTGAGAAGAGGGGGATTAAGCCTTAGGCAAACTAGGTAGTTGCCTAGGGCACCACCAATTAGGGGGCGCCTGAATATAAAAGTTTCCTTTTTGTCGAGTTAATTTTAGAACTTAACTTTTAAATAATTTTTGTGAAGACCCATTTATAGATATTATTGTATAGTAACATAAATTTCATGCATACACATAAAAGTGTTTTGTAATATTTTTGCATGTAAAAGAAAATATCACATATTTATAAGCACATATGATTTTTGGTATTGTTTCTCATTCTTTGATGTAGCTCCAGATTATGTAGGTGTGTAATTTGTTCTACAAAAAGGTTAATGTATTTTTTATAATGTTGCTAGTGTGTCTAGTAGAGGTCCAAATACGACTCTTCACAAAACCATGGGAGCTACATAAACATTTGTGTTTCTTAGCAAAAAAATGGTGTTTTATTTCAAGATAGAGT
This sequence comes from Taxus wallichiana var. yunnanensis, assembly GCA_018340775.1. Classification (NCBI taxonomy): domain Eukaryota; kingdom Viridiplantae; phylum Streptophyta; class Pinopsida; order Cupressales; family Taxaceae; genus Taxus; species Taxus wallichiana. Next base: position 844,291,804 of record CM031242.1, on the reverse strand, counting down.
TCAACACCTACTTGATATGGCTACATTAGGCTAGTAAGAAGCCTTGTATAAAATATTGTATTTTTGCATTATGAGCATCTCCTACGACTAATGTTTTCCATCCACAAAATATTTTTCATCCTTCCGTGATAATTTAATAATATATTTTTATTATTATTTTATTATGACCATGATGTAAATTTAAAAATACAAAAATATAGCCATATTTTGTTTATTTACTTTATGGAAAAAAATATTAAATAAATTTTGAGGGCACCCACTCAAACTATTGCTTAAGGCACTCCCGACCTTTAATTCAGCCTTTATTGTGAGCATGAAGGTGCCAGATATTTCTAAATATCATTAAAAACAGAGTAGCTGAAATCTCTTCTTTGTATTATCAATAGAATATTTTAGTTAATCCTGAAATGTTGTATTCACGAAGTCTTTTGTATAATGTGCAATTAATTTTTCAATGTTCTATACTACAGTGCAATTCATGTCGATATGAGTAATGTATTATGTGGTTTTCTAACAATTTGGGCAATCTATGATGTCCTCCATTGCAAGAGTATCAATCAACATCAACTGACCAGAATCGTTAAAAACTCCTTTGGAGGGTGGTGCATATACAAACTTTGGCTATGTAATGACAACGTTTGTTACTGTTATGTGCCGAGTAAAATCATATATGATAGAGTTTATTGAAAAGATAAACCATGTTGTAAGCATGTATATTTAGTTAGTTCTTGCCTCAAGATTAGCTTGCACTATGTTTCACAAATGTACCTTCGCGTATTTTTCATTCAAGGGATTGAAGAAAGTAGTTTTAACTGCACATCTTAAATGAGATCCGTGTTTGCCAATTGTGATAACATTCTTAAAAAGGAGTGTTAGCATCTGTATTGACATGAAAAAATTTCATAGGCTAACGTAGAAATCCTTGGAAATTTCACTCATTTTAAGCTGGATTATAATTGCAAAATCTTCGTAATTTGTAAAAGTGTGTTTGTATATAAGAGAAGTAAAGAACATTGGAAACAGAAAATACGAAAATCTATGAGATGCTCTTGTTACAATGATCACCATGGTTGTGTCATGTTATGATACACCATTCTTCACACTTAGTTCATATTTGTTTGTTTAATATAACTAACAATAGTAGCTTCAAATGAGCCAATCAAGTATGTTTGAGCGAATTCTACAAATTCATGTGCTTTACTGTTTTGAGTTAGCAATTTTCTTAAAACATGAATTCAATTTTTTTTTATTATGTTCTTTATATTCACTAGAAGGAATAAATATACATCACCTCTTTCATATTGAGTTTTGTTTGTAATTGTGAAGTCTTTAATGTGGATTCTAGTGTCAATTGACTGCTATGGAAAGAAATTTTCTATCATCTTGTTGTTGATATTCATCTTCAAAAAAGTCTACACTCATTATTTTTTGGTTAATTTCGATTCTTTGTGAAAGAACTGATCTAAATGATTATTTACCAATAAAAATAAATAAGTTTATTTTATTCTTACTTATGTTTAGTATGATTGTGAGAAATAAGATTTGTGTCTCTGTGTATATATAAGATCTGAATAAACATATAAAATATTGAAAGAGATATTAATTAAAGCATGTTCCAAATTGAAATGGATAAAAAAATAATGCACTTATTTTTTCAGTTGTCTTAGATAATGATCTTAATGTGAAAATGATCGAATAGACACAAACACTTCAGTAAATGCTTTGTCATTTATTCTAAAATTGTACCATGTTCAGGATAGAACCATTGGGTATAAGATGAGACTATTGAACATTTTTTCTTCCTATACTATTTTATCCAGGATGCAAATAAAGATGTGTAACTTCCTATACCTCTATGATTTACTTGTTTATGGATTTTTGTGAAATATCAAGTCCCAATAATTTATAAAACTCTTTAAAATTAGTGACGTTAATCCAAAGATCCTAATGTTTCATAAAAACCCTACAAACCAATTAGTGATGAGGTTGAAGTGCAATTTTCACACCACTTCATGTTGGTAATATTATAAATATACAGTGATAAACATGTAGTTTTTATCCTAGAGATATGACATAATACCAAAGAATGTAACTATCCTCAATAACTTGAACACTTGTAACTTCTTTGTATTGAGTTATAGTTCTTGTGCTTAACATAGCTTTCTAGTCTCTTTATTTTGAAAGATCGAATCTTAGACCTGGTTTGTATTTATTCAAACTTATGTAGGCACTTCTCCTAGTGTTAGATTTATAATTACGGAAGTATAAAAGAGGTTTTCTTTCCCTTAGTGATATTTACTTCAGGAGATATTTAAAATGTTAGGTCCTTTCCCGCTTATTACTAAGCCCCTGAAATGAAATTCATTATATTTATTATATAGAATTCCATGGATAAAGTTTGGATTACAGATATTGTTAGTTTGTTAGCTTTGACAGTTGTTTGTCCATTTGCTAAGATTAGATTATAGTTATCTTATTTTTGGGCATGAATTAATTATTTTGTAATTTTTTATTTCTTTTAGTGACACCTTAACCTATTTGTTATGGTTGTTAAGTTGTTATGTATCTCAGCCGTCGATTGAGAATCGATCATGGTCGTTGGTTTACCAATGAGAGTAGTATAAAAAGGAGGTCATTGGGGATTTGGAGAACAAAAGTTTGGAGAAGCATTTGCAGTGCTAGCAAATGAGTTTTTAAGTTTGCGGTGATTTCAAACAATTGTAGTGTTAGCAAGGGTGCTGATGATAGTGTTGGGGATAGTAGTGGGGAATATCAACAAGAAAAGTTTGGAGATTGTCGAGTTCTTCTAGTAAGAGTCAAGGATATTTGTATCTCTTAATTTTCTGAAGTTAATATAATTCCTCATCTGTAGAACTGGTTTTCCCTTAGGGTTTTTCCAGGACAATTTGTCTAAAAATATTGTGTTCATTGTGTTACACATTTCTTTTTGTATTTTTATTAGTGAAGTTGTAGTTGTGTTATTTTTTGATATTAACTATGAATTAATTTTTCAGTAGTTAAATAATCTTTTAAGATAGGATATTAATAATCGGTGATGGTAATAGAATTTTCACATGATATCGAGTTGTGTTAAGGGTAGAAAAGGTTTTCCCTATGAAAGAAATTGAGGGTTTATATAACCTAGTTGATCTCTTTAAATTCTTGTTACTTTTATCCTTTGAGATGAATTCACTAGTTTGAGAGATCGGGACATTAAATGGTGCCTCAAATTTTGGTGTTTGGAAGGCTAGACTTTCTTTATTGTTAGAAGAGAATGGTATAAAGGATTATGTTAACATTGTTATAACTATACGTGCACAGATGCAACACATCTTGCAGCATACAAGAAAGAGGATGCCAAGGCGAGGAGGATTTTCCTTGATGGTGTCAAGGATCATATTGTTCCACACATCTCTAAGTTAGATACGGTGAAGAAGATGTGGGGTGCCATTCTAAATCTTTACCAAAATGCTACCACTAACTGGAAGTTTATTCTCGGAGAAAGTTGAAGAATACTCGGATGAACAAGGGAGAAGGCGTTACAATTTACCTCACTGAAGCTTAGACTCATCAAGGATGAGTTGGCGCGATGTTGGAGATAAGCCAGATGATGATGAGCTAGTAAGAATAGCCCTAAATGGGTTTACTAAATAGTGGGATGTATTTGTTCAAGTTGTTAGTGGACGAGACACCTTACCAAGTTGGGATCGACTTTGGATTGATTTCTTTCAGGAGGAGTTTAGACTAAGTCTTGTCAATGGGGCCAACAAGAGTTAGAAAAGTGAGGGAGAACAAGAAAATGTTGCCCTAGCGGGAAAAAGGAAAGAAAAGAAGGGATTTAGCAAAGGATCAAATTCTCAAAGTGAGAAGAAGAAGGACATGTCTAAGGTCAAGTGATATGGCTATCACGAGTTTGGCCACTATGTTAGTAACTGCCCGCAAAGGAAGAAGAATGATAAGAAGGGAAAGAACCAAGTGGCGGCTTCAGTAAGTGCAGAGGAGCTCTCTAGGAGATTGGAGGATGAGTTTACACTCATAGCTTGTATGGTCAACTCAACCTCACAGTGTGTTTGGTATATAGATAGTGGGGCATCATTTCATATGACAGGAGTTAGAGAGTACTTCTCTAGTTACTGTGGAGGACACCAATATCCATATTTCTATGGGGAACTTGTCCAAGCTCAACCTAGTTGGGAAAGGGATTGTTCAGTTTCAGAGGGAGAATGGAAAGATAGTTCCACTTCATGATGTCTTGCATGTGCCAGGCTTAGGTATGAATCTAATTTTTGTATCTATTCTTTAGGATAAAGGGTATAATGTACTTTTTAGAGGGACACATGTGTTGATTAAACACAAGGATTGGAAATCACCCATAACTATTGGAGTTAGGAGTGGTCACCTTTATAGGTTACAGTTTGATACTCCTAAAGCACTTATGAACAGTAGTAATCCTAGAGATCTTAGAGAGCTATGACATAGGAGGATGGGCCATATTCATCATGGAGAACTTAAATTTCTTTGTGAGACAATGATAGGTGTTCCAGAGGTGACCACAGAGCATGATGATGTATGTAAGGGATGTGTGTTGGGGAAGTTTGTGAAATCATCTTTTCCAACGAGTGAGAATAGATCTAAGGGTGTTCTTGATCTAGTACATTCAGATGTATGTGGACCATTGTCAATAAAGTCTCTCAGAGGATATGTGTACTATGTTACATTTATTGATGATTTCTCTAAGAAGACCGTATATACTTCTTGAAGACCAAGGATGAGGTTTTCGGTCACTTCCAAGAGTTTAAGGCTCTTGCGGAGAACTCGATAAGAAGGAAGATAAAGGTTCTTCATCAGATAATGGATCCTATTACAAAGGAAATGACTTCTAGGATTTGTGTACCGAGAGAAGGAATCAAGAGAGAGTGCATGGTTCCTAACAATCCACAAGAGAATGGAGTTGCTTTGAGAGGAAGAACCATTCTATATCGGAGGCAACAAGGGATATGCTACATGACCGTGACATGCCCCGCTATCTATGGGCGAGGCGTGTAATAGCAGTTTACATTCGAATAGGGTTCCACATAAGGTACTAGGGAATATGACACAAGAGGAAGCTTTCACAAGGAAGAAGCTAGATGTAGGTCACTTGAGGATATTTGGGATTTTCACATATTGTCATATTCTAGAAGATACATGCACCAAGTTATATCAGACTGTAGAGAAGGGGTACCTTGTTGGGTACGGTGAAACTTCAAAGGAATATAGGATTTTTATTCTAGGGACTAGAAGAATTAATGTTAGACGTGATGTCAAATTCATGGAGGACAAATCGTTTAGAAGGTCCATATATTTGCCAAAGAAAAGATCAAAGTGAGTAGCCAAAAAAATCTCCAAGTCCAAGTCAAGTGCAACAAAGATCAAGTATACTTACTAAGTACAAGCATAGACTTAGGTAGTGAAGATTCACAGAAGTATGGAGCAACAGTGCAAGTGCAGGATATGCATCTAGAAGATTTAGAGGTTGATATTTCATCCTCTATAGTTAGCAATTTGGGAACCGTGAGGTTCAAAACACACAAAGAGATACTCGGGGAGTTTATGGGAGCTTCTAAAAAGAGTACGAGATAGAGGAAAGAACTAGCCAAGTTCAATGAGTATGTGGCATTAGTTAGCCGAGTGGTAGATAGTGAACCTTCCAAAAAACTATGAAGAGGCTACACAACATTAGGTATTTCAAGATGCTATGGTTGAGGAATACAATTCAATAATGCATAATGATGTGTGGGAGGTAGTGCCTAGACCAATAGATAGGGCAGTAGTTGGATCACGCTGGATCTTCAAGATAAAGCACGGTGCAGATGGTAGCATCGAGAAATACAAGGAAAGGTTTGTGGCAAAGGGGTTCTCTCAGAAGGAGGGAATAGACTATGAGGAGACATTTGCTCCAGTGGCTAGGTATACTTCTATACGAGCTGTAATCTCATTTGCAACACAGATGGGATGGCAGATCCATCAAATGGATGTCAAGACAACATTCCTTAATGGTGAATTGAAGGAGGAGGTATACATAGAACAACCAGAAGGCTTTGTAGCACACAACAAAGAGACCCACGTGTGCAGATTGAAGAAATCCTTGTACGGACTCAAGCAGGCTCCTAGAGTGTGGTATGAGTGCATTGATACATACTTGCAAGAAATGGGCTTTGTGAAGAGTGAGGCAGATGGTAACCTCTACTACTTGGTGGTTGGGGGTGAGGCTCTCATTCTTGTTCTATATGTAGATGACTTGTTTCTTACAGGTACACTAGGGCTCATAGAGGAGTGCAAGAGGGACCTTGCAGCAGAGTTTGAGATGAAGGACACGAGACTCATGCACTATTTTCTAGGCATGGAGGTGTGGTTGATAGATGGAGAGATTTTCCTTGGTCAAGGGAAATATTGCATTGAAATCTTGAAGAGATTCGAGATGGAGGATTGCAAAGCCATTTCTACACCTATGATCACTAATTGGAGGAAGGTAGATACATCTAAGGACAAAGATGTAGATCCCACCTTATACTGAGCGATTAATTGGTTTGCTCATGTATTTGTTCAACATGAGACTGGATATAGCATTTGCAGTAAACTCTCTTAGTCAGTTCATGGTTGAGCCAAAGAGAGTGCATTGGACAGCGGCCAAGCATGTGTTGTGTTATTTGTGTGGTTCAGTTGAGTATGGGATCATATATGTTTGAGGTGAAGGAATCAAGATGATAGGCTATCTTGACCACGATTGGGCAGGTAGTATAACAGACAAAAAGGAGCACTTCAGGGTGTTGTTTCAGTTTAGGATCAGGAGTTGTTTCTTGGTTCAGCAAGAAGCAGAAGTCTGTGGCTTTGAGTTCATTAGAAGCAAAATACATTGCAGCTAGCATGGTGACATGTGAAGCTATATGACTTCGGAAGTTGCTAGTGGCCTTGTTTGGTCAGAAGGTTGAGACTACTATGATACACTGTGATAATCAAAGTTGCATCAAGTTGTCTGAGAATCCAATGTTTCATGATAGGTCTAAACATATAGATATCAGGTATCACTTCATCAAGGATTGTGTACAATGAGGTATTGTTCAGCTATAATACATACCTACATAGGATTAGGTAGCGAGCATTCGACTTGGAAGGCATTGGGGAAGGCAAAATTTATCTTCTTCGAGAGATAAGATGGGTGTCATGCGAACAACTTCCTTCTAAGAGGGAGTGTTCGTTTATTAGATTAGATAGATGTTTGTCCATTTTCTAAGATTAGATAATAGTTATCTTATTTTTGAGTATGAATTAATTATTTTCTAATTTTTTATTTCCTTTAGTGACACCTTGCAACCTATTTGTTATGGTTGTTAAGTTGTTATGTATCTCAATCGATTGAGAATCGATCTTGGCCGTTGGTTTACCAATGAGAGTAGTATAAAAGGAGGTCATTGGGAATTTGGAGAACACAAGTTTGGAGAAGCATTTATAGTGCTAGCAAAAGGAGTTTGTAAGTTTGCAGTGATAGCAAACAGTCTTGTAGTGTTAGCAAGGGAGTAGTGATAGTGTTGGGGATAACAGTGGGGGAATATCAGCTAGAGAAGTTGGGAGATTGTCGAAGTTCTGCTAGTAAGAGGTAAGGAATCTTTGTATCTCTTAATTTGCTGAAGTTAATATAATTCCTCATCTCAGAACTAGTTTTCCTTTAGGGTTTTCCCAGTGAAAATTTGAGCAAAAATATTGTGTTCATTGTGTTACACATTTCTTTCCATATTTTTATTAGTGAAGTTGCGGTTGTGTTATTTTTGATATTACATGCGAATTATTTTTTCGGTAATTAAATAATATTTTAAGATAGGAGATTAATAATCGGTGGCTGTAATAGAATTTTCACGACATTATATCAAAGATTCCAACCCATAAAAGTTATACAAATTGGAATAATAACTCATGTGTGACTTAAGATGGGCCATCGAACCCAAGATTAGAAACTATTGTATGATTTTTTCTAATAGTGGAAAGTGATGTTATAGAGCTATGTGCATTATAATTAGGATTAACAGATTAATTTCGAATGATATTATAATTTATTTAAGTATTGAATAATGTGATAAGTAGAATAAGCCTTTGATAGGAGTAAGGATGAACTAGGACATAGAAATTTAGCTCATCATATGTGCATAAGACTATTATTTACAGTCCATTAAGTCATTAATAGCTTTATCCAATCTTGAATTACCAAAAAAAATATTTATACCCCTCTTTTCCTCTTCTCCACCATGCTAAACTAAGAATTAAAATTCTCTTTCTTTAAGGAAATTTAAATCTAAGTGTGTAAATACATTTTTTTTTGCATGATTTCTTAAGTTGTTTTATTTTTTGTAAGATCCCAATACTTCAAAATACAACATAGAGTGTAATCAATGTCAATATAGAAAGAATTATAATTTAAATCTAAATTTAAATTGAAAACTAAAATTAAAATCTTAAACATTGAGAAAAATAAAAATTGAGTAAAGGTCATAATAGGTAGACTTTATTGATGGTTTTAAAATCTAAAGTAGAAATCAAAATAACTAAAAGGGGGTTAGGAGTCAATTAATTAAAAATAGAATTAAATCAAGGGGGTATGTTTAGTTGACCCAATAAAAAAGTAGCCATATAATTCCCTGTCACTTAACCAAACCTAGAAGCATCCAATAGGTTAGGTTTCACTTAACCCAAGTGTATAAGTAAAATAATAAAACAAGTGTCACCTAGCCAAGAACTCAAAAAAATTGAGTTGTAGGTAGAATCAATTTCAAGGGTGTCACCAAAAACATATACATTTCAATAAACCATGTTAAATAATATCAATGAAATCATATAACTACATATCAATTTAGGTTCTAAATCTACATAATCATGAGGAATAAAATAATATCATGTCTCCATGAATCCTTCTATTTAAAATTGAAAAAATTGATGCTCATGTACATTATCTTACTATGATAATTTTATGAATGAGAAATATTAAATTGCAACACATGTGCCAAATATAAATTTGTAAAATCATATTTAACCTAAATTTTTAATAAAATGAAGTAAATTATGTACTAACACACATACATCACTAAACATGTAAATTAAACCTTTGAGAAACATGCATTTTAAACAAAATCCTATAATCCTATGTAAAAACCCACCTAGGATATTACCATCCATTAGGGAGAGTAATGTTTGAGAGTTATGTAGTCTGCTAGAAGGTTCCATCCATGATAAAAGTATCTAAAAATTTACACTTGTAACCTCTAAAATAGGTCCCTATTCCATGTTATTCTATCACCATATATGAAATGTATCCATTAATTGTGAGATATCCCACTACATATCCCCTCTTTTTAGGTGAAAAAAATTAGTT